>OX459096.1:20970364-21570364 GCA_949775045.1 Metridium senile | reverse complement strand
ACGATTCGCGTCTCTTGGATGTTGGCGAGATACAGCAGCCTATGCCATGCCGTCCTTAGAGGGTTCTGACTCTGTGCTAATGGGGCCTCATATGAGTCGAGTCAAGCCTATTGATACTTGTGCAAGCGTTGCTTACAAACGAGGCTATAAAGGTATACCGCAAGCAACTGTTACACAACCATGTGACACAGACGATGGGGATTGGTTGATTAATTAGTGCAAACAGTAAATCCGTGAATAGAGCAAAAACAGTAAAACAGGGAAACAATACCTCATTATAACTTCAGTTGTCTTTGATAGTGACTAATAGTCACTAAATAAGAACTATTACACAATAACAAGTATCAAAGATACCGTATGCAATCTTGAAAACAATGCCATTACCATATATGGTATTGTAGATGAGAAGTAACAAAAGACTTTGATTAGCGCGCGAGATTGTTTTTCTTTTTTTTTTTAACAGGTTGAGATTGCAACAGAACAATAGGCATATCTTTGATACGAATTTGATTTGTTTTTCATGGATATAGTGCTTTTGCTGTAGTCCTTTTCACAGTTCCGTTCAGTCACCACGAATAATAGTTCCAAGTTGAGGTTCCCGTGCACATGATAAATTATAGTTTTGCTATGCGCAGCAACGGGAACCTCGACTTGGAACTATTATTTGTGGTGACTGAACGGAACTGTGAAAAGGACTACTACAAATTACTAAATAGTGCAAAGTAGTGTAATTAAAAAAATAGAAAACAATAGAGTTAGCATAAAATTACACAATTTAGTATTACTAATGTAGTAAAATGATAATGATAGAGTACAAGTATTACATTAACCCGTGAAACACACTTTAGCGTAATATGGTTTATTACACTTTAACTTTAACTTTGTGTTTTATAATCATTTGTTCAATAACACTATTACACATTAATACACTTTATTACTCTTTCCCTATTACACTTTGTTTCACGGGTTAATGAAAACCACTCTAATGATAGAGTACAAGTATTAGAGTGGTTTTCATTAACCCGTGAAACAAAGTGTATTAGTTAAAGTGTAATAGTCAAATAACAACAAAAGAACACAATGGAATTAAGGTGTATTAAAGAGTGATACACTAAAGTGTGTTTCACGGGTTAATGAAAACCACTCTAATGAAAACCACTCTAATGAAAACCACTCTATACTCGTGAAACAAGTAGTACTAATTAGTATTAGATAGTGCTAATTAAACAATAGAAAACAATAGCTATAGAATTAGTATAGAATGTCACTATTTAGCACTATTTATGTTTCACGCTTTTAATGTCTGTACTCTAATGACAACTTTGATAATGGTAGATGATAATAAAATATAAATATAACGATAATGTCAGAGTATACATCTAATTTTCTTCTTCTATTTCAGTTTTTGCTATTCAAAATGGTGGTGCGTGTCTAAGTGGACCTAAAGCAGACGAAACCTTCAATAAATACGGAGAATCAGCCGAATGTAGTATGGGAAGAGGAGGACTAGGTGCTAATGATGTATATCGAATGAGTTATGACGGTAAGATCTCGTAGCGGAAAAGGGATGGGTTTTCATTATTCACAGACGGTTGAATGGTTTCATCATTTACATATTGATTATTCTATATATATATATCAATAATAATTTATTACTTATTAGGCGCAAATTAATCAGTATAGGCATATGATCAAATGCCACATTGTTTACTCACAAGTAAGCATGCACACGAGCAGATAAAAGTTTAACGAGTTTTTTGTTGTTATTTAAGAATATCTATCTATAGCTAACGTACAGTATATATTAATGTTTTCGTTCTTGGTTCTTATCCTAGCCTACAAGGAACCTTTAATAACAGTAGACGAGTTTATTTGTTATTCAATATTTATTGATTTCTCGTTCTAGGTTCTTAGCCTAGCCTACAAGGAACCTTTAACAACAGTAGACGAGTTTATTTGTTATTCAATATTTATTGATTTCTCGTTCTAGGTTCTTAGCCTAGCCTACAAGGAACCTTTAACAACAGTAGACGAGTTTATCGTTATTCAATATTTATTGATGTTCTCGTTCTAGGTTCGTATTCCAAGGTCGGATGTTGGAGAGATTCCGAATCACGGGCCCTGACGGACCTTGAACACAAAGACTCCCATCTCAAAGACCCCTACCAAACACGTCCCTCGCCCCTCCTGAAATGCGCCGACGCAGCAAGACAGCAGGGATACCCAGTGTTTGCCATTCAAGATGGCGGTAGATGCATGAGCGGTCCCGCTGCAGAGGATTCATACAAAAAGTTCGGGATCTCGCGGGATTGTCGCGGGATCCTTGGCGGTTCTTATGCTAATAGCGTCTACAAGCTAATTGGTGAGTAGTGCTCACGTGATTTCTAACAAGGAATTGAGGCGTCCAGTGTAACACTGCTGTCACAAGTACTTTGACTTTGCTTTGGAATTTGGATTATCAGTATAAGATTTTTATTCCCTTGCGCCAGAAATATAAGAAAATAAGCAGTTCGGGACTTATTTGGCGGGCATAGAATAATTTACTGATTCAGTTTAACAAAATAATATAATTGGAAGCAACAAAATATTTTACTAGTTGTAATGATAAAGTTGGAAACAGCTTTTGAACTGAAAACATCTGAGCCATATGCAGTGTAAGAAAAAAAAGTGTAAGCTTTTGTTGCTTGCACTGCTGCTTCTGGCTTAAGTTGATTAATTTATTTTTACCTTTCTTCAGGAAACTTCGACCTTCAAGATGGAGGAGCCCAAACTAATAGCACTCACGAGACTGGGGCCTACAAAGGCAGCCTATCAAAACCCGAGGACAGTAACCTTGTAGTCAGCGAAGACCCAGCAGTTCCCGCCAAAACCGCTTCCACTAGTATGATAGAAGACTTCGTCACAATGAAGAACGGACAACCACAACGAATCGTGTACAAAGCAGGCAAATTGCACTTCAATGAGACGCTGAAATACGGAGTAAAGTCGGGCAAGTTCATGGATAAGGGTCACGTGCAGAATATCTCACAGTGTATAAGCCTTTGTGGTCGACAGCCCGATTGCGACCTGGCCTTCATGTTGGGCCCACAATGCTATGCGGTCAGCTGTGGGTCCCAGCTTCTTTGTGCAACAAAACCAGCGTACTCAGCGTTCTATAATCCTGCTATCGTCTTTGTTACCGATAGAAAGGTCTTCTCCGTAGGTACGTTCGCTTGCGTTTACGTGCGTTCATTACGTATATTTACGCTGTGCGCTTTTGCAATGGAAATTTTGCGAAAACATTACAAATAAGACTAGTGAAAGCAGAAAGAAATGAGAACATACAAAGAGAAAAAAAATTATAACGGGATAAACTGAAAGAAAATACGTGCAACGAAAGAAATTAAACTTCAAACTTTGACAAAATAAGAATAAATAAGAAAATAATACAAACGCCTTTTAGCATATTTATCCAAATCAATATCATTATTATCACAGTCTTTGTTATTTGACGTTCTCACTATCACATCTAGCTGTCAATCAGTATCAGGATAATCAGTATCATCATGTTTACAGTTGCTATTCACATCTAATGATCAAATTGCTTAACTCTATTCGTTATGCATTTAATTATCTCCTTTACTTGCAGTCAACAGCAAGAAAAAGAAGTGTCACGTAAGCGAGATTAGAAAAGATGTCACGCTTATTGGTGGGATAAACGCGGGAAAATTCGAAAACCTAGGTCAAACATCCGACATGAGTAGTTGCATCAAGCGGTGTTGCGCTAGAAAGACATGCGATGTAGCGTTCCTTCTCGAAGAAGAATGTTATGGAGTTAGTTGCCTTAGCAACCAGCTCTGTAAAACCAGGCCTGCAAAGAATCCTTGGAGGTATCGGCCCCAAATCGCCTATACCTATCATGACCAAGAGGACCTGGAAACGAGCCAAGGTGAGTTGATAATATAGGTGGACGTACAGTGACGTATTTTGTTATGGTTTTGAAAACCAACCATTGTTATTAGAAAATTAACAAATCCCTTATGAAAATGGTTGGCAAATTAGCATCACAATATCGACACTTGTAAACACTACTCTCACCTATATGGTTTCTGTTTTAAACTACTTACTGACTTATTTACCTACTTACTGACTTATTTACCTACTTACTGATTGATTTATCTACTTACCTTTTCTTATTTACTCACTTACTTACTTGTTTATTCTGATGCATGCTTTGTTACCATAGAACAACGTAAGATATTTGATCCACGATTGCATGAAGAGCTTGACCAAAGTCAAACAGTGCATGAAGGTACATTGAAGACAATATTTGACAATCTTAACAGAACCAATACTACAACTACCAACCTGAATACAGACGATATTGCTACAAACATCACAAAGAATCTAGACAGTGAGAACACTCATAACACTGAGAGCTTTGGAAACGACAAATCAAATCATTCCGTCTATGGAGATTTGAACGTTGATACGGACCATTCACATAGGACAAGCATATTGACAATAATTGACAAATTAAAAGACAAATTAAAACAAGGTTTATCAAAGTCTTACCAAAACGCGACCAAAGAAGGTTTATCACAAACTGACCAATCACAAAACAGGACCAAAGAAGGTTTATCACAAAGAGACGAATCGCAAATCACGATGAAACAAGGTTTATCACAAAATAACCAATCGCAAAACGCGATCAAAGAAGGTTTATCAAAAACTGATCAATTGCACATTGCGATCAATAAAGGTTTATCACAAACAGACGAATCGCAAAACGCGACCAATAAAGGTTTATCACAAACAGACGAATCGCAAATCGCAATGAAACAAGGTTTATCACAAATTAACCAATCACAAAACGCGACCAAAAAAGGTTTATCACAAACTGACCAATCGCATATTGCGATCAAAAAAGGTTTATCACGAACAGACAAATCGCAAAACGCGACTAAAGAAAGTTTATCACAAACTGACCAATCGCAAAACGCGATCAAAGAAGGTTTATCACAAAATAACCAATCGCAAAACGCGATCAAAGAAGGTTTATCACAAACAGACAAATCACAAAACGCGATCAAAGAAGGTCTATCACAAACTGACCAATCGTATATTGAGATCAATAAAGGTTTATCGAAAACTGACCAACCAAACGTTATAACTAAAGGAAATGTACTAAAAACTGACCAACTGCCATATTTGATCAAGGAAAGCTCATTTTTAACTGGCCAACCACAAAACCTGTCCAAAGAAAGTTTAGCACATTCTGACCAATCGGAAAACGTTGTCTATGGAGGTTCAATAAACACTGAACAATCACAGAAAACCTCAGCTGCTTTTAAAACAGCTAAAATTGACAAATCAAAATACTCGAACAAAAGCTCAATTGACAAGATACCTGACCAATTACAAACTGCAATCAAAGGAGGTTCACACGAGCAATTAATAAAGAAGTCAAATTTTAATGAAAAACTGACTGAACAACGTCACGGCCAACAAGGTGTTTTTGTGGAAGTGGACAAAAGTGGTAAAGATACTTTGACGTATTTGAAAGAGAAAGTTGCAAAACCTACGTACGTCGAGTCAAAGAAAACCAAAATAACAGGATTAGGAGTTTTGACACATGTTCAATTGAAAGAAAACGCTGCAAGATATAACAACAAAAATGTAAACTTACTCGTTACACATAAACTACCCTACGTTAAATATTCTCACGCAAGACCACATAGCTTAAAAAATCCTGACGTGAAACAACTGTACGCAGAACGATCTAACGTAAAATCAACTTCTGACAAAGGACAACCGGATGTACAAAGAATTTACGTAAAACATCCTCACGTAAAACAACCGCACTTGATGCAACCTTATTTAAAGCAACCTCACGTAAGACGACCTCACGTTAGCGGCTCTCAGGTTAGATATCCTTACGTAAAACACACTCAAAAACCAGGTTTAGTTATATTAGGCCCTAATAGCGGAAACGTAGTGGTACGGCCGATCAAGATTGCAGCCAACGGGGCTTGGAAAGGCTGGAAAATGGGACATCATATTGACATTAACGGACTGAAGAAAATACATTTGAAGAACAAACACGTTGGTGAAGCGGCGCCATTGATAATCGCACCATATCACCAACGTAACGGACATAAACAAGGACTTGCGCAACATCACGGAACGACCACGACGGAAAACGATTCGACCGGGAAGTCACAATCTAACGTTTTACTCAACCGCTTCTCAGCTATTGGTCAAACCAGTAACCACGGAAACACTGAAAATGTATGCTGGGACGGTGACGTGGCTTATAACAAGACACTGATTGGCGGAATCAATGCTGGCGTGTTCAAGGATAACGGCAAAGCTACAACTATGGATATGTGTATGCAGTTCTGCTGTAAGAGAGACGATTGTAACCTAGCCTTCATGATTGAAGATGATTGTTACTCAGTGGCTTGCTCCAGTCCCTCCTCGTGCAAGGTACGCACAGCAAGACCAACGCAGTTCTATCCTCGTATCTCATACACGCGTAAATTCAAAGGTAAGTCATTGCTAAAGTATATTAAAAGAATGAACAAACAATTAGCAAAATAGGGATGTATGTATCTATTGCAGAAGGTGATTGCCCATTAAACATGTGACCAATTATACAGCTAGTTCAAAAAACGTTGAATACTGAATAGTGCATTCCAAGACCAAAAGGCATTGTGGGTCTCACTAATTTGAAATAAAAAATAAATACACAGCGATAATTACACCCAGCCTATAACTAGCTCGTATATTGTTTTGAATGGAATGCACTAAAAATAAGGTAACTAATTATTATTTATTTTACTTTAAACAATATTACATGACCCAAAATCCATTTAAGTCTTGCAATGCACTATTCAGTATTCAGTATTCTACGTTTTTGAAATAGCTGTATATTTCGATCTCTTATAAACCAGTTTTGTCGTGTCTTTTGAGAATATTCTTCCATACACTTTGTTTCTCCTATTATATTGTAGCTACTCGACTCAACTGGCAGCTACTACTTAGCATTAAAACAAAATAATAAAAATAGTGTCATATAATATATGTATATAAAACTATATTTCAAAAATGTTTGAGATTAGCTATGGAGCGAAAACACTAAAACGATGAAATAGAAACAAAATAGTTACTATAGCTATAGAGCGAAAACACTAAAACGATGAAATAGAAACAAAATAGTTACTATAGCTATAGAGCGAAACACTAAAACGATGAAATAGAAACAATATAGTTACTAACTTGAAGTTTCTATATAGTAACTATTTAGTCATTATCACTCAACCAAAAACTTCAAATACAAAAAGAAACAATACCTCATTACAATATCGTGTTTTCGCTCTATAGTCTATACCAGTGATGTCGTAAAATAGTGTTAATCTTTCTATCATTTGAGATTCTAATAACCTATGTTTTTATTAGCACTAATGGAAAAGGAGACGTCTGGCCTCGACACTGCTACTAGTACCACACCAACTACACAAGGTTATTCGAGCCCAACCCCCACTCAACCAAGCTCTGTCAGCCTTGTACCCAGTACTACAGGAGCATCATCTACAGGTTTGTTTATTTCTTATTTCATCTGGAATAGAACTGATACACTTTATTGTTTCATCATTCTTTGTAAACTTCCTTATCTACCTGCTTACTTACTTACTTACTTACTTACTTACTTACTTACTTACTTACTTACTTACTTACTTACTTACTTACTTACTTACTTACTTACTTACTTACTTACTTACTTACTTACTTACTTACTTACTTACTTACTTACTTACTTACTTACTTACTTACTTACTTACTTACTTACTTACTTACTTACTTACTTACTTACTTACTTACTTACTTACTTACTTACTTGTAGTTTCAGTTGGCCCCACCGTCGCCCCTACCGTCCACGTGCAGCACTCGTGTGTTGCCACACCCATCAAGTACAACGTAACGCTAAAGATGGGTCTTCATTCAGGACTGTTTACCAAGATGGGTCGTGTTGATTCCATGGATGATTGTATTGAATTAAATTGTAAACAGAGTAAGGCCGATGTGGCATTTATGATGGGAACACACTGCTTCTCTGTACAGTGTTACAGTGCCGATTTGTGTAAGACTGAGCCGGTTTTTGCTACTAGTTTCTCACGTCTTAACTTGCGACCAGCGGTTTCGTTCTTGAGTAAAGATCCTGGTTCCAACGGGGCTGCTCTCGGTGAGTGCATGAAAACAAATATAACTTGGAAGGTTTAAAAAACATTTAAACCTTAAAATATAATCAAAGTTGTTACTACTACCTTGTAGTTTTAAGCTAGTGACTATTAGTTAGTAACACGATTTTAGTGTTTAGCTATGTTTTTGCTCTAATAAAGATTAGCCGTTGAACATTGTTATTGATTTTCTAGCCTTACAAGACAGTCCGCGTGAAAGATGCCTTGAAAGTCCCATTACGTACAATGTTACGTTACGTGGAGGCATAAAGACAGGTATGTTGCCGAATCTTACGCACCAAAGATAATTTACACATTTGTATTTTGTATCAAGTATTTTTACGTAACACATTGCGTACAATATTATGTTATGTGTGAGCACAAAAACAAACAGTATGTAAAAGGTTTTACGTAAGATACTTTTGACGTAGAAGAATACAGCCATTTCAAACTGTTGTTTCTTGTTGCATGCTGCACGATGCGGCTTACCCAACTTGAAATATGTTCTTTTCATATGTAGATAATATCAGAATAAAATATGCTGGAAAACCCTGCAGACAAAGTTTGGAAAAACTACAATATTGTTGTGAATTTTCGCTGCTTGCAAGTTGAATTCATATCATCCATAGTGCATTTCTTGGTATGCAACGTGCAACAAGCAACAAAACTTTCGCCAGCAATTTTTGAAATAGCTGTATATATATACCTTTGTACATTTTTACATCAAGTCGAATTTTACATAAGATTCTTTCATCAACAGGACATTTCGTGGAAAGACCGCATGCCAAGACAATGCGGACGTGCATCTCTGATTGCTGCGACGCGTCATCATGCGACCTGGCCTTCATGTTTGGTGACCGTTGTTATTCGGTTTCGTGTACCAGTGAGAAAGGCTGCCAGGCCGTGATGGCCAAACCAACCAACCTGTACCCAAGGATATCGTACATGAACAGAAATAGTCCTGTCAGTAGTAATGATGGTAAGGAAAACCTGGAAAATAATGGATGATGGTGGTGATGATGATGATGATGATGATAATGATGATGATAGTGGTTATGATGACAGTGGTGCTGGAAAACAATAGATGATGGTGGTGATGATAGTGGTACTGGAAAACAATGGATGATGGTGGTGATGATAGTGGTACTGGAAAACAATGGATGATGATGGTGGTGATGATGATAGTGGTACTGGAAAACAATAGATGATGGTGGTGATGACAGTGGTACTGGAAAACAATGGATGGTGGTGGTGATGATAGTGGTGCTGTAAAACAATGGATGATGGTGGTGATGAGAGTGGTACTGGAAAACAATGGATGATGTTGCTGATGAGAGTGGTACTGGAAAACAATGGATGATGTTGCTGATGAGAGTGGTACCGGAAAACAATGGATGATGTTGCTGATGAGAGTGGTACTGGAAAACAATGGATGATGTTGGTGATGAGAGTGGTACTGGAAAACAATGGATGATGGTGGTGATGAGAGTGGTACTGGAAAACAATGGATGATGTTGGTGGTGATGATAGTGGTACTGGAAAACAATGGATGATGATGATGATGAAAGTGGTACTGGAAAACAATGTATGATGAAGATGTTGATGGTGATGGTGATGATGAAGACAATGATTGTGATTTTAATGTTGATGATGGTGGTGATGATGATGATGATTTTGATCTCTAATGATGGTGGTGATCTTTAGCAAAATTTAATCAAGAACGATTTGCTGATATCTCACTAACTAACGATACCTATATCTAACGTTGTGATGAAAATAACTATGATGAATGATTATAATACAACAGCATCAATCAATTCTTATCAATCCAGGAGTTAGCTTGGCTGCATCAGAGGGAGATACCGTACAACCTCGTTGTCATGATGATGATATTGCTAAAACAGTCATCGCAAGAAACAAGACCCTTGTCGGTGGACTGGAGGCGGGGACTTTCAAATTCCTGGGAAAAGTCAGGTATGATTGCAGTTTGCTATAATTTAAATCGTTTAATTAATCGCAGACGATCGCAGAATGAGCCTTGATTCGATGTTATCTAGTTGAGTCGTAAGCAGATCTTCAATGATAATGGATCATAACGAAACATTGAGATACATGCACCACACAATCGTAGAATTGATTGCAGACGATCGCTCAATGAGCAGTGATGCCCAGTAAGCAGATCGCATGTTCATGTTTAATCGCAAGCGATCATATAAAGACCATCTAATATTTTATACACTTGTAGTCGACGTCATCATAAAATCGTAATCGTAAATGCATGATCGTTGACTGACTTACCCAAATCGAATACAAAAATAGACACATATCTGCGTAATGAAGAGGTACTCAAAACTAATTAAAAAATCCAGTGATACGTGTATACAGGACCTTATCGTGTTTCCCTATTCCTCTCTAGAACCATGGACGTATGCATGCGTAAGTGTTGCGCAAGAACCAACTGTGACCTGGCTTACCTTATCGACAAGAATTGCTTCTCTGTTCGCTGCTTCTCACAAGAGCTCTGCAAGATCTCTACAGCTCCTTCTATTACTAACGGAGACGTGGAAATATCAGCCATGAGAAAAACCGTTAAGAAGGAAGAACTTCCTGAAGATAGTCGTAAGTTTCCTTACAACCCCGGGGGGAGGGAGGGAACATCAGAGATGAAAGTATTTGGTATATGCTCATCGAGTCTCTTGGGGGTAAAATTTAGCGATAAGGTATTAAACTTTCTTGGTATCTTTTAGGGTTTTGAATAAGGAAAAGTTTATACCTTTTTGTATGAATTGCCGCAAATATGGTAACTCAGTCTTTTACACTTCTACATAAGGCTCTTTCAAATATATACATTGACTACTCTGTTGCATTGAAGCTCATTCAAAAACATAAAAAAGGATTTCGGTTGCTATAAATTATTATAAGCAATGCCATTGCAAATGTACCGACTAGTATGTATGGTTAATTTTGCGGTTCCAATTGCTGTTATGTGAAAATAGCTGCAAATGATTTTGAACAATGGATTCAAAGAGAACCATCATGACTTAAACCCATCGTTTGAAAACATTTCCGTATAAGTGTAATAACAGCGATATTAAATATATCACTTAATTTCTTCTCTTTGAAAACTACATAGACAGTTCTTATAATTTAACTATTCAGGAAACTTATCTCAATATTTGCATTGCTCATGTGGGAAACGGGAGTGAAGCCATATGGAAAGAGAATGGTCGTCGTCAATTCTTAATTTTAGTTCGTTATTGTTTTAGATTCTGTTGTTGTTTATATCATCGTTGGAGCATTGATGTTTGCTGCTGGTCTTGGTGGAATTGTATGGGCCGTCTGTATGTTCTTGAGACGGTAAGCATATATCCGGGGGAAGCGGGGAGCGGGGGAGAGGGTCAGCGAGGGTCAAAATCGTTATCGCAATCAAAGCTACAGTCCGCACTCTGAAGCCTGCAAAGGATGTTGGTATTTCTACTCGTTATCGATCCATAGCATATTTTGGTTGTACGTGTTTGTGTTATATGATCATAACAAGTTGTTGTTGTGGTAGATATAAATCATATATATTTCTTTAAAAAACGTGTAATAAATCACAAATTATGGCCATATAACCGACATCCTTTACAGGCGCCTCGAGTGTGGACTGTAGCTTCGGCTGCGACAATGATTTTTGAAATAGGTGTATATAGTTCAGTGCTATTCGCGGGTATGTCCCGTTCGATATGGTATGGTTTTGGGCCTTGCTGTCCCCAAAATATTGTTATACACAGGATCTAAGGATATCTTCAAAGCTCGCGTATTAAAACACTATTCCGTGTTTTCCTTTCCGGCCATAAAAGCTAATAGTTCGTTTTTTCTCGTTTTTGTTTGTGTGACCCAGACATCGACTACGGCAGCGTCATCGTAGCAGGCGACCATCAGAAGGATAATGTATCAACATAACACCAGGTAAATATGCCACTAGTCATCTTTCTCTTATCTATGAACATTAGCTTCATGCTTTTTTCACACGTTATAGTTTATTTGCGTTATATCAATTACTATCATCACTATGAGATCGTTGTATGCTTATCATTATCTGTTTACCATCTACTAATAATCACACTTTTCATTGTTTACCACACTTTCCCATCATCTCATTATTGTCAGCTATTATCATCATCACATTTATTTTTATTACCATCATTGTTATCATTATCTTCAGTCATATTCATCACCAGTCAGATTTATCATCAGTCAGATTTATCACCAGTCAGATTTATCATCAGTCATATTTATCACCAGTCAGATTTATCATCAGTCATATTTATCATCAGTCAGATTTATCATCAGTCATATTTATCACCAGTCAAATTTATCATCAGTCATATTTATTATCAGTCATATTTATCATCAGTCATATTTATCATCAGTCATATTTATCACCAGTCAAATTTATCATCAGTCATATTTATTATCAGTCAGATTTATCATCAGTCAGATTTATCATCAGTCATATTTATCATCAGTCATCTTTATCTAGAGGGCTAACTAGAAAACCTAACAGTTAATTTAGCCCCCAGGCTCTTCTTATATTAAAACCAAACTGTAAATCAAAACTGTAAATCATTTTAGTATTACTAATTCTATGTATATATTGTAATATTCAAATAAACTAAACTAAACTTATCATCTCTTTATCAGCTATGATCGTCATCTTTATCATAATTATCATTGTCATCATCGTTATCATCAGTTATTATATTTGTCATCACCACCACCCTCAGAGTACAAACACTAAAAGTGTGCAACATAAATACCACTAAATCCTGCTAAATTATGCAAATTCTTTTGTTCTCTATTGTTTAATCAACACTATTTAGTGGTAAATAGTACAAAGTATTGCACACTTTTAGTGTTTGTACTCTAGTAAACACTACCATGATCACTTCATTTTAGTCAAGTAAACAAATTCAGATTCCATTAACAGGACATGGGCCAAACAATGCCACAACACCATAACGCCATGTGGTCTGTCTTCCTGGAAAAAAAAAGATACAGCTTCCAGGCACTCAACAGTGTCTGGTCAACACTGACCACGCTTTGTAAAAACGAGTATCACTTCGCTGCAGGATCATTATACAAATGCGGCTCAATGGGATGTTGCAAAAAGGGTCTTTTATACTAAGTACTTTAATAGAAGCTATGTTGATGAGGAAGGGGTGAATTAGACAGCATCGATGTTACCTTCAATATAAAACTAAAAGCATAGCCTAATGGCAAGCAACATAAATGTGTTGTGGAAGCTTGAAGACTGTGTACTGTCAAACCACTCACTACTCACCCCCTCCCTCAGGGGCAAGCTAATTAACATTATAAATACTCACTAGTTCAAGGTTAATTATTTATGGGCTGTTTATATGATGACGAGTTGTCCCTACTAGCCGGGATAACTGTTTTGTATTCCCCAGGGAATTCAAGACAATAGAGTTATCCCGGTTAGCAGGGACAACTCGCTTCCATATAAACAGCCCCTTAGACATCATTCATCTTTAGAATGCAATACACATTATCACGAAAGACTAAATCAAAATATGGCGACCTGCTATTCAAGATTCACACAATATATATTCAGTTATAAAAGATTATAATTACATTACAATACAATACTGTCCATAGTAAAATAATAACTAGTCTAGACAATCTAGGCTATTGTTCTTGACTGCCTAGCCTCGTTCTCACATTGAAACACAATCTAGTTTGTACATGTGTACATATACGAGAGGTTAGCCAGTTAAGAATAGTTATTCAAATTGGTCGCCATATTTTGATTAAGTGCTTGTACAGAATAAAACCGAGTTTACAAGAGAGTTTTAAACTGTGCAGAGCGGTTAATAATATTTATTATTGGACGTAATTCTTAGTGATTTTAGACCATAACATCATATCAAACATTGTATTCGCATATTCTTTTGTAAAAATCAAATAAATTTTATACTGAAAGCACATTATAAATGGTAGTTGTTTTTTTATTCCATACAAATAGCTTTACAAACAATTATTGGGGTAACAGGTTTGTCAGTCAGTAGGCCCTTGATCTAGTCATGTGACCTTGTCAATCAAAAAATATAAGAGTAGCAAATGAATGTCAAAAGATTACACCTAAACAAGGTCACATGACTAAGACCTGCAAAGGACCTATTTCAACAAGTCAGTCAGTTGGTCAGTCAGGTCAGTAAACCAATAGGCCCTTTGCAGGACATGGTCACGTGACCTAATTTGACCTTGTCACTCAAAAAAATGTCAGCAAAGCTCAGCCAAAATGCCAAACATCAATAGAGCATGCTAAAACAAACACTCTCTGAAATTTTGAACTTGATAGCTTTAGAAGCAAAGCTGTAGGAATTTTTCAAAATCGCTCAAATTTACAAGAGTTTGTATAGCTTACTGGCAAGGCTTGCCAGTCAGTTATACAATCTTTGTTATTTTTGACGATTTCAAAAAATTATTATGGCTTCACTTTTAAAGCTATCAAGCTCAAACTTTCAGAGAGTGTTAGTTTTAGCATGCTCTATTGATTTTTGGCACTTTGGTTGAGCTTTGCTGACATTTTTTTGAGTGACAAGGTCAAATTGGGTCACGTGACCATGTCCTGCAAAGGGCCTATAGGTGAGCATAGTGTTTACAAGTGTTGGTATTGTGATGCTAATTTGCCAACCATTTTCACAATAGATTCACCCTTTTTTTTGTTCTAATAACTTTAGTTGGTTGGTTAAACCATAATAAACTATGTCACTGTATGTCCACCTATTAACCCAGTTATTTAATTGGACAGTCAGTCAATCAGCCAGTACATGATCTAGTCATTCAGATGTACCATCAGTCAGTCATTTATATGTTGGTGGTCAGTCTGTCACTTGGACAGTCAGTCAGTCAATCAGTCAACCAGCAAATCACCCAGTTACCAGTCATAGTCAAATGATCAAGTTTTTCAGGTTTTCAACAGATTACTAAAGTCAGATCGTACATGTAGTAAAGTATCTACAGTAAACTATGTACACAAACCACTTTATGATATACATATACATGTATGCCAGCCATGACAGCAAGGTAGCTATTTACAAGGTACCGGTATATGGACAATGTGTATGGAATGTCACTTCTTAGCTTTGCCAAAGAATGACATCATTGACTTCATTCCCTGCTTGTCAACTTTTGATAGTGACTTTTGACCTGCAGTCATTTTTCCTGGTGTCTGGGGACAATAAACAAGATCAGTTTATTGAAATCAACAGACTGACATAAAAACAGCTTTAATTTAAAAGCTGATTTAATTTGTAAGTCGTAAGTTTGTAAGTCGTAAGTTTGTAAGTTGTAAATAGTAAGTTTGTACATTTTGTAAGTCGTAAGTTTGTAAGTCATATGTTTGTAAGTCATAAATTTGTAAGTCGTAAGTTTGTAATTCGTAAGTTTGTAAGTCGTAAATTTGTAAGTCGTAAGTTTGTAAGTTGTAAGTTTGCAAGTTGTAAGTTTGTAAGTCGTAAGTTTGCAAGTTGTAAGTTTGTAAGTTGTAAGTATGTAAGTCGTAAGTTTGTAAGTCGTAAATTTGTAAGTCATATGTTTTTAAGTCATAAGTTTGTAAGTTGTAAGTTTGCAAGTTGTAAGTTTGTAAGTTGTAAGTTTGCAAGTCGTAAGTTTGTAAGTTGTAAGTTTGTAAGTCGTAACTTTGTAAGTCGTAACTTTGTAAGTCATAACTTTGTAAGTCGTCAGTATGTACATGTAAGTGGTCAGTTTGTCAGCCTGTAATTCAGAGACTGCTGCAAGAGGCCTGAATAAACACATATATCTGTCTGTCTGTCTGTCTGTCTGTCTGTCTGTCTGTCTGTCTGTCTGTCTGTCTGTCTGTCTGTCTGTCTGTCTGTCTGTCTGTCTGTCTGTCTGTCTGTCTGTCTGTCTGTCTGTCTGTCTGTCTGTCTGTCTGTCTGTCTGTCTGTCTGTCTGTCTGTCTGTGTCTAAGTGGTCTGTATAGCAGTTTTGATGAAGATTACACATATCTAGACATGTTTTGGCTGTTCTACAGCCATCGTCGGTCATGAAGGATTACAATCATTGACTAGTTGTATAGTGACGAGAACATAGAATGCAGCATTTTAAAGAGTGTTCTAAAAACACATGTACATATCTGCATGTAGGTGTTTATGCACATGTGTACAAATATGTCAGGAAATTTTTAAGCTTTAACAATGCTCATTAAAGACTAACGTTAAGCTTTTCCTACTCTCTCTTATAAATATATCATTGTCTTACCTTCCGACCATCTTTGCTTTTTAACTTTTGGTATTCTTTGCTGTAATCTTCTATGACCTCCTCTGATTTATTACTCAACTTGGTTTTCTGTCATGAACATAAGTCATATTTATTATAATCCTTTTTTACCTTGACCCAGAATAACTAATATCTCTGACATCCATATTTGAATTCAATGTAATTTAGATAACTCTATTCCAAACCCTCAACAGTTATTATTAATGATACAAATATACTGAAATCTCCCTACCCACCCCTCCCACACTCCAATTAGATCTTCCATACCTTCCCATAACTCAATTATATTCCCCTATCCCGACCTTTTAATATTCCAATTATATCACCCTACCTACCCATCCCAAACTCCAATTAAATCTCCCATACCTTCCCATAATCCAATTATATTCCCCTACCCACCCCTCCCTTACTCCAATTATATATCCTTCCCCACCCCTCCCATGTTCATAGCTGTACAATGTACCTTAGCTGGGGGTTCTTCAGGAGATGACAAAAGAGTTTCTTCTTCTGGTAAACTACATACAAAGATGTCAGACAATAAATGTAAATCAACTGTATTCAATAATATCACATGTAAGCTAGGTATGATCTAAACTTAATTACAGTTAGCGTCAAAATTGTTGAGAAATTGCAAAGATCAATATTTAGTAAAATAATAACTGGCTACATTTATTTTGTTGATTTTCAAACAAATTCCCAATTCTAATCTAATCAAAGTTGATCTGACTTCAAAGCTTTAAACAAAAGAAACATGACAAAAATGTACAATATTTAGAAGGGGTTGAGGGTAAGACTTTAGTTTATTAGCCATATCTTCTTAATGCATACATGGGCAATTCCGTGTCACGGACGTTACCATTTAGACACTTGAGATCAGTTTCAAAACTCACTGTTCCTTAGTTTAAAAACTGTTTATGAGCTATAATTAATATATAACCCTGTTTACATACAGAATATTATATAGGGCAGTTCAATTCCCAATTTTCATTTAACCAAGGCTTGACTTTTTAAAAAAAACTGGCCGTCACGGACGTTACATAAATATCAACCACAGTCTCCGATGCAGTTACTTTAAATGAAATTTTCTGTGAACTGTAAAAGTTTTCTAAAACAATTCCCCCCAAATGGTAATGCACAGAGACTACCTTAACTAATTCTCTTTATTTCAAAGTCATCATAATTGTCAAAACTTTAAAATAACAGTATATGTGCTGTCACGGACGTTACATGTAATGTCACGGACGTTACATGGTGTGAATTGTAATAAAAATTTGGGTTAAATTATTTGTTTTTATTCAATCTATATACTTTTTATAGTCATATTTGTCAAATTTTCATTCCCAATTCCCAATTTTCATTTAACCAAGGCTTGAATTTTTAAAAAAAACTGGCCGTCACGGACGTTACATAAATATCAACCACAGTCTCTGATGCAGTTACATTAAATGAAATTTTCTGTGAACCGTAAAAGTTTTCTGAAACAATTACTCCCAAATGGTAATGCACAGAGACTACCTTAACTAATTCTCTTTATTTCAAAGTCATCATAATTGTCAAAACTTTAAAATAACAGTATATATGCTGTCACGGACGTTACATGTAATGTCACAGACTTTACATAGTGTGAATTGTAATAAAAATTTGGGTTAAATTATTTGTTTTTATTCATTCTATATACTTTTTACAATCATACTTGTAAAATTAAAAGCTTTTCAGCAATTTTACACTTGTGGGCATGCTCTGATCTGTATGGATGTCACCGAGCATGCTCTGTTAATTAATAATAGGTTAATTATTAAACACTCAGTAATTTTTAAAGAATTAGAAAAGGAAAATAGCTGAATTGCACTACAACCCAAGAAAAAAGCTGCTATTATCCAAGACAATTGATTGACATTCAAGATTTGTGTTTAATATCAAGTTTTAAAAATGTAACGTCCGTGACGTAACGTCCGTGACAAACTTTGTCTTCAGGTATTTCATTGGCTTTGCAACTTTCTCAAGTTTTTCTCTTACTAAAGTGTTCCTATTTAATATCTTACAGTACACCACCTTTCCTGTAATTATCATCACTGTATTTTTTTATTGAGAGAAATTAATGATTCCAAATGTCACGGACGTTACGTAACGTCCGTGACAAAGATTGACAACACCCTATTCTATTTTTAGAAATTCCTGACACAAAAATTTATGTCACATATATTTACACTTAAGTATGGTACATTGTCTTATAGGAGTGTTAGGTGCTCTTGGAAATATATAAGTTTGATTTCCCCTGATATAAAATAGGCAGTATATTTTTATAATTTGAAAGAAAAATGGAGCGTACACATTGAGACCCCCCCTGGCAGAAAGCAATCATGTTGTAAAGCTATGACTCATTTTTCTACAAACAGTAAACACTAATAAGTATGTTATATATCATTAATCCATTAAAATGTTGTTTTTAAAAATCATATTTTTTGTTCTTCTCGCGTGGAACTGCCCACATGTAAGAGTATCTGAAGTAATTTTCAAGCGGAGTGTAAATAAACATGTGAAGGGGTTCTTTTTGTACTCACTTCAATGCGTCAAGTAGTTTTCCACTCCAGTCTTGATTTAAATAATCGCCCACTATACCGCTAGCAAATCGAAGGTAATCATCTACAAATAAATAAAATAAATTTATATACAAATTTCAAAATTATCAGTGAAGCCTACTTAACTAGTTGTGCTAATTAATGACTACCTCGTTTTACATCAGACTGTAACTTGCTGCGAACAAATGTAGCACTTTGTGACCCTTTAGTGACAATGACTTTTGATGATTGCAACTTGTCTGCAACACATTCCACCTGAAACAAACGATATTTTGTGACCGATTAGCTTAGATTGGTAAAGTGCACCTCACCCCTTATACAATACTTTCTGTTCGATGCTACATGAAGTGAATAGTTGAATAGTGAAGTATTTCTTGATATGAGTGATGTGCCTTTAAGTTATTAGGGTTTATACATCCAATATGTTAATGACTGTGACATAGAAACTGGCTGGACACAGAAAGTATTGTATTAAGGGTGAGGTGCACTTTAAGGTGACTGGCTACTTTTGGAAATAATGGTAAATTTCTCTTTAAACAATGATTTTTTAATATGAAATTTAATGCTGATTCCAAAAATGAAAAGAAAAATGGGGTGTTCCGAGCTCAATTTTGAGATAATCAGTGAGCATTTAATGAACGCCTATGCGCGAGATTTTGAAGAAAAACCTGCGAAAACTGAAGCGATATGAAAAAAAATCACAACTCATAAGAAAATATTTTTTTCATACTATATCAAGCACAAATGCCGGGTAATGAATCATTCTACAATTATACAACATGGATGGTTTTGAATAAAAGACAAAGAAATATCTTGATCTGACATATTTCGTCCTTTCAGTGCTTTCAAAACTCGCATGAAATCGGACAAAAAATACTACAAAAGTCGATTTTTTTTGTATAATGTTAGAAAAATTAACTTTTTAAAAAACTTTGATTTAGTGTAGATTTTATTAGGTTCTTTCAACTAAGCATAACAAAAGTATAGTCCCGCGCGAAATTCGAGGGTTTTGCCCTGTTGAAGTTCAAAACGTGTATGGTTCCTATTAGGAACTATTAGTAAATAAAAATGTGTATTTTATTCAGCGTTTTCTGTGCACGCGCACATCGTGGGTTGAATCGAACGTTCCAAGGAGTTCAAAAGTAGCCAGTCACCTTAAAGAGTCAGACTTCAGTGCTGGAGGTGCTGGCTTTGCATCCCGAACTGAACAATACTCAGGGTCTTAAAATAATTGAGGAGAAAGTGCAGCATTTGAAATTACATGTGCAAATAGTTAGACTTCAAATCTTGTCAGGTTCTGCTACCTTCACTCTAATCATATATACACCTATTTCAATTAACGTTGTCCATCTGGAATGGTTGATCTGAGACCGATAGGAATTGTGGGAGCTCATTAAATTCCAAATACACTGTTTTAATCACACTTGAATGGTGCTGAATTACAGATAACAGTATTTCAGAAGTAAACATTAAAATTCAAGTGTGATTATAATAGTGCATTTGCAGTTTAACGAGCTCCCACAATTCCTATCGGTCTCAGATCAACCATTCCAGATGGACAACGTTAATTGAAATAGGTGTATATATACAGTCATTTGAAAAAATGTTGTCGCCGACCGGCTTCGCGACTAGACCTAAAAGGAGTATGGGTAGAAATCACCAAGGCAGTTAGCTGCATATATTATCAACATGTTGAGCTCTCAGCTCAGATCCTTGTTTCTATTAGATTTATGCTGGCGATTGATTTGGATGACACAAATCCTCTGCATGAAAACTGAAGAAGTAGCTATTTACTTGTCGATATCTCCACGCTCTATAAAATGGTTTGTTTCTTTGCACAGAACGCAATGGCACACATTCATTCATGTACTCGCCACATTTCAGCATATTTTATAGCGCGTGCTAAAAACATATTGCTTCAGTGATTTTTACCCATACTCCACCTTGGGCTAGACGCGTAGTCGCGGAGCCGGTCAGCGACAATGTTTTTTCAAATGACTGGATAAGGTGGATGTTAAAGATGGTACTTTTTTCACAAAAAGCAGGAGATTGTCTCCTGGTAGAACAGTATACCTTAGTTTTCAGCCATGCTATCAGTTTATCTTCATTCAGTCTGTAAGCCTGTAAGTCATCATCACCCTTACAGTCACACACATTAGTAAGAGCCTCTGAACTAATACACGATGATAGGAGGCTTATTGATGGGTATTTGTCATCCATAAGAATTTGATCAAGTGTTCTAAACTGAAAGATACAAAACACTGTACATTACAAATTGATCAAGTGTTCCAGATTGAAATATACAAGGTGGGTTATAAACTGTTCAAGTTTAGGATATGTTGGGATTTTTTCTTCTTCTTTAGGTTTCTGGTTTAGCCCACATCTACGTTGATAGACACTGGGTGGTTAAGGCCTTAGCCAACCATATCCATAATCCAAATCTTTCAGATTTAATGAAGTACTACTACATATAACTGAAAGCAGGGCTTGAAATAGGAAAACAAATTGGCCTGCCACTTCCAGATAAAGAAACATTGAAAGATGATTTCCAGTTACTTTTGACTGTAGGTTTATTATCATTTGGCAGTTCATAATGATTTTTCCTGCCAGATCTTAATTTTTGCCTGGCATTTGGCCATTGGCAAGCAGCTATTTTGAGCCCTGGAAAGTGTTCGAACATAGACCTATTTCAAATGTTACATCTCACATTCGCTAAATCTAATGCAAATGAGTTCAAACAAAGGGTTTTGTTCCTTTTGCTCATTCGCATTACATTTGGCACATGTGAGATTCAGCATTTGAACTATGCCATATACACCAGGTGGGTTAGAACTTGATCAAGTTGAAGCATACAAATCTACTACAAATAGCACCTTTTGTGATTTCTTTTGAAGATAAGGAAGAGAGACAAAGATAGGGTCTATTGGTGTAGTTACTAAAAGACAACCATCTAAAATAGAAAATATATAAATACATAAATTAATAATAATTAAATAAGTAAAAATATAATATATATTTATTGGCCCCCATTGCCTCAAATTGATCATGTGGAGCGCTGTTATTTGTCGATAACACACGCTCAGCGAACTCAATTTTAATATCAAAATATTTTTTGTTTGTTCTTTATTGGCAAATATAGTCACTTGCTGGCTGTTCAATGAACTCAAAATTTCTTCATTCTGCACTCAGCCTTTTTTGTTCATTGAACAGTCAACACGTGCCTGTATTTGCTGATAAAGAACTCACTTCAGTATCTGACCCCTAAATATTGTTTAAAATTACATGTTTATTCATCTTACCCCGTTGAATAGACGTATCAATAAACCAAGACCTTGGCTCGTCAGCGAACTTATTCACTTCATAAATGGTTTCTCTGTCTGATGATAGCAAATACTGACATCCTTTTTCTATAGAAAAACAACAACAATGACAATATCACTGTTTATTACACAGGTACATTCAACAACTGCCATGATTGGTTAAAAAAGTGTGCATTTTCAGAGTATAAACAGCAACAAGGTCTCAAAATACTTAATCAGCCTTTCAAAACCTTAAAAAAAACATCTAATGTCTTCCTTTATATTTATATTAACCGAGCGTGAGGTCTGTAGTCTGTATGGGAAAATATCAGACCGAGGTCTGTACAAAAAAGACTGAGGTGTGATATTTTTCCGTAAAGAAAGAACAAGTGAGGTTAATAAATCGTTTACTATATGGCTATTTTTCTTAGCGATGTACGAAATTGCAACTATTTTATCGCCAAATCTCTCATTATTGAATGAATAGAAATACATTAAACATGCACTAAACTGGTTAAAAAACACATTTGCATGTATGAGAAGACAAAACTTTAAAAAAATATTTATTGCAATAATTTACAAGATTTTTTTGTCGGAGGGCTAAAGCTCGAAACGTCAGTAAAGTTAACATTTTTTTATGGTGTTACAAATTTCATTATATTACCTATCACCTAATATGATTGGGTAATCTGCTAATATAGCAAAGGAAAATATTACATAAAAGTAACAAAATTCACAAATAGTTGAAACACTCCCCACCCCTACCCCCACAAGCTTTTTTTGCACAGTCAGCACTAACATGTTTGCAAAGCTGTACGAACAAGAGTGCAATGCGAAGTAAGTTTAAACACTTCGGGCACTAGAATTCACTATTGTTACAACCAAATTACCTGTCTTAGGATGCAATAACGTAACAAACTTCGGTTCCTCGTTCTTTTCAGCAACGTTCTCAAACGAAGCGTCTGAAAGCAAAATGAAAACCGTTCGTTGGTTTTTATAGTGAGCGAAAGCAACGACAACTGTGCTCAAAACGGATTCACTTCAAACCAGAACTAAGGTAAGAGCTTTATGTACAAGTTATTCAAAGTTATGGCACCTATTAATCATAATAAGAATAGAATAGTATGAGCTTTGAGGCAAAATATCGTATGCAAAATGACTGAAATGTCGAAATGCATTTGTAAGGCATTTTTCACTTACCAGGAGCTATAAAAACCCACTGACTGGCTTCCTTGGTTGTATATTTATCAGCCTTTTTCGATGGAGCCATTCCACTATTGATACATATAAATTTAAACACCAATTTCTATAGAAGTATTTACGATTTGTCATAGATTTGTTTCCCGCTAAAAATATAATGACCGCTGGATGTATAATGTGCGGGCACGTAAATGGTGGGACTTCTGTGGTTTCCAGGTTACGAAAGAACCTCGAAAGTTACAGACGGGATAAAGGCGTATACAAAAACTAACTATAGGAAACAATATTTTACGCGGTTTGAAAGGATTTTGAATTATTGGGATACTTTACTCTGTATATTATATATAGTTTCGGAAAAGGGAAAAGTCACTCACAAGTATCAAAAATAAATATTCTTACCTAATCTTAAAAAAGCACCAGCATCATAAAGAGCAACAGGACAACAACAGAGATTTGTATGTGTTAAGTGAACTGTTTCCTTGCTAGTTAGGTGTTTTTGAAATTCACATTACTTCTCAAGAATTAAATATTTTTGTCCAAAAAAAAAAAAAGAATGAAAATAACAATTTGTAATCTTTTTTCACAATATGTCCCATAATTGTTTTGCTCGAATTTCTATTGCAAATGCACGAATTATTTTGCATGATTGAGCAGAACTGAATCGTGGGTTTCCTGTAGTTTGCACGGGAAATGAATGTCAGTACAAATGATCATGTTTTCCTTAATTTTCCGGCGCGTGTCCGGCCTTTTCATGCTTCTGTCTGGATAGGGTGGTAGCGGTGGTGGAAAATCTTTTTCTCCCAGCAGTGTATTAGAGACCGATGAATATTTACAGGGAGTGGGGCTGGTAAAAATAGGGGGGGGGCAGCTTTTGTTATGCTCCAAAAACAGAACAGAGGCCGGTTGTACTAATGGTGAATAGCGCTATCCACCAGATAAATCATTATCGAGTGGATAAAATCTATAAAAAACCTATGCAGTGGATAATTTTTATCCGCGGATGACTTTATGCACCCTTCGTACAACCGGCCCCAGAGGATTAGGCTAAGAGAGACAAAGTACACTTTGGAAGAGGCATCACACAAATTAAATCAAACCAGGCAATGGAATGCATTCTCTTGTTGTTGTGCTCTAGTGTGGTCCAAGCTGTGTCTGGACTACTTGTGCATAGGTATATATACTCCCAAACACCAGAGGGTTTCTTGATAATGTGTATGTATTTAACTTTTGTAATTTATGTCTGTTAAAAAATCAAGAGAAACGTGTTGCATACAAACCGTTAGATTTACTAACGCGAATGCAAGATAGAAAATAACCTCTTGTACCGAGGATACAGGATTGCTCATCTGCAACTATAGGGCAACCATCAGACATGAAATACATAGGCGTACCCCAGTCACCTCAGCTCTTCCAACAAGGAATTGAACAAGTTATTATATCATGTGCATGGATGTCCCCCTCCTCTTGACACTGGTCATGGTTGGTCATCATATCAGTGACTGGCGTATACTGACACGTGCTATTCTATTGTTAAACTTACAAGAGGCACGTTGAGAGATCTTTGTACGACTTTTAATAATCTACTGCTATTCAGCAGGAACTTCAACTAACTAATGCATCTCAGTCACTACTTTTATAGCGAAATACCGTAAGAAATACCGTGCGAAAGTATTTCATAATTCCCTATTGTGGGTGTTGGCTAAGAAGCACCAGAGAGATGAGTTCCCTTCTACAAGCACATGGTTTTTGTAAATACAATTAAGGTGACTGGCTACTTTTGAACGCTTTTGAATGTTCGATTCGAGCCCACGATATGCACGCGCACAAAAACCGCTGAAAAAAATACAAAATTTTATAAGGAACCATATACGTTTTGATCTTCAACAGGGCAAAACCCTCGAATTTTGCACGGGACTCTACTTTCTTTATACTTAGTTGAAAGAACGTTATATCAAAGTTTTTCAAAAAGTTAATTTTTCTAACGTACAAAAAAATCGATTTTCGTAGGATTTCTCGACTTCATGCGAGTTTTGAAAGCACTGAAAGGACAAAATATGACAGATCAAGGTATTTCTTTGTCTTGTATTCAAAACCATCCATGTTGTATTTTAGAATGATTCATTACCCGGCATTTTTGCTTGATATAGTATGAAAAAAAACTATTTTCTTATGAGTTGTGATTTTTTTTCATATCGCTTCCGTTTTCGCAAGTTTTTCTTCAAAATCTCGCGCGTAGGCATCCATTAAATGCTGATTATCTCGGAAACAAGCTCGGGACACCCATTTTTCTTTTCATATTTGTAATCAGCATTAAATTTCACATTAATAAATCGTAGTTTAAAGAAAAGTTTAACATTATTTCCAAAAGTAGCCAGTCACCTTAAATATATAGAAATAGTTATGGGAACTTTATAACATTCTTCCCTGACAAAACTAAGGCATCGTCCTCGATGCACTACAATATAATGAACATTTTTTACTTTTTTTTGTTGAATATATAAAAAGCCTTTTAAAGTCTATGTAGCGACTACACAATATGTTAGCAAAGTTTGAAGAGTGATTATGATATACTAGAAATTACTAACAATAACTTCTAACACTACAAAGTTAATAACAATGTATATATATATATATATATATATACATCAGATATAGAATGAATGTGTATGGAATTTTCACTTTAAATAAAGTAAAATGTTCAATCTGTAAAACGTACAGTCAAAGCGAAATGTTCAACTTTAAAGTTGTATCTTGTGTGACCTTCTTGGTTGTTCTTGGTTGAACACGTGGCACATTTTCAATAACTTTATTTGTAGATTTCTCTAACGCTGCTTTGGTAAATCAACAGAAAATACACAAAATGATAAGGTCGATGGAAGAAATTGTAAGTGTAGTATATACAGTATATACAGTATAAGAATTTCGTCAGTTGTAGTGAATGATGATTCTTTAATTTCCTTGAGGACTTTATTAGCTTGGTTTATGGCAGAAGATAATTTGTTATCAGTTGTTGATTCAGTTGTTTCTTGTTGGTGTCCTCAATAGAAAATGGGTCAGTCCAGTGAGACCCATAAGTTTAGTGCATATCCTTGTTGTATGCACGATAATGTACCATGATCTCCAAAATCACAGCCCATACTAGTCCCCAGTTTGCCTGCGTTTTCCTCAGTGACAGCAAGCCCGTGGTCAGCTCTATCACATGCACTGCCAGCTCCTCCGATGGATATGACCGCCCCGGCACCAGTACTATAGTCACACCAGAATCCGATATGATTCCTTGCCAGGACATTACCATCACAGCTTGTCCTGGAAAACCCTGCCGTCGAGGAGTAGTTGCCGCCGTATGTAACGTTACATTTAGCAAGACACTTATCGGTGGACCACACTATCCCATTACGAAAGTTACCATAGCTGGTGATCATTTCTCGAAAGGTTTTGCCGCCTAGGCAGTTCGAGGTGGTTACCAGCAGAGGTGTATGGTTCGGGTCATCGGTACGGGTTATCTTAATCTCTTGTCCTTTGGCTTGCCAAAACTCTGGTGCTATCATGTCTTGGTTGAGAGTTGTACTTGCAGTGCTTCCTTTAGCAGTTGGAACATCATACCACCAAGCACCGTTGAGCTCCATCCAGTTCTTGGTATCCGAGTTCGAAAAACGTGCGATCAATTTCCACACCTTCTGAAAAATACAAACACTAATTGAACGGTCTTGTTAATTAGGTTGAGAGTGTCAATGTACGCTGCATGATTATTATCATCATCGAAATCATGTGTATCATTCATTATCTTGATTATCATCATCGTTATCATCGACATCATGTGTGTCATCATCTTTATTATCATCATCACTGTAATTGTCGTCGGTGGTCGATATCATCATTAGCAGCTGCTTTATAATGTCACTATTATTTTCGTTATCATCATCCTCATAATAATTGTCGTCATTTTTATCGTAATCTATAAAATCTTCATCATCACCTTTATCATTATATATGCCGTCAGCCAATCACCATCAACATCATGTTAACAACAACTCACTAAGATTTTCTATCACCTAAATTTCGAGCATATTCGAATTTGCAATTACCAAGCTGCTACTTATAACATTGCTTTTCAACAAAATACTAGTGTAAAATGGTCTTCATACGCAAAATTGTTATCTTTTTTATTATTTATTAGTAATATTAGACAATAAATTTCTATACAGATTTCAGATTTCAAATTTCTATACTGTTTAGAAATATTTCTATACAGCTTTTTACTTACGTTTGTTGGAGGTTTCGCTTCAACTTTTCCTATTATTAGATTGAAAAGTTAGTCAGATTTTTTAAAGAAATTTGGGTAACCAAGCCTTATCTTTCATATTGCAATAATTAATAGTTGTTACAATATAGTAACAGTTCTAACTCATTACAAAATGTATTTTTACATGCTTGCTATTGTATTACAATAAATTCGGTTGAAATTAGGTCTGATTTCAATATATTTCCAGTTCAAAACCATCATTCATTTTGGTCATGGCTTGACTAACTAGAAAACTTACCAGTTAACTTAGCGCTCAGGTTCAACGTTTATATATATACAATTGTAATTTAATTTATTGTAATTTTTACTATAAAACGGTCATGTTTGATTCGATTTATTGAGCGATAAAATTTTATTTGTTTTGATTTGGGTTATCGGCCTGAAGCGAGAGGTTATGTGATTTATTCACCAAGGGCGAAGCCCGAGTTTTGAAATTTAGAAAGGCAGCTTCTTAAAAATCAGAACATAATGACATTTATTCAGGTAAAGCCGAATGCAAATTCAAAAACTCAGTAATAATTCAAAAGAAATTTACGAAGACCGTGATGAGTGTGTAAAATATAGGTTCTAACGCCACTGAGGGAGTTTGCATTGAAGACAGGGGACGCAGGCCGTTTGAGTCGGTTTAAATACCAACCAGGCCAAAATCCCATTGTTTTGATGTTTGTTTCCTCCATGGGAACAATAATAATAATGGAATACTAAATTAAAGCATATTCAGAGATCATCAAGCCAAGACCAAAATGAGTGCTAGTTTTCTGCTGGAAATGTATTGAAATCTTACTTGTTTTTGTAAAGAATTTGAACTAATAACAAAATGTGAATATTTTTACCTGCTTGTTATTGTATTACAATCAATTTTGATGAATTTAAGTCTGATTCAATACATTTCAAGTTCAAAACCAGCATTCATTTCGGTCTTGTTGCTTAAGCTTGGACAACGAATTTTAAAATAATTTGATATCGATGAACCATTAATTCATGCACTTTTCGCTATACATACCAATTGCATGGGGGTTATCCTTATAAGTTGCTTCCTTGTCGTATGTTTTAAACTCTGGATGGTCCGAAATCTTGAGATAATTATGCTGACATAATTTTTTTCCGAGAAAATAGTTAATGCTTCTGCATACAGGGTTAGTTATGCAGTCAATGTAACAATCATGAAGTCTTGCAATGTAATAAGACTTGATAGCAGAACTGTTGATGGCTACTCCTTCCAGTGATTGAACGTTACATCTTGCTGCTTTGACATTTTGTAGTTTGATCCACATAAAAAAACTCAAAAGAAGAATCTGAAATTCCATTATTGTTCTCTGATGCTTGGTCGTGACTGGAAGTTCTTTTCTTTGTGAGCTTGAAAAACAGTTACTGTTTGTCAGTTTCTCACTTTTATGGAAAAAGGAGGCACCCTCGATAGCACATTCAGTTGTATTTTGCGTGCATTTCATACACAAAGGTATAGTTAAGGCTCCGTTTTGGTATATGTGTCTTTCATAAGATTAGCCTAAAGTTTATCTGCTTGGAAACTGATTATTTCAACAGCGAAGAGCTACAGTATGTGTACCGTTTTTATAATCGAAGGTATGGCTAAATAACATTGCACTGGAAGCATCACAAAGGAAACCGATGCAAATGAAGTTGATAAATGTAAATGATTCATTGCAAACGAGTACAGCCTCTGAAAACCCTCTGAAAATCTTTTTCCGTAGCTGCTTCTTACAAAAACAAGCTCAAAACACTTCTATTTTACTTTAAGCTACTTTTTTATCTTGTACCTTTTGTAAAGAGCACCGAGATTTCATTGGACACACTTTATAAGAAATATATTATTTTTATTATTCAGTATTATTATTATTATTATTGTTACGCTGTGTGGTTCCCGAAAATATGCGAATTCAAATAGAACGTTGGAACTAATAATAATCCTAAAAACTAATGATAATATTTTCTGAGCAGATCCACCTATACAATCACACTCACTGCCTCTATATTCATTATCTTGCACGCATCACTCCTCACAAGTTGATCGACTTTTTTCCGAGGGAGGAAAAGCCAGATAACCCTGAATAACACCATGATCATGCACCTGGGGATCCATTGTTTCAAGAGGGATGTTTAAATTTCCCTGATACATCATTAATGAGGGTAATTACTCGGGATTCCTGTGGAATCCGAGTATAGGTTTCGCCTTTATTATTTTTCATCTTCAATGCCAAAATGCCACGCAAGCGCAGTATGGTCAATGTCACTTATACATACAAATATACGAAATAAACTGATTTATTACGGTAATTCGGAGTTTACTTAAATCAAACACACTCCAATAATGATAATAAACCATTAACCTATGTATTAGTGTGATAATAAGTTTGACAAATGTAACTTTTCGCCGAATTTATTGCCTAGAAGCGATCAGTTTTGAAAGCGATTCAATTAAGAACCCCGCCGGGCCGAAACACAAACACAACAGTACTTCGATTCAAATCACGTAATAAAACACATGTTATTCTGTGTATGATTTAACCTAAACACTCCAATAATGGTAATAAACCTTTAACTAACGTATTAGTGTTACAATAAGTTTGACAAATGTAACTTTTCGCCAAATTTATTGCCTAGAAGCGATCAGTTTTGAAAGCGATTCAATTAAGAACCCCGCCGGGCCGAAACACAAACACAACAGTACTTCGATTCAAATCACGTAATAAAACACATGTTATTCTGTGTATGATTTAACCTAAACACTCCAATAATGATAATAAACCTTTAACTAACGTATTAGTGTTATAATAAGTTTGTCAAATGTAAGTTTTCGTGTTGATCTTCTGTGATCTTCCTTTGTCTTTTTAATGTATTCCAAAAGTACAAATGTTCTATTTGTATGGCAACGTTTTTGAAATTAGGTGTATACATTAAAATTATTTTGCACATCAAAGAGAATCCCGAGATTACGCAGTTATGCGTCTTGTTAGTCATCATTTCCCTCATTAATAAGAAATACTTTTAGTCTATGCTTTGCCACGGGACTGTGTTTATTCTTGTTTTCTTAATTCCTTTTTGGAATACGAAAAATATACGGCTTTCCTCCATGCCCATATATATGCAAAAACTCTTAAAGCTTCTTAATGAATCAATGCTGATACAATTCGGCGTTGTCTCATTTAACAAAGGCAACTATTCGATCCCAAACGTATGCTGCAAATCCACATGTTTATAAAAGTTTCTAATTTATGCATCTATGAAAACTGAAATAGAATTCCTAATTAACAGTAGTTTCTTTCCGCGGTAATCATAATATTACAATCTAATACCATAGCGTCTTAGCGGGATATTATAGTGATTAAGAGATGTCGTCTGTAAATATCGACCAAAGCGTGCAATAGGCGAAAAATCGAAATTGCTCGTAATTTGACAGTTGATAGCATTTGGGGTGCTAGTAACTGAATTTTTCTGGGAATTTTGATCCTTGCCATTACGTGTTCCTAGTTTCTCTAAAGCTAGCCTGCCTGGCGGCTCTCTAAGGGAGAGAGAAGGGGAGGGAGAGCTATTATTATATTGGCTGGGTGGTAATTTAATGTAATTCGACTGAATCTTAATCCGCAGGTCAAGTGCGCTATTTGACCGGTAGCCCATGAGGGCAAGAAGTCGAATCGTTTTAGTATCCACCAACCCGTAGGTCAAACTTAAAATGAGAAATAATGACAACAAATTAAAGTTGGTAAATAAACAATATTTTTGTGACATTGGTCACGCGCGGCTCAAGTGTTGGCACGTGATAATAGCTGGCAGCTTTGCGAAGTGTTCATTCAAGACCCATCAAAATACAAAACGGCTGTTAAAGAAGGATTTCAAAACTCAGAGTTATGGCAATAATCTTGAGATCAGTTAAAAGAAACAGGATAAACAACTGATCACATTTATAACCTGCAAATTTGACTCATTTAGCGCATGTAGTTGTTTTCAATCGAGATTATTCTTCAGCCTAAAAAGGTGAACATCTGGAAATCTTGCATTCTAAAGCTGTTCGTTTTGCAGTTGGAATTTGGCAGGTATTTTTTCTGGGTCGCTGTAATAATACTTACAGGTTTGGATTATGGTGGGAATCAGTAAAATTAATCAGTTAATTCATAATCTTAATTAAAGTCCGAATTGAACGTGAAAAAGTTTCGCTTCGCACCTACAGCGAAGAACAAATCGCAAAATTTGTATGTAACTTAATTTGTTTACCATTAAATATCTTCATAACGTATATTTACTGTTGTTTTTCTAATCTTCTGGGTCATGGAACTATCTAAAACACCTACAAATCGCGATTCTGCCGCCATTGTTTTGTTTGTTTGTTTGTTTGTTTTTTCAAAACCGGCGCTTTTCTCATCATCACTGCGGGTACTATTTAAACAATAGAGTAGTTGCGTTCTCGGGCGATTATTTGTTTTTCTGAACATCCAGTTTCCGCGGGCAACTATCTCAGCAAAATGCTCGAGATTTGAACTGCTCTATTGCTTTTATTATTCAAATAATTTGTTAATTTGAATTATAATGGGTGTTATAATTATATATATATAACACCCATTATAATTTAACAACAAATTTTCCTCCGCTCTCATTGGTCGATGGGCGATCACGTGACGTGATAGTGCCCGCCGCGGAGGGATACTATCAGCGCATAGTGCCCGCTGAGCTTTTCGTCCGCTTCGGAAGATTTTGTTGTTGAATAATAAAAACAATAGAGCAGTTAAATCTCGGGCATAATGCTGTAATAGTTGTCCTTGGAAACTGGATGTTCCTCAAAACTTCATAGTCGCCCTCGAACTGCGTTCTCGGGCGTTTATTTGTTTTTCTGAACACCCAGTTTCCGCGGGAAACTATCACAGCATAATGCCCTCGATTCAACTACTCTATTGTTTAAATAGTACCCGCTAGCGTAGCCAATGAGATTGCAGGATTTGTGATAGACCACTGGTTGGTGGATACTAATACACTTTAGTAATAATAAGATTAATTACAAACAACGAAATCTCACTCCCTATGTGGCTGCAAGAAGGAAGGTGTGTCATGTTACCAAAAGTGGAGAATCCTACAACTAAAGATCATCGACCAATAACGTACGTGTTTGAACACTCACTATAAAGCAGTAACATCAATTGTAGACAAGTTGTTAGAGAAACACGAAATCTGCTATCAAATAATGCAAATTGATCAAAGAGGATGCAGATCGGGAGCTATGGGATGCGTAGATAGTCTTCTGATTGATAAAGCTATCTTGGAAGTCGCACAATTCAACAAAAAGAATATCAATGGTAGGTAATATAATGGGATTTCTAACACCGTAAAAAATGTTGACTTAACTTTACTGACGTTTCGAGCTTTAGCCCTTCGTCGGAGTAAAACGAATATCACCTGCGTATGGGTGGATGTAAAGAAGGCATTTGACTCTGTTTCACATAACTGGCCAGGACTGTGTCTACAACATCACGGACTACCTACAAAAAAAAAACACTAGCTCCCGGGTGGGGTACTCCCTTTGTCCAAGTGGTAGGGGTGATCGGCGGAGATTTTGAAAATGACCCCTAAAAGGTACGCTCAGATACAAATAAAGCAGAGTAAAAACGACCCTTAGAACTGATTTTTGAGCCAAATCTCTAAATGGACCCTAAAAGGTACGCACTGGAAATATTTTAACCCTAAAAGGTACACCGATCACCCCTACCACTTGGACAAAGGGAGTAGACCCCCCCCCCCCTCCCCCCCATCATGAAAAACTGGAAAATCACCCTTGAATTACAAGCTAAGGACGGAAAATCCCCCATCGGCCCAATCAAATTACACCGAGGAATATTACAAGGGAACTCCTTCTGTTTCAGGCTCTTCACAATGTGCCGAAACCTAATTGCATGGTGCTTACGAAGCAACCAAGGATACACACTTACGAAATTACAAGACCACAAGTTAACACACCTACTCTACGTAGACGACCTTAAAACGTTTCATAAGTCATCAACGGTAGCAATGGTAGAAACGCGACGAATGGAAGGCATGTTGTTAAAGGAAAAATAACACCTACTGAAAACCTCTCACTGAATGAGAAAGACACTATCCATGTGATAGACACCAATGACCAATACAAATTCACAAATTCACACAACTCGACAAAGATAAGTACGCCAGTGAAGAGGACCTAAAGTAATTAGGTGTACTATGGTCTTCCAATATCTCAATACCAAGACAAATAAAAGCAACCAACACATTTACCATCCCCGTGTCAATGTACCATATGTGGAGAGAAACAGGAAACATTGTACAAGAGATTGGTGGATTACATACAAGCGAACCAACTAAGCTAATGTACTTACCCTGTAACATGAGAGGAAAAGGCTTCTAGCAAGTAAAAATGACACATAAAGAAACAAAGATCAAAGTAGCTAATTACATAGCATGAAAAAAGACCAAGAATAGACCTAGTAAGAATGTTTGAAGAAAGAAAGTCGACAACGAAGAGATCTCAATCTGTTCTGAAAGACGCGCAGAAATACGCTGAAGAACTCAACATAACAAGTGTGTTTGACAATACACGACCATGACCAACGAGCTCGAGGAAGGGTCACTAGAGGTTGAACAACCTAGCCCTAAATATATAGTAGGATTCCTTACCACTGCAAGGCATAACAAACTTAGGAAAGAACAGAAGTGGCATGGTGCATTGACAACAGTACAAAACAAAGACAATAACATCTCAGCTGATAGTCTGATTGTATATACCTATATACCAGATGTAGCCTGCGTAGCAAGCGTTTCTTTTGGGGGGGGGGAACTGGAGAAAGTTGTTTTTTTGGTTGTTTTTGGGATAGCTGTGTTAACGATGTGGCCGCGCGAAACCTAAGACGAGTACAAAAAAACGAGGGTGGAGGGGGAGGGGGAAGAGCGGGTTTCCTTCCCTCCTGTCCCCCTCCCCCTAACTTGATGTTTTGTACTCGTCTTAGGTTTCGCGCGGCCATATCGGTAACACAGCTATCCCAAAACAACCAAAAAACAACTTTCCCCGTTCCCCCCAAAAGAAACGCTTGCTACTCAGGCTAAACCAGATGTGGTATATAGCGTCAACACAAATGTAAGACAGCAACTACTACCAACCATGTTGTACAAGAAAAACAAACTACAGCAACCAATAGAAGACATCAAATGCAGAATGTGCAAAGGAGGCAAGGAATCAGTCACTCGCGTGTTATGCAATGAGCTGTTCACAGATCGCGCAAAGTCTGTATACATCGAGACACGACAAAATGCTAAGACCTTTTTATCACTTTTTATCTCCTGAATATGTATGGTCTTGAAAATGATCACTCCAGACCATAGTATGAGCAAAGTACACCACAGCTAATAGTGGAAAATGATGAACCAAAGTTATGTGGAACACGCAGTTCCACCTGAAAAAGGCCCCCGGTAACCACGCAAACAAAATCGATATGGCAATCTATGACAAGGAAAGACAACAATGGCTATTGTTAGAGGGTGCAGTGTGTTCAGTAGGTAAGATCATGAAGAGAAGCAATAAAAAGCAAGACAAGTATAGAGAACTACGAAGTGGCATCAAAGAATTATACCCTAGCCACAAGGTCATCCAAGTCAACTTAGTATTCGACTTACTCAGCAATTACCACCAAAGCCTTAAATCAAAAATGAGAAGTCAAAAATGGATTATATCTCAAAATACTGAGAAAGTTAAAACATTTTACCAATACGATGCATAACAACACAAGAAAAATGACAACATAATAATGATTGAGGACCAAAGCTAAGACTGCCTCCCCCTTAAAAAAACAACTTAGCCTAGGAAGAATTTATTCACGCAAAGTTGTCAATAGAAAACCAAGTATCTTCAGTAAAGAATCAATAATAATTATAAATAATTATAAATATAAAATTAATTATAAACAATAACTTTATTTCACAATAATTATAACAACAATAACAAAGAAGACAATAATAGTAATGATTAACTATAATGTTAAAATGGGCGATATTAAAGGATCTAAAAAACAAACAATTTTAAAATATGTAAAACAAATTATTAAAATTATTAAGAAGAAACATATTTAAAAATAAATCAATTGATTTCTGTTGTATTTACAATTGTATAACAATAATAATTAAGTATTTACAGTTGTATAACAATAATAATAATACTGATGATGATGATGATGATGATTATGATAATTATAATAATAATATTAACCACAAAGTTCATAAAAACGTATGTAAATATCAATTATAAAATAATTTAGATAGTACGCGCGTTCTGATTGGTCAAAAACCGAGTTGGATGAGGCTATCTAAACATGCGCGCGCGTATTGATGGCGCGCGTATTGAGAATTGCTATTCTTATCAGCAATTAAAATGCCGATTTAGCCTCAAAAAATATTTTATAAAAGCAATAGAAGACGATTTTCCGTGTTATATAGCCTGTTATATAGCCGTCTTCTATTTCTTAAATATAGAATGAATGTTTATTGAATTTTCACTTTAAATCAAAGTAAAATGTTCAACCTTCAATCTGTAAAAAAGACAGTCAAAGCGAAATGTTCAATTTTAAAGTTGTATCTTGCGTAACCTTGATTGTTTATGTCCTTGTTTCCTGTAGTGTACTCTTAGTTGAAAAGGTGGCACATTTTCAATAGCTTTATTTGTAGATTTCTCTAACGCTGATTAGGTAAATCCACAGAAAATACACATAATGATAAAGATGATGGAAGAGATTGCAAGTGCAGTATATATATACACCTAATTCAAAAAAGGTTGACGGGGCGAACGGCGATTGGTGATTGAAATTTCAAAAAAGGTTGACGGGGCGAACGGCGATTGGCGATTGAAATTCCTATTGTCCACGACTGTGGACAATACGAAATTAGGTGTATAAGAATTTCGGCAATTGTAGTGAACGATGATTCTTTAATTTCCTTGAGGTCTTTAATAGCTTGGTTTATGGCTGAAGATAATTATTAGTTATGTTATTAGTTGTTGTTTCTTGTTGATGTCCTCAGTAGAAAATGGGTCAGTCCAGTAAGATCCATAAGTTCAGTGCATATCCCTGTTGTATGCACGATAATGTACCATGATCTCCAAAATCACAGCCCATACTAGTCCCCAGTTTGCTTGCGTTTTCCTCAGTGACAGCAAGCCCGTGGTCAGCTCTATCACATGCACTGCCAGCTCCTCCGATGGATATTACCGCCCCGGCACCACTTGAATAATCACACCAGAATCCGATGTGATTCCTTGCCAGGACATTACCATCACAGCTTGTCCTGGAAAACCCTGCCGTCGAGGAGTAGTTGCCGCCGTATGTAACGTTACATTTAGCAAGACACTTATCGGTGGACCACACTATCCCATTACGAAAGTTTCCATAGCTGGTGATCATTTCTCGAAAGGTTTTGCCATTCAGACAGTTCGAGGTGGTTACCAGCAGAGGTGTATGGTTCGGGTCATCGGTACGGGTTATCTTAATCTCTTGTCCTTTGGCTTGCCAAAACTCTGGTGCTATCATGTCTTGGTTGAGAGTTGTACTTTCAGTGCTTCCCTTAGCAGTTGTAACATCATACCACCAAGTACCGTTGAGCTCCATCCAGTTCTTGGTATCCGAGTTCGAAAAACGTGCGATCAATTTCCACACCTTCTGAAAAACACAAACACTGTTTGAACGGTCTTGTTAATTAGGTTGAGAGTGTCAATATATGCTGCATGATTGTTATCATCATAGTTATCATCGACATCATGTGTATCTGATCATCTTTATTATCATCATCGTTATCGTCGACATCATGTGTAACATCATCTTTATTATCATCATCGTTATCATCGACATCATGTGTATCCGGTCATCTTTATTATCATCATCACTGTAATTGTCGTCGGTGGTCGATATCATCATTAGTAGCTTCATTATAATGTCACTATTATTTTTGTTATCATCATCGTCATAATTATCGTCGTCATTTTATCTATAAAATCTTCATTATCACCTTCATCATTACATATGCCGTCAGCCAATCACCATCAACATCATCTTTAGAGCCACTCGCAGAGATTTTCTGTCACCTAATTAAATTTCGCGCATATTCGAAGTGGCAATTACCAAGCTGCGACTAATAACATTTCTATTAAACAAAATTGCTACGGCCTTCGTACGGAAAATTGTTTTCCATTGCTTACATATATTTCTTCATTGTTATGTTTTTACCTATATCAGGTAAGATATATTTCATTTCTTTATAGCTTTTTACTTACGTTTGGAATAATCGGCGGTGCAGTGACGTTGTTGGAGGTGATGTTGTTGTTGGTGATGACGTTGTTGTTGGAGGTGACGTTGTTGGAGGTGATGTCGGTTCCATTTTTCCTGTTATTAGATGGAAAAGTTAGTAAGATTTTTTTATTAAAAAACGTTTGTTTTTGAACATAATGACATTTATTCAGGTAAACGTTTGTTTTTGAACATAATGACATTTATTCAGGTAAACGTTTGTTTTTGAACATAATGACATTTATTCAGGTAAAGCCGAATGCAAATTCAAAAACTCAGTAATAATTCAAGAGAAATTTACGAAGACCGTGATGAGTGTTTAAAATATAGGTTCTAACGCCACTGAGAGAGTTTGCATTGAAGACAGGGGCCGCAGGCCGTTTGAGTCGGTTAAAATACCAACCAGGCCAAAATCCCATTGTTTTGCTGTTTGTTTCCTCCATGGAAATAATAATAATAATAGTGGATACTAAATTAAAGCGTATTCAGAGAGCATCAAGCCAAGACCGAAATGAATGCTGGTTTTCTGCTGGAAATGTATTGAAATCTTACTTGTTTTCTAAAGAATTCGTATTATTTGTATTACAATCAATTTTGATGAAATTAAGTCTGATTTCAATATATTTCAAGTTCAAAACCAGCATTCATTTCGGTCTTGTTGCTTAAGCTTGGACAACGAAGTTTAAAATAATTTGATATCGATGAACCATTAATTCATACACTTTTCGCTATACATAACAATTACATGGGGTTATGCTTATAAGTTGCTTCCTTGTCGTATGTTTTAAACTCTGGATGGTCCGATATCTTAAGATAATTATGCTGACAAAAAAATTTTCCGAGAAAAAAGTTGATGCTTCTGCATTCAGGGTTGGTTATGCAGTCAATGTAACAATCATGAAGTCTTGGAATGTAATAAGACTTTATAGCAGAACTGTTGATGGCTACTCCTTCTATTGATTGAACGTTACATCTTGCTGCATTGACATTTTGTAGTTTGATCCAAATTAAAAAATTCAAAAGAAGAATCTGGAATTCCATTGTTGTTCTCTGATGCTTGGTCGTGACTGAAATGATAAAGTTTGTTTTTCTTTGTGAACTTGAAAAACAATTGCTGTTCGTTGGTATGAAAACTAAAATATATTCCTAATTAAGAGTAGTTTCTTTCCTCAGTAATCATAATATTACAATCTAATATCATGGCTTCTTAAATTCGTGGGATATTATAGTGATTTTAAAAATGTACCCCAGCCTCGGGAGGTCTAGTACTTCTAGTTAAAGTCTTCCACTAAACCTCCCTCGACCTCGAGGATTTTTTATCGTGAGCTAATGAAAGAAGTAATGTTGCAAGTCCGACAATGAGGACTGCATGGACGGGATTTCAAGTCCGCGCAATTAGTTCCAGTTCGAGGCGCAGCCGAACGACTTCAAATCCTCATCAATTATTCAGGAGGATCTTTGAATAAAAATGAACAATTTTATATGGTAAAAAAGAACTTGAAAGCCGAAAACAGATCTGAATGTAGCAAATAAAAGCAATCCTAAAATATATCAATAATCTGTTCATTGTCAATGAATTCCCACAGGGAAATATTAAACAATCGCTTTTCAAATCTATTCAGGGGAATGCTAACGAACTTGAATTCTAACGACTTGATGACATTAAACGTGCTTTTCATTCAAACTTTCCATCGAATGATTCAGTGGTATAATGGTTTAATACGGGGATACAGCAGTGCAGAAGCTCTCGGTTCGAATCCTGGCATTATTACTCAAATACCTTTTTTCGACAAAAATCGCCAAGTAAAATTCTTTCTAAGTCTGATGATTACTAGTAGAGACAAGGGGAGGGTTATATCTATACAAGGAATTATTCGTAGTAACTGGAAAAAATTGTTCCAGTAACTAGAAATTTGTTCCAGTTACTGCTAGGAGGACTAGACCAGGTATCCAGTGTCCTCAAGGGATTACAATCAGACCATTTCATTGGCTGAATATCTTGCGAATAATTCATGAGGATTTGAATTAGTATTAAACCATGAACTATTTATGAAACTAATGAATGGATATTATGTGATGGTGTTAAACCATGAACTATTTATGAAACTAATGAATGGATATTATGTGATGGTATTAAACCATGAACTATTTATGAAACTAATGAATGGATATTATGTGATGGTATTAAACCATGAACTATTTATGAAACTAATGAATGGATATTATGTGATGGTATTAAACCATGAACTATTTATGAAACTAATGAATGGATATTATGTGATGGTATTAAACCATGAACTATTTATGAAACTAATGAATGGATATTATGTGATGGTGTTAAACCATGAACTATTTATGAAACTAATGAATGGATATTATGTGATGGTGTTAAACCATGAACTATTTATGAAACTAATGAATGGATATTATGTGATGGTGTTAAACCATGAACTATTTATGAAACTAATGAATGGATATTATGTGATGGTATTAAACCATGAACTATTTATGAAACTAATGAATGGATATTATGTGATGGTGTTAAACCATGAACTATTTATGAAACTAATGAATGGATATTATGTGATGGTATTAAACCATGAACTATTTATGAAACTAATGAATGGATATTATGTGATGGTGTTAAACCATGAACTATTTATGAAACTAATGAATGGATATTATGTGATGGTGTTAAACCATGAACTATTTATGAAACTAATGAATGGATATTATGTGATGGTGTTAAACCATGAACTATTTATGAAACTAATGAATGGATATTATGTGATGGTGTTAAACCATGAACTATTTCTGAAACTAATGAATGGATATTATGTGATGGTGTTAAACCATGAACTATTTATGAAACTAATGAATGGATATTATGTGATGGTGTTAAACCATGAACTATTTATGAAACTAATGAATGGATATTATGTGATGGTATTAAACCATGAACTATTTATGAAACTAATGAATGGATATTATGTGATGGTGTTAAACCATGAACTATTTATGAAACTAATGAATGGATATTATGTGATGGTGTTAAACCATGAACTATTTATGAAACTAATGAATGGATATTATGTGATGGTGTTAAACCATGAACTATTTATGAAACTAATGAATGGATATTATGTGATGGTGTTAAACCATGAACTATTTCTGAAACTAATGAATGGATATTATGTGATGGTGTTAAACCATGAACTATTTATGAAACTAATGAATGGATATTATGTGATGGTGTTAAACCATGAACTATTTATGAAACTAATGAATGGATATTATGTGATGGTGTTAAACCATGAACTATTTATGAAACTAATGAATGGATATTATGTGATGGTGTTAAACCATGAACTATTTATGAAACTAATGAATGGATATTATGTGATGGTGTTAAACCATGAACTATTTATGAAACTAATGAATGGATATTATGTGATGGTGTTAAACCATGAACTATTTATGAAACTAATGAATGGATATTATGTGATGGTGTTAAACCATGAACTATTTCTGAAACTAATGAATGGATATTATGTGATGGTGTTAAACCATGAACTATTTATGAAACTAATGAATGGATATTATGTGATGGTGTTAAACCATGAACTATTTATGAAACTAATGAATGGATATTATGTGATGGTGTTAAACCATGAACTATTTCTGAAACTAATGAATGGATATTATGTGATGGTATTAAACCATGAACTATTTATGAAACTAATGAATGGATATTATGTGATGGTGTTAAACCATGAACTATTTATGAAACTAATGAATGGATATTATGTGATGGTATTAAACCATGAACTATTTATGAAACTAATGAATGGATATTATGTGATGGTATTAAACCATGAACTATTTATGAAACTAATGAATGGATATTATGTGATGGTGTTAAACCATGAACTATTTATGAAACTAATGAATGGATATTATGTGATGGTGTTAAACCATGAACTATTTATGAAACTAATGAATGGATATTATGTGATGGTGTTAAACCATGAACTATTTATGAAACTAATGAATGGATATTATGTGATGGTGTTAAACCATGAACTATTTATGAAACTAATGAATGGATATTATGTGATGGTATTAAACCATGAACTATTTATGAAACTAATGAATGGATATTATGTGATGGTGTTAAACCATGAACTATTTATGAAACTAATGAATGGATATTATGTGATGGTGTTAAACCATGAACTATTTATGAAACTAATGAATGGATATTATGTGATGGTGTTAAACCATGAACTATTTATGAAACTAATGAATGGATATTATGTGATGGTGTTAAACCATGAACTATTTATGAAACTAATGAATGGATATTATGTGATGGTGTTAAACCATGAACTATTTATGAAACTAATGAATGGATATTATGTGATGGTATTAAACCATGAACTATTTATGAAACTAATGAATGGATATTATGTGATGGTGTTAAACCATGAACTATTTATGAAACTAATGAATGGATATTATGTGATGGTGTTAAACCATGAACTATTTATGAAACTAATGAATGGATATTATGTGATGGTATTAAACCATGAACTATTTATGAAACTAATGAATGGATATTATGTGATGGTGTTAAACCATGAACTATTTATGAAACTAATGAATGAATATTATGTGATGGTGTTAAACCATGAACTATTTATGAAACTAATGAATGGATATTATGTGATGGTGTTAAACCATGAACTATTTATGAAACTAATGAATGGATATTATGTGATGGTATTAAACCATGAACTATTTATGAAACTAATGAATGGATATTATGTGATGGTGTTAAACCATGAACTATTTATGAAACTAATGAATGAATATTATGTGATGGTATTAAACCATGAACTATTTATGAAACTAATGAATGGATATTATGTGATGGTATTAAACCATGAACTATTTATGAAACTAATGAATGGATATTATGTGATGGTATTAAACCATGAACTATTTATGAAACTAATGAATGGATATTATGTGATGGTATTAAACCATGAACTATTTATGAAACTAATGAATGGATATTATGTGATGGTGTTAAACCATGAACTATTTATGAAACTAATGAATGGATATTATGTGATGGTATTAAACCATGAACTATTTATGAAACTAATGAATGAATATTATGTGATGGTGTTAAACCATGAACTATTTATGAAACTAATGAATGGATATTATGTGATGGTGTTAAACCATGAACTATTTATGAAACTAATGAATGGATATTATGTGATGGTATTAAACCATGAACTATTTATGAAACTAATGAATGGATATTATGTGATGGTGTTAAACCATGAACTATTTCTGAAACTAATGAATGGATATTATGTGATGGTGTTAAACCATGAACTATTTATGAAACTAATGAATGGATATTATGTGATGGTATTAAACCATGAACTATTTATGAAACTAATGAATGGATATTATGTGATGGTATTAAACCATGAACTATTTATGAAACTAATGAATGGATATTATGTGATGGTATTAAACCATGAACTATTTATGAAACTAATGAATGGATATTATGTGATGGTATTAAACCATGAACTATTTATGAAACTAATGAATGGATATTATGTGATGGTGTTAAACCATGAACTATTTATGAAACTAATGAATGGATATTATGTGATGGTGTTAAACCATGAACTATTTATGAAACTAATGAATGGATATTATGTGATGGTGTTAAACCATGAACTATTTATGAAACTAATGAATGGATATTATGTGATGGTGTTAAACCATGAACTATTTATGAAACTAATGAATGGATATTATGTGATGGTGTTAAACCATGAACTATTTATGAAACTAATGAATGGATATTATGTGATGGTGTTAAACCATGAACTATTTCTGAAACTAATGAATGGATATTATGTGATGGTGTTAAACCATGAACTATTTATGAAACTAATGAATGAATATTATGTGATGGTGTTAAAACATGAACTATTTCTGAAACTAATGAATGGATATTATGTGATGGTGTTAAAACATGAACTATTTATGAAACTAATGAATGGATATTATGTGATGGTGTTAAAACATGAACTATTTATGAAACTAATGAATGGATATTATGTGATGGTGTTAAACCATGAACTATTTATGAAACTAATGAATGGATATTATGTGATGGTGTTAAAACATGAACTATTTATGAAACTAATGAATGGATATTATGTGATGGTGTTAAAACATGAACTATTTATGAAACTAATGAATGGATATTATGTGATGGTGTTAAAACATGAACTATTTATGAAACTAATGAATGGATATTATGTGATGGTGTTAAACCATGAACTATTTATGAAACTAATGAATGGATATTATGTGATGGTGTTAAAACATGAACTATTTATGAAACTAATGAATGGATATTATGTGATGGTGTTAAACCATGAACTATTTATGAAACTAATGAATGGATATTATGTGATGGTGTTAAAACATGAACTATTTATGAAACTAATGAATGGATATTATGTGATGGTGTTAAACCATGAACTATTTATGAAACTAATGAATGGATATTATGTAATGGTGTTAAAACATGATCTATTTATGAACATTTTAGAACTCTTGAGAACTTTCCTACGGTTTATAAAAGACATTAAGTTCTTTTATAAGTATTTTTTTTTAATAAAGAAAATAAAGAATGGAAAAGCGTGAAATCAATATAGACAATGTCTTCCGAATTTCTTAAAAAGATTATAATCGGCCATAAAATATTGTTCAGCAGCTGAATGTAATGACAGAAGTGACAATCGGCCGGATTTATCGCTTCGTGAATTCCCGAAGGATGAATGAAGCGGAATGGAAAAGTTGCCATGAAAAGAAATGACAAGGGATTTAAGGGTGTCGACAACAAATTATGTTGTTTTGAACATTTTGTTCCTTCTGCCTTCAAGATAAACTTATATTACAGGGTATAGAATATAACGTAAAAAGGTTAATTGCCCTTTATTCTATTTTATTTTATTTTATTTTATTTTATTTTATTTTATTTTATTTCGTTATTTATTTATTTTTTATTATTTTTTTTTTAATGGAAACCCAAGATGTGTGACAAATGAAGTGAAGGAGTTGCAGTAAGAAACCAGCAATATAAAGAACAAAACGAGAGATCTTATCAACTAAATTCCAGTTTATCATTTGATTCTCCCTCCAGTAATTGTAAAAGTGAACCTTTTGGTCCACTGAATCTCGAAGATTATTTGAAACAACAACAGCAGGAGTTAGAACAAATCAGAAGAGAACTTGCAAGAGCAAAAGAAATTTGCTCAAACTAATACGAATTCTCCGAATTCGCACATGGCATGTCACGCCCGTTGTGTGACATGCGTGATAATGAGGCTACAAACAAATATACACAAAACAAGCTTACGTCTAAACAATATTTACTTACCTTAATAAAATGTCTAGAACATTGAATGTCTTGGCAGCAATGCAGGAGCACAACGTATCTTGAATCCGTTTGATGAGTTTTTACTTGTACTTACCAGCTGTGACTTAGTCTTTTTGAGTGACACTTGGCAAACTTAAAAACACTTGGGAAACTTAAAATAGGTTATATATAGTATAATAGATTGTACAGAAAGCAAGTTTCAAACACCTATGTGCTTGGAGAAGCAAAGTGAGCTTTACTAAGAATACAAGTCTCACAGCACATATAAAGGTCTAGTGGGAATCTTCCCAAATGCATGGGTCACCTTAGGGAAATTTAATCATCCAAATCAGACTTGTGGATTAGCCTAAATATAGCCCGGCTAATAGATTACACTACCCTGTGTCATTAACATTAAAGACTCCAATGGACATTGTTGTTGTTAAATAAAATTTGTGACACTTTTTTTTGTTTTAAGTTTTAATCTGACTCGTTTAACAAAAGTTATTTTGGAAAACCTGCTCAAATCAAGAATATAGAAATAAAAAAAAGAATAAAAAAAAAAAGAATTTTATAGAAATAGATATATAAGGGTGACACTGGCCTCTCACCACTGTGGCCCAGGTTCGAGTCCCGGCTCGGGCATGGATTATAACTGAGTTGAGTTTGCTTGATGGGTTCTTCTATCCTATACCACGAGAGCTTTTCTCCGGGTTATCCGGTTTTCCTCCCTCCGAAAAAATAATCATGTGAGCCGAGTAGTCTGCAAAATATTTAACGTAGAGGTAGTGAGTGTAAGTGAGTCTCTCCCCGATTAGTAGGGCACAATACGTGTCCAGCTAGAAGATTTGAGACGTTAAAAAAGTGATTTCTTTATTTTAAACCAACATTACACCTAATCTATCTAACTATCAATTGATTCATTTAAAAAATTGATTATTCCTTAAAAATCGTATCAGCTGTTCTAATAATTTATATAACAGCCTAAAAGTTTTTAAGGTGTTTGTTTTGAGCATTTGTTTTTAAAATTATTATATTTTGAGACTATAACACGAGGTTGCCCTTATATCAAATTAAATTAAATTAAAAAAAAAACAATAATTTCAATGTCATTTGACTGGCTCTCAAAACTCCATGAGGTATGTAAATTTTATCAATGTCATTTACCAGTCCGTGAGTATTCCAATTCGAGAAGAAAGGAAAACAATAGATTTACGTCATGAAACGTCACGACACATTGGGACTTAGTAAGTTGAATTTTTCAACTCTTTAGCTCAAATCTAAAATCTTTCATGATGATAAAAACGACATGTAAATATAAATTTGTTATTATTATATTTCATTTTGAATACTAATTTTGAGCATGCATATCTGAGCAAAGGGAAGAGGTAGAAACTATAAACTGGCCGTTACTCATTTCACGCAAGGAAATACCTGCAAAAAATGCACAAATTAACACTTCTCTTATTTATTCGAAACGCAAAGTGCCACAAGTTTTATTGTACATATATGCTAAATAGCTCCTTATGTTATATTTTATTGGGGTTAGGTCCCACAATGGAGAAGTTTGCAGTTTTATAATTCCTATACTTTTAGTTTTTGGTGTCACGCGTTCTGAGGTCTCGATAAATTCGGATGTTTTTTATGTTAACTATTCACGCAATTAATACATTTTTTTTGTTAATTTTTTATTAATTACTAACAACAAAGAAAACACACACACAATTAATGTTCATCTTTTGTTGTTTCTAGCCAGAACAAGCATTAAACTGCAAATTAGATCAAAAAAATAAACTTGCATTTGAAGAAAAGGCCGAGAAAGTTGACTTTGAAAGTAGGCCACGGCGACCTTGAAATTTACCGACTTTTGACTGATTTGGGGTCGATAGACGAAAATTCGCCTTGATGTTTTAGAACGATTCTATCTCCCGTTTTGTGGTAAACATGGATAGTACTTTCGAAGGCAGAAATATAAAAGAAATCTGTTTTTGGAACCCAGACCGAGTGATCCGCTCTTACAGAGCCATCACTTGTTCCTCAGTATTCTCTCGAAAAGCGATTTCTCTAGAATAATCTTGAATTCTTATTGTTACTATTTAACAATGTTGTAGGGGTTAACACAGTAGACTATATAAATGAGATACGTTTAAGTGTAGGGTCATCAGACCCGAAGCCCGAATGGACTGCTGGTCAATAGTTCACGAGACCGTGTTGCCAATGAGGGCGAGAGGTCTAATTGTTTATCACAACAATTTTTATTATAACCACGGGTAGCCCAAGCTCATCACTTGTGATCTTTTACAGTAAATGTATGGAGTCGAGAGATATCCTTTCGCTGTGCCTCAAATATACAATAATAACAACTTTTTTTTAACCATATTGTACTGTCAGTCGTGCATTACAAGGACTCCTGAGTTATTCAATTACACCAAGGCACGAGTAAATGCTTCCTCAAAGCGTCTAGTTTTTAATACAATGGATTCACAATAGTCCACGTTTTGCTAAAGTGGACAATCACCTTATATCTACATGAAAAATATATATGATTCAGCGGTCAGTGCAATAATATTTAAAGGGATAAACACGACCATATTCAGTTTCATCAACTAAAAGCTGTTATGGAAAAGAAGCCCGAATATACGCCACATAAGGCGTCTAGATGTTTTAGTATCCTCGAGGGAGCTTGCTCCCGCAACATGCTCCCGGAGCAAAGCTCCCTCGTGTGTACCAACGATTTTCTGCAAAAAAAATTGTTGGCCAACAAACATTTTGCTCCCGGGTTTTGCTCCCTCATATTAAACTGGTTAAATGTGAGGGAGCAAGCTCCAGGACCCGAAATCTATTGCAGGAGCGTGATTCAGGAGCAAGCTCCCTCGTGTGTACTGAAACTTTTCTGCCGCGCAACAACCTGTCTCCAGTTGGCCAATCAAATGTTGGAATTAAACTAGTTCCCATGCTCCGGTCGGAACAAAATGACCCAGGATCACCCAGGAGCATGTTGCGGTAGCGTGTTACGGGAGCAAGCTCCCTCGTGTGTACCGGCCTTAAATCAAGCCGTGTAATCATCCCAAAGGCAGGGCAATGTCTATTCACGATTCGTCCGCTATAGTCGCTATCAATACTCCCTTGGAAAACCACAAACTCAAACATGAGAGAACACAAACTTGTTTTGCGTACAACAACACATTTTTATTAGACGTTGAACATTCATTATGAAGTGGCTTAAAATGTTACAGTAAGTATATTTATAATTTGATTGTTTACCGACTGAAAGAAAATCGGCCATAAAGCAGAATAACACTATTTTGAAGTTACTTTTTCCAAACAACTCAAAGCGCTATATTCTATATTACGTGAAGCGTATTGGTTACATATTATTCTTGTTCACAACAAAACATAATGTTTTATTCTGTGTAATATTTTCATTATTAGAGCGTATTCGTATAACCTATTTATTGTATGCTAATGAGTTTTATTATATTCATGAGCATAAAAACAATAGCGCAAAGACCATGCTTGAGTGATTCACGTTTCGTAACTGTGAACGAAAACTGCGAAGGCGATAAATGTGAACATTAACGATTGTTTCCTGTATTGATCTGATCCTGATCTGAATTGTATCATGTGAATCACCTATTTATTGTATGCTAATGAGTTTTATTATATTCATGAGCATAAAAACAATAGCGCAAAGACCATGCTTGAGTGATTCACGTTTCGTAACTGTGAACGAAAACTGCGAAGGCGACAAATGTGAACATTAACGATTGTTTCCTGTATTGATCTGATCCTGATCTGAATTGTATCATGTGAATCACTCAAGCATGATCCTTGCGCTATTGTATACATGCTCATGAATATAATAAAACTCATTAGCATACAAGAAAAAGGTTATACGAATACGCTCTATTATAACATGACGCGCTAAACTATTTGTTACTTAGTGCGTGTGAGAGCAACTCGCGAAAGCGGACTGTAATCAGTTATCATTTTGAGTTTCTTGATGTCGTTCGTATTTAATAGTTTATTTATTATTACTTTATTAATATTATAATGATAGTATATATAATAGTATATATATTGTACATGTGTTTAATTAATTTTATAATTTTTAGTTCTTAACTTATAATTATTGTTAAGCGCTCTTGCTCTTGCTTGTATGTAAGCCAATCAGATTGATTATATTCGTAGTAATGTGCTAGTGTGTTCAACTACTATCACCCAATAGATAGTGAGTATGTGAGCCAATCAGATTAATTATATTCATAGTAATGTGCTAGTGTGTTCACCTACTATCTCCCAATAGATAGTGAGTATGTAAGCCAATAAGATTGATTATATTCGTAGTAATGTGCTAGTGTGTTCACCTACTATCTCCCAATAGATAGTGAGTCTGTAAGCCAATAAGATTGATTATATTCGTAGTAATGTGCTAGTGTGTTAACCTACTATCACCCAATAGATAGTGAGTATGTAAGCCAATCAGATTGATTATATTCATAGTAATGTGCTAGTGTGTTCACCTACTATCACCCAATAGATAGTGAGTATGTGAGCCAATCAGATTGATTATATTCATAGTAATTTGCTAGTGTGTTCACCTACTATCTCCCAATAGATAGTGAGTATGTAAGCCAATAAGATTGATTATATTCAAAGTAATGTGCTAGAGTGTCCACCTACTATCACCCATTATAATTCAACAACAAATTTTCCTCCGCTTTCATTGGTCAAGGGGCAATCACGTGACGTGACAGTGCCCGCCGGGATACTATCAGCGCATAGTGCCCGCTGAGCTTTTCGTCCGCTTCGGAAAATTTTGTTGTTGAATAATAAAAACAATAGAGCAGTTCAAATCTCGGGCATTATGCTGTGATAGTTGCCCTTCGAAAATTGATGTTCCTCAAAACTTCATAGTCGCCCTCGAACTACGTTCTCGGGCGACTATTTGTTTTTCTGAACATCGAGTTTCCGCGGGCAACTATCACAGCATAATGCCCTCGATTCAACTACTCTATTGTTTAAATAGATAGAGAGTATGTGAGCCAATCAGATTGATTATATTCATAGTAATGTGCTAGTGTGTTCACCTACTATCACCCAATAGATAGAGAGTATGTGAGCCAATCAGAAAAAAGGAAAGGAAAAGTACTATTATTTAGCGTCGGTAGTTCCTTCAGCTAGAAGTAAGCTGGTCTCCCAGGAAGCTGACGGTGCGCTCTTTTCCCCCTCTCTCCATCAATGCTCCGTTTTACTGAGCAAAGCTACACTACGTTTGTAGCCTTTTCCTCTCCATTCCTTGATGACACCACCACAATTAAGGGCACTGTCTTTAAACCTTAGTTTTGGACGTCCAGTCCTACGCGTACCATTTGCAAGCTCCCCATACAAGAGAGCCTTTCACTGTCTTTCACAGTTCATTCTTGCGATGTGACCCAGCCAGCGCAAACGGCTATTAACTAACACAGTCTCGATATCTTTGATGTTAGCTTTAGAGAGAACCTCTTCTGACATTACTAACATAAGGATCCCATTTGATTTTCATTATGGATCTCAAGTGCCTTTGTTGAATTGTTCGTAGTTTTCTGACTTGATGTTGATACGGATTCCAGGTTGACATGAGGCATTGATTGTACACAATTTTGTTGATGTTGTGAGGTCAAAGACTCGGTGTCGCAATCTCCCGAAAGCACATGATAATGCTTGAATGCGATATGTTACTTCATCAATCATTCCGCAGTCGTTGGTGACATAACTGCCGAGATACTAGAAACGGTCTACATTCATCAGTTTGACGTTATCGATGTATAAATCGGCTTCCGGTCCAATGCACATGGTTTCGGTTTTTGTTGTGTTGTTTTTTGAAAGTTAGTTGTATGCAGTGAGGAGTATCTGCAGTCCATTGGAAGAATCACTTAAAATAGCAATGTCATCAGCATACTGGGCTTCCCATATGTATTCCGTTGTAACTTCCGTCTTATACTTGTGCTTGATCTTCTTGTATGCCAGCCAGAGAAGTATTGCTGCGTAAATGCCGTAAAGGGTTGGTGCAAGTTTACATCCTTGTTTGACTCCGCTGTTATATTCAAAGGCTTTACAACTTTTTAGATAGTTCACCATACTTCTAGCCTGCACATTGGTGTAGAGCTTTTTGATGATTCTAATGAAATTTGCTGGGCAGCCAAGTTTACCTAGGATGTTGAAAAGAAGCTCTCGATTGACTGTGTCAAAAGCTTGAGTTTAATCGACAACAGCGATGCACAGCTTTCTTCGCTGTTCTCTGGTCTTCTCCATTTCTTGTCGGAGTGTAAAAATCCCATCCACTGTACTTTGTCCACTACAGTACCCTGATTGAGACTGAGGGAAGACCTTCTGGGCAATTGTGTTCAGCCTCTGAAGTAGAATGTCAGCAAAAACTTTACCAACTACACTCAGTAACGATATTAATACCTCTGTAGTTACTACATTGGCTTCTGTCTCCCTTTTTGAAGCGAATGGTTATATTCGGGTCAACTAAGTCTGCAGGGATGTTTTCTGTTCTCCAGAAAATGATGAAAAGGGATAGTAGAAACGTTCTTAGGCGCCTCCAGTAACTAGGACTTCCGGTAGTACGCCATCGGGTCCTGGACGTTTTACTAGCTTGGTATTTTTGAGGGCTGTCTCTAGCTCTTTCCTCAGTTATTGTGTCATTCAGAGTCTTTTATTGGTTGTTGTTCAATGTCGTCAAGGATGCTCATATCGACATCTGTAGGTTGATTTAACAGTTCACTAAAATGTTCGACCCATCTGTCTTGGATGCCTTGTGGTGATGTTAGCAGTACTCCATCCTTCGATTTGACTGGGTAAGAGTACTTCGTTTTCGGGCGATAAACATCATTAAGGGTAGCATAGAATTCTCTATAGCTCTTTTCAACTTGGTCATCAAACCAATCATTAGATATTTTCTTTTTCTTTCCAAAGGTGTGTCTGGCTGCGTTTTGAAGGAGTTCTTTGAAGTGATCCCAATCTTCAATGCAATCGGGCAGATTTTCATTTAAAAATAGGTCGAGTTTCTCTTTCCTTTCTCTGTCTAACCGAGTGTCTAACCGAGTTTCTTCGGAGGTTTAGTACCTTTCCTCTTAGGATTAACGGAGAAACAACACTTACATACAAGGAGCTTGTGATCAGTAAAACAATCAGCAGTTGGGTTTACCTTGGCAACTGTTATTAGCTGTCTAGCGGCTTGGTTCGCAAGTGCGTGATCAAGCTGATGCCAGTCAGTTTGGAGCGTGGATGTTGCCAGGTGTTCTTCAATGTGTTCTTGAGTTGGAACATATAACAGAGAGTTTGAATCTGGTGCAGAACTCTAGAATCATTAGACCATTCGAGTTCATTTTCGCGACACCGTGTTTTCCTATGACTATAGGCCAGGATTTCAAGTCTCTACCGCTTAAATCACCTAAGACTATGATGTGGTCGTCTTTAGCCGAGTCCAGGCATTCCCCCAGTTTTTCATAGAACTGCTCTTTCTCTTCAGGTGGACGTGGTGGTGCATAAACGCTTACGATGGTAAAATGTTCACCACTTTTTAATTGTATTCTCACTTTCATTAATCTGTCATTTATTGCTATTGGGTTAATACCATGGGAGGTGAACCGTTTTGACACTGCAAAACCAACCCTGCTTCTGTCTTGTCGCCGCTACTCCAGAAAATTGTGTGGCTCCTTTCTACTTTGTTTTCAGAACCTGGGCGTCTTACTTCACTGAGAGCACAAATATCTATACACGTCTTCTCTAACTCTCTGCAAATGATAGCTGTTGCCCTCTCTGGTCTGATTGAATCAGGACTGCCATTCGTCGTTCTGACGTTCCAGGCACCGAGGGTAAGTGCTTCCCTGTTGGGTTTATTTTTGCCATGTCGGTAATCTTCGGATGTAGAGTTGTACGGACTTTGCCAATTTCTCACCACTGCCGCAGTGTACATGGCGCATCGGTTGCCCAGGGTGCGATAGCCTGATCATTACTTCCTAGTGATGCTATATTCATAAATAAATGTATGGCTGCACCTACGATGACGGCACTAAGCGGTGCGGGGTAGTGACCCTTGGCAAGAGCTGCTGTTAAATCGACGGCGCAGCAAAACTACGACAGTCGCAGCAAACTCTTGTTGCAAAATTTGTGCCAGAAATGCTGTCGGATTGACGAACATAACTGCCGTGGATTTGAAATCGGAGTTACCTTCTCCTAGCCTTTGCCTAAAAAGGCAAGACCTGCAAGGCAGCAGGTGGTTTGAAATCAGAGTTGTGTTTCTATCACAAAGTGTTGGCTAGACTAGGCACCTTTGGAAGTACCATACAGACATGCATGAGGACCAAAAACTAACAGTACACTGCAAAAACGGCTGAGTAGCTACAACACAGTTTATTATATATCCTATTCAAACTCGTTTTCTTATTGGTCGAGAGCACGTCACGTGAAGGGAAATAAATCGATATAAATCCCGCGCGGGTAATAAATCCACGTGAGAGGGGAATAAATCCACGTGATCAGGTCAAAGTCCATCGAAAGTTCGTGTGGCGCGTTTGCAAATCAATTTAATTAAACTCCAACTTATAAGTAAACAACAAACATTTTCCCTTTTCATTTCACTTAAAATGAAACATTACATTATTGTCATTTGACATTCTTTGGTCGACTTAAAACTTTGTAATATCATTACATTTCAATTTTCACCACGCTTTGTAATTCATAACGAATTTTTTTTCGTAAATAAAAAATTTTCAAAATGGAGTGAAAATTTTTCTTCGTTTGAATAGGGTATATAATAAAACACTTAATGGCTGATCCCTCGGGAAATCAGTTAGTTTTGTTTCCCTCGAATCTCAATGTTTCCCTCGGCTTCTCGGGAAACAAAACTAACTGTTTCCCTCGGGACCAGTCAGTAAGTGCTTAATATTGCGTTAATCATGCATTCAGGATGACACTTTATAGTGAGTAAACACAACTCCATAGTGAGTAAACACAACTCTATAGTGAGTAAACCCAACTCATTATTGAGTAAAAGTGAGGTTAAACTCAATATATTGAGTACATTGTACTCAATGGTGCGTCTTCATCTATCATTACTCTCAATAATGGGTTGGGTTTACTCACTATAAAGTGTTATCCTGAATGCATGGTTAACGCAATATACTGTGTTGTATCTACTCGGCCGTTTTTGCAGTGTAGGGACATTTTCCTCAGCCAAAGGGCCCTTGCTGCGATGAGGTACTACCTCTATGCAGCCTGCGGATGAAGTTTATTGTCTTACCCAGGACTAGTGTGCTAGTGTGTTCACCTACTATCACCCAATAGATAGTGAGTATGTAAGCCAATCAGATTGATTATATTCATAGTAATGTGCTAATGTGTCCACCTACTATCACCCAATAGATAGTGAGTATGTGAGCCAATCAGATTGATTATATTCATAGTAATGTGCTAGTGTGTTCACCTACTATCACCCAATAGATAGTGAGTATGTGAGCCAATCAGATTGATTATATTCATAGTAATGTGCTAGTGTGTTCACCTACTATCACCCAATAGATAGTGAGTATGTGAGCCAATCAGATTGATTATATTCATAGTAATGTGCTAGTGTGTTCACCTACTATCACCCAATAGATAGTGAGTATGTAAGCCAATAAGATTGATTATATTCGTAGTAATGTGCTAGTGTGTTCACCTACTATCACCCAATAGATAGTGAGTATGTGAGCCAATCAGATTGATTATATTCATAGTAATGTGCTAGTGTGTTCACCTACTATCACCCAATAGATAGTGAGTATGTGAGCCAATCAGATTGATTATATTCATAGTAATGTGCTAGTGTGTTCACCTACTATCACCCAATAGATAGTGAGTATGTGAGCCAATCAGATTGATTATATTCATAGTAATGTGCTAGTGTGTTCACCTACTATCACCCAATAGATAGTGAGTATGTGAGCCAATCAGATTGATTATATTCATAGTAATGTGCTAGTGTGTTCACCTACTATCACCCAATAGATAGTGAGTATGTGAGCCAATCAGATTGATTATATTCGTAGTAATGTGCTAGTGTGTTCACCTACTATCTCCCAACAGATAGTGAGTATGTGAGCCAATCAGATTGATTATATTTATAGTAATGTGCTAGTGTGTTCACCTACTATCACCGAATATATAGTGATGTAAGCCAATCAGGCTGCAGGATTCGTAAAAGTATGCTACCGGGTTTTCATCACTCAAAGCATAGTGATTGTATAGGCCACAGACAGTCCAACTAGTCGAGCTGTGAATTTTTAAAGCGAATAATTTTTTTTTTCGCGCGCCGAATCGCCGAGAGCCTAAAAATAGTATTTTGATATTCTTTAAGCACGCTGTTGGGCTTCCTGTGGTGATAAATCTGTCGTGCTGAATCGGATGCTGTCGACACTAACGACAGAAATCGAAGTGAGTTGTATTTTGTAAGTTCTACCCTCTTCTCTCTACCGCACGAGTTTTCAAGAAAATCGAGTGGGAAAAGCCACAGGCGCACTCAAAAATAGATACCACAGGAAACCTGTTGGCGAGCTAAATATGAGACTTTTTTCAATATGGCGCAGATGGCACGCTAAAAAAATGTATTCGCTTTTTAATCTCTAGATAGAATAGTTGGGCTGCCTGTGTATAGGCCAATAAGACTACAGGCTTAATGATCGATGATATGCATTTTTCCCACACCATATAAAATACAGCCAATCGGAATGCTTGAAAGCCGTTGTAAATCGGCGGTATTGAACTTCTCTTGAATATCCCACTCCCCACCTGTATTTTCTTTGCATACACACTCGCCTAAAGGCTTGTGTGCATACTGGAAAATACAAGTCGGATATTCCATGGTGTGCCACTCGAAACCATTTTATAACTAGTATATACAGTGAGTTCTCCCCGTGGGGGATACTTCCTTTGTCCAAGTGGTAGGGGTGATCGGCGGCGGTTTTGAAAACGACCCCTAAAAGGTACGCACAGATTAAAATAACTGCTAAAACCTTGCTGATTTTAACCCCTAAAAGGTACAGATATGCGATGTTCTTGCCAGCTAAGCTTACTTTTAGCAACAAAGCAGAGTAAAAATGACCCTTAATGATACGGATTCATGTTACATAACTGCTTTACAGCCAGAACCCTAAAAAGACCATAAAAGGTACGCACATGAAATATTTTCAATCCTAAAAGGTACGCCGATCACCCCTACCACTTGTACAAAGGGAGTTCTCCTTACACTTAATGATCAGATCGCTAATCGAAATTTAGAAAAAGTTTTTGGGTCTTATTTTCATTTCGGCTCTTTTCAAAGAATAGTAATTACCTTTCCACCTATCCCAAATTACGCCCACACCAAAGACTTGTTTTGCACCATTTAAATAACGTCCATTAAGGTTGGCTGAGTGACAACGACTATACCACCATCCACCAAAAAAGTCCTGAGAGCAAGATCTACTAGGAACTACATCATTATCACGATCTTTAGTTGAGAACTGATGACCGTTGTGCCACCCTGTCAGAGAATCTAGAGCATTGCCTGAATGAAAACAAAGATAATTATATTTCACCTTCATTGAGTACTGTTGATTACAAACAGCATATACCGATTTCAAAAAGGCTATTAAAAGAATAAGTCATAAGCAAGCTACGATGTAACAAGGAACTGTCCAATGATTACAAGAAACTGAGCCAACATTAACTTCCAGTGCAAGACGGCTATTTGTTATTGTCCGAGTCAAGTGTAAAAACCAATGTCTCATTAATAAAACCGTCAGACATACCTGAATATCCACCAACAGTAAGACGGTAGTTATCTGCTTCATCAGCCACGATAAACGTGTCATACTCCGCGTATCGCGTGTTTCCCTCGAAATCTTCCAGGTCTATTCGCATGGTGCAATCCACTTGTGACGTCATAGCGTGAATGGCGTCCAGTCCCAACCAGTACTCTCCATTCTTGTTACCAAACCCTGTTTTGTAGGTGTTCCAGTCACGGTAGAAATCAACCGAGCCGTCTAGTCGTTTCTGGAAGACAGTCCATCCTCCACCACTAGTTACCATGTCACAAAACACATGCAGTTGCGCCCTATTCCACGCTATCGGATTAATTATCAGGTAGACTCCATTGTTTTTATTGCCAGCTTTGAATTGCTGAGCACAGTTTTCAAAACCTAAAAGGGGGCAGGAATATAAATTAACAAGTTATTATTTTGATTATCAAGAGAGCAATTTTAAATTTCTTCGAAAAATAAAATATTGAAAAAGTTGGTATATATTCCATTCCCTGAGAGACAAAAGGGTTAATTATATTAAACTAGACCCTGGCATCCAGGGTAAACGGGGCTACCGTTGACATTTTTGTCTCAGGAACATTATTATCAAGGTATTCTTGAGAAAAAAACATCACAACAATGAAAATTGGCAGTTACTGAGGCCATTTGTGTGGTTTGTGGGCTTCTTTGACTGTGCGACATTTGTTTCTATGTACCGGAATCCTGTGTTAGCAATTGTTGTCATTTCATGAATGGTGGTTGCTCAGGCGTTACCCTTTCTCGAGTTAGATCAGCCATTTTTTGACATCCGGGTTTGCCTGTCTTCTTATGCACTCGAAACAACGGGAAAGTACTGCTCTGACAGTTGAGTTGCTGTGGATGATCCAATACCGCTGGCATAGTTATGAGAGTATGTATTCTCTTCAAAAATGGCCAGATTTTTCATGCATTTCTTTGATTATCAGCTCGGCGATGGGAAAGGTCTTTGGTACGATAATTTGATGTTTTTCTTCTTCTTTAAGCAATGGTGATCGACTTAGACGTCCTCCGACTCGCAGACGATTTCCAGTGAATACCGGCGGGGTATAGTTTGAGTAATCTGCTGGATCTTTTGATATTCTTGTTGCTTTGCAGTGCATTTATTTCTTTTGTAGAGGCTTTAACTTGTACGGAGCGAAGGATTTCGATTTCTGAATCTTTGAGTTCGTCAGCTTTGAGGTATTCTTGGTCTTCGGTTGTACCTGGGCTCTTTGACTTCTCATCTGTCGTTCGTCTAGCACGGAAGTTTTTTTTGGTATCGTATGATCCTGGCAAGAAACTTCTTAAGAGAAGATTTCTGTAAATACCATGCAAACGCGGCAACACTCAAAAAATCGATTTTGCTCATATTTTAACCATAGGTAGCCCTTAACATGAAACAAATCATGATGCCTTTAGTTAAGAAAAATATTGCATATTTTACGAGAAAATCGCAAAAAAAGAAATTTCGTCAAATCGCTGCTCCGAGACGCTAATTTTTATGTCAACTTTGACGGCCCCGTATGGCAAAATTAATTACTTTAATGACTCCAAACTTTCATAATATTGTTTAATGGTATCTTAACATTAAACTCAAGCTTTTATAGAAATATTGAGTTACTTAAAGATATTATTTTATTTATTTTTCTATGTCATACTTTTCGCCTTAGAAAAAGTAGGGTAAAAACAAAAAATATTTTACTATGTGCAGCACAAAATTTTTCAATAATACTCTGGTTTCTGAATGTTAAGGTATTGAATATATAACTGTGAAAAATTCAGCTTGGGTAAACGTAATTGAGCGAAGTTATTGAGCTGCGAACTTTCGCAAAATCCTGCTTATTATGCATATTCTACTGTCGGCTAACACATTCAATCTGCCAAGTCGCGGACGTGATTTGCATAAATAATCACATTTTCTTTCTTTTTAGCAGCAAAATGCTATCAAATAAAATCAGTACAACCCAAGCAATGTTTACCTTTTATTTAGTTTTAAAAATATTGCATGTTTTACGAGAAAAGTCTCGAAAAACAACATTTCGTCAAATCGCTGCTTCGATCGAGACGCTAATTTTTCTGTCAACTTTGACGGCCTCGTATGACAAAATTAACTACTTTACTGATTCCAAAACTTCTTAATATTGTTTATTGACATCTTAAGTTTAAAGTCAGGAATTTACAAAAATATTTAGTTAATTGAAGATATTATTTAATTTATTTTTCTATGTGAAATGTTTTGCCTTGTTAAAAGTAGGGCAAAAACAAAAAAATATTTTACTATGTGCTACTCAAACTTTCTCAATAAAAATCAGTATTTGGAAAGATAAGGTATTAAATATATAACTGTGAAAAATTCAGTTTGGATAAATGTAAATTAGCGAAGTTATTAAGCTCCGAACTTTCGCAGGAAAAAAATGGAGAGCGTGATTGTTTATGTAAATGTTCTCGACTTGATTGACTGATAGGTTAGCCGACAGTAGACAGGTAGACGGTATCCAGTAGACTATGCAGCGAAAGTAAACTTTTGCAAAAGTTCCCAGCTCAATAACTTCGCTCAATAACATTTACCCAAACTGAATTTTTCACAGTTATATATTTAATACCTCAACATTCCGAATACGGATTTATATTGAAAAATTGTGGGTAGCACATAGTAAAATATTTTTTTGTTTTTGCCCTACTTTTAACAAGGCAAAACATTTCAAATAGAAAAATAAATTAAATAATATCTTCAATTAACTAAATATTTTTGGAAATTCTTGACTTTAAACTTAAGATGTCAATAAACAATATTAAGAAGTTTTGGAATCAGTAAAGTAGTTAATTTTGTCATACGAGGCCGTCAAAGTTGACAGAAAAATTAGCGTCTCGATCGAAGCAGCGATTTGACGAAATGTTGTTTTTCGAGACTTTTCTCGTAAAACATGCAATATTTTTTAAAACTAAATAAAAGGTAAACATTGCTTGGGTTGTACTGATTTTATTTGATAGCATTTTGCTGCTAAAAAGAAAGAAAATGTGATTATTTATGCAAATCACGTCCGCGACTTGGCAAATTGAATATGTTAGCCGACAGTAGAATATGCATAATAAGCAGGATTTTGCGAATGTTCGCAGCTCAATAACTTCGCTCAATTACATTTACCCAAGCTGAATTTTTCACAGTTATATATTCAATACCTTAACATTCAGAAACCAGAGTATTATTGAAAAATTTTGTGCTGCACATAGTAAAATATTTTTTTGTTTTTACCCTACTTTTTCTAAGGCGAAAAGTATGACATAGAAAAATAAATAAAATAATATCTTTAAGTAACTCAATATTTCTATAAAAGCTTGAGTTTAATATTAAGATACCATTAAACAATATTATGAAAGTTTGGAGTCATTAAAGTAATTAATTTTGCCATACGGGGCCGTCAAAGTTGACATAAAAATTAGCGTCTCGGAGCAGCGATTTGACGAAATTTCGTTTTTTGCGATTTTCTCGTAAAATATGCAATATTTTTCTTAACTAAAGGCATCATGATTTGTTTCATGTTAAGGGCTACCTATGGTTAAAATATGAGCAAAATCGATTTTTTGAGTGTTGCCGCGTTTGCATGGTATTTACAGAAATCTTCTCTTAAGACTTAGCCATGACGAAAAGCGTTTGAACAATTCTTGAAGGTTGTCTGTAGGTTCACTAGGTGTAGCTTGTTGTGAAGTAGTGAACTTCTTAACTTTAGAGTCTCCTTGCAGTGGCTCGCCGTTGACTGAAGGACGTTGAGGCCATTCGTGTTCTGATTTCCACAGGAATTCCGGCTCCAGTAGCCAACTGTCGTTGTTAAGAAACTTCTGAATGGGTTGCCCTTATGTACATAAATCAGATGTATTACAAGTAGTGTCTACATATCTCCACTGATCTGTTCTGGAAACGACTCGTATCAGTGACACTCTGTTTGTGACGCAGGTGTGGTACTTCTTCGTGATATCTTCTTTATAATACAAAACGACCATGCTATCTGTCCAGAATACAGAGTCTTTAAGGGGAATTTCCAGTTCGGATCTAACCATCTTATCTGCTCGTACTTAACTTGGTAACCTCCAGCGAGTTCCAACTTTGGTATCGTCACCTGTTTCAAATGCGCTAGGCGAGAATTTCCGAAGAGGAACGAGCAATGTACTTGACCTGAGGTATTCATCGTACGAAGGTAGGACACAGAACCATAAGCAGCGCTAGAAGCGTCAGAGAAATGATGCAGCTGAGACGATGTAGTTTCACCAAAGTCTTTAGGTTTGATGCACTGGTCCACTTGGAAGTTTGTGAGCTGTGAAAGTTCTTCTGTCGACTTTTCCCAACGTCTTAGATCATCTTGCGGAACGTCCTTGTCCCAGTCGAGCTTTCGTCGAGTGAGGTCTTGGAGCAGGATTTTTGCAGTAAGGACAAACGGAGTCGCCATACCGAGTGGGTCGTATACTGAGGACGCTATAGACAAAAGTCCACGTCGAGTAGAGGGTCGGCTTTGAAGAGATATTTTGAAACTAAAGGTATCAGTTTCAACGTCCCATGACACACCAAGGGCTCTTTCTGCAGGAAGACTGTCTTTGGTGAGGATTATATGTGAGGTCTGGTCCTTGCATCACTACAACATTGAGAGAAACCTAGCTCTTGAAACTTGGTTGAACAGTCAAATATAACTCGTAGTTTTCCAGGCTTTTCTTGTGGTAGATGCCGTGATGTGGTATGTACCATGCTCTACCCTCGCTTTCGTTCAGCTGGTTCTCTAGCACTTTCTCTGCATAACCTTTGTCAATGGTGTCTTTCATAGACGTTACGCAGTCATCTTTAAAGTTGGGATCGTTAATCATCCTTTTCTTGAGGTATGCTGCTCTTCGTTGGGCTTGTATCATGTTATCAGGCAAGTGTACTGTTAGGATCTTTCAAAGGCAGAGCTACTTCGTAATGCTTGTCTTCGAGGTGTCTTACTATGCTTTCATCATTCTACAGAAACTTCATCTCTGCGTCGTTATACTCTTTCTTTGAGTATAAGCATCTTTAAAGTCAGCACATCCTTGGAAGATGTCACTTTGTACTTTCAGAGAAAAGGCACTTGTGGATCGTTGCTCTTTCTTGACCAACTGGGCCGTTAAAAACCCATCCAAGGCTTACTTTTGATGCAAAAACTCCGTCAGTCGTAGATATTACTGATTTAGGCTGTAGGGTTTGTGGTGGTCTACGTCAGAGTTCAAGCTTTCCAAATATACATGATCTCGCAGTTCCGGAAAAGGATAAACATCTTCTTGAGTGGGGATCGATCTCTTCCTGGAATTGGAAATTGGAATATCACGTCTTGTGAAGACTTCTGGTAAGGAAATGGTATTGGTGCAATCGAGGTCTGTAATGTTGAGGTTATTGACGATGACGGTATCGACTTCCTTAGTACTTCCTAAAGTAGTTATCTTTACTCTTGTCTTCTTCCTTGTTGACTTCAGACGATTGATCATAAGGTTGTCTGTACAGAAGGTTGCTCTTGAGTCGCTGTCAAGAAGGGCGTACGTTTCCACGTGTTCGTTGGTGTCAGGGTACGTACCATACTTTAACTGCGATGATTGGCAGGAGAGTCTTGGTCCAATTTTCAATCAGTGTATTGACTTCGTAATATTGAACATGGCTTGTAAAGGAGTGTGATTGCAGCGCAGGAGTAGTTGTGTAGCTGTGGTCAGCATTCCTATAAGGCCTGACATGATGTGTCTTTAGCTGCTGTTGTACATTCTCTGATTTCGTCTATAGAGTTGCAATGTAGAAGTGGTGCGTGTTTCTTGTCACATTCTGAACAGGGTTTTATTTTGTAGCAAGTTCGAAGTTGATGTCCTTTCCTCAAGCATCCAAAGCCCAAATGCTTCTTCTTTACCAGATCTAGACTTTCTATAAGTGCCAAAAAATATAGCCATTGTTTTCAGCTGGATCAGAGTTAACTCATATCCGACTGAGACTATTATTGAAATTTTGACTGTTTTTTATGCGAAAAGTTAAAAAAATTAATTTTAATTCCAAATAAGGCGTTCTCAGGGAAACTGTTGCTGTTTCGAACTACCGATGGCTCAAGGTTTCAAGGAACGCCTTGATGATTTTAGCTCGTTCAATTCCGAGTCAACACTTTGACCCTGAATTGAGCTAAAATCCAGTTTATAAGTGCTTTTTTCAGTTATTTGCTACTACAAGAGCCCCTGGTCATGCATCATTAAGTTTCTCTAGGTGGTGGAGACGCTCTTTTGGACGAATTCGAAGGTGGAAGACGATTTTACAAAGAAAATAGCGCCAGCAGCTATGTCTATTGACAATGGCGTCGTTGGAGTAAAATCGCTTTCCTTGTCGTCTTGTAGTAGATACCAGAACCAACCAAGGCAATTTTGGTGATTTTCGCCTTATAAAGATGGCAATCGGTGCAATTTTTATCCGGTTGGAGCGGGTGACTGGGCACTTGAGTTGTGGTCTGGGCCATGTGCTGTCGAAAATTTCCATAATTACCCATAATGCCGCTATTAAATGGAGAAACGAGTTTTTGCGAAGGGAGTCTAAAAGAAACGGCTGTTGTGCTTCTCGTAGAAGATGTTAGATCAAAAAAAGTTAAGAAATCAAAAGAACTAGGCCTGAAGTGTTCTGAGAATGGCGAATTTTGTATTTTGAACAATATTTTTTGCACTAAATTTAGAGATGAAAAATGAAGTTTACAGTGGTCGTTCTATGGTGCAAAAACGCACACTTTAACGTTCACCTTAACACAAAGGACAATTTATTTCACATTTTCGGATCTCAGATGATCAATTAAGTGTCAGATGTTGCCGAACTTAACACGTAATACAGTCCTTATAATAAATAATTAAGCCCTGAATCTCAAACCAAGAAAGCTAGCATTTTCGAAGTCATAGGTCGAATTCGACCTAAATTTGCAGGGACAGACGGATAGGAGTTAAACGAGTAAACAGAAGTCGATTTCGATTGAACAAATTATCCGTCATTTTCATAACAAGACTACACAATGTACCTATATCACCACTTAATCTTCATGCCTTAATCAAGGCATGAAGGTCTATCTGATGAGGTCATGTTCTATTAACGTTGTCATGGTGCAAATGCTAGAGTGAAGACGCAAAGAGCATTGGGGTACTATTGTCCTATTCTCCATTTTGTCTGGTCCTAAAACAAAAACGATGACGAAAAAACAAACCCATTTTATCACTGGTCTACCACAGGTAACCCATTAAAAAGAGGTATATCGTGGGACATTTAAATCGTGTTGGACAGTTTGATGTGTAACATGGTTGGATATATTACGAGCCTTTTAGCTTAGGCGAGTCAAAATGTAAGTGAACGAGTGAAATATCAGCCATATTACACATCAAAGTTATTTATTATCCAACCATCAGAAAAAAAAATTGTTTTTAGTTCTTTTATAAAGCAAAATATGTTTTTACTTAAAAGGCTAGCCATAGACTCCTGCGAAATTTTCACTCGTCTATGACTAGTTGGATAATATAGTCCACGGTACGTATGCCACTCGAAACCATTGTATAACTAGTGTACACCTATTTCAAAAAACGTTGTCAGAAGGAGATCTGCAATCTGCAATCTCAGACCAAAATGAATTCTGGGGTACGGCAGTTTTTTCTCATTAAAAATTCGTTTGCGTGCACTTTCTGGCTTCGGATATGGCGATGGTACATATAAATCTGAAGGTGCTAAGCGCAAAAAACCGGGCCAATTCATTTCGGTCTCAGATTGCAGATTGCAGATCTCCTTCTGACAACGTTTTTTGAAATAGGTGTATATAATAATAAGTAATATACCGGTAGTCAATCACACCTTTTATCTCGCACTTTGTTCCTTTTGTCCCTGGAAGACATTTACAGTAATATCTGTCATACGTCACATACACAGGGATGCACTTTCCATTGTGTTTGCATGGGTTTTCGTCACACTTTGACTAGAAATAAGAAAGGAGTTACTGCTTGTTAATCGATAAGTACAAGATACGGAGGGGTGCATGGGGGTTGCAAACTGCAAAACAGCTCAAGAAAAAATCAAGAAAAACCGCATCAAATTAGAGTTTATCAAAATATTGCAACCGCAAAAACTGTATAAAACATCAACAAAACAAAACAACCGGAAGCGAATAACTTTTCAACGTATAATTTTTTTTTCATCCTTCACTGCTCATTAAAAATAAACCGAAAACCGCTCAGTTTTGTAAAACCGCAAATCTACAAATATAAATGAAAAAAAAACACGCCCCTCGATACGTTTTATAGGGTCTATCTATCTACTCTTGTCTATCTACAAAAATCAGTTGCGAATAAGAAAGTCCATTGATCCTTTATGATTTACCAACAACAAGGTTTTATTTTCATCACGCAGTACAACGAGACAAATAGAAACAATTTGTCACACCCACAACCAAAAGACCGAAAGTTAATAGATAAATGAATAAATCGAATAGATCTTTTACACACTTTTAGTGTGAAATGAATTCAATTTTATATTTAAGATCCATTCTAATTTTTCACAAAAGTCATATTAAATGCTGCATTGTTAGTAGATCAGTAGGGAGTCTTGTTTTCGGCGAAACAAACGTTACACCTGCAATTAAGCTGGCTAAAACCCTTCGGCCAAATACATAAAAAACCGTTCGAAATAGTATGATTTACGAGTACCTTTTTACTCACTTGTAAATTAAAGCCTTATTTTACATTTTGGTAAATTGAAACACTGTATTCATATTTTCTTGAATTATATTCTGGATTAGTTTCGAAGTTATTGTTTGTTAAAAAGATTATTTCCCATATTGAACATCTGTCATAATTTACAAAACCTTCCATTACAACGTATTTTAATTTATATTAATTTTGACTTTAAATCACTGAATAAATAATGAGCTGGAAATATCTTTGAGACTCTTTAAAAATTGCGGCATGACTTTTTGAATTTTTTTAAATTTGATAACGGTTTTTTGTTCCTTGATGCCAATATTTTGATTTCTGTTTGATTGTGATCTGAAATAAAGGCAACTTAATTGTTTCACTTACCGGCAAAGTATAATGGTCGACTCCCTTTTCTGCGGTCAAGTTTGTGTCGTTTCCATACTTGTCCAAATCCAAGAGCATACAATCAAACAGACCTTGGTCATTTCTTGTTGTGTTCACATTGGTAGAAATACATAGTGTGTTGGCAGTGCATTCCATCATACAATCTAGAATACCTTTCACACTGATGTTTTTTAGTGGAGTTCCAGAACTTAGTTTGTGGTCTTTGTGGATTTTAAAGTTTGCTATCTGAAAAGTATTGTCTTCAGTTTTGATTCGTGTTGTCGGTTCTGAAGCTACCACTTGTAGCAATGTCATTAAAGGAATCATGTACACAGGACTCATGTTTTCGAACCCAACTTTCATGGGAACCGCTTCAACAAACAATGTCACAACTTTGAATGTTAGTTAATTAGAAAATTTCAAATGATAATAACATTTGTAAATACCGAAGATGGAGACAATAAGCCATATAAAGGCCGTAGGCCCCGAGGGCTTTATAGGCTTATTACTGCAACATTCGAGGTATTTATCGACTTATTGCAAACTGAAAAGAAAACTGTTTTCTTTTTGATTGATTTCGACGGTGTTAAAAAAATAAAAGAGCTATCCCAAAAGATATCAACAATCTGTTAACACAGCCACAAAGCCCTGAACATAAAATTACATACAAATCCTTTCATTTTAAATTTAGCATAACTTTATTAGCATTTTGCATGGAGCAGCGTTATGATACTGAGCTCTTCCATATGACAGAGCTAAAATAATATCGTTTTTTGTTATTCACGCAATTAATAATTATGTAAACTTTCATTTGAAGAAAAGAGCGACTTTACCGACTTTTGACTAATTTGGGGTCGAAAATTCGCCTTACGGCCGAAAAAATGTAATTTCATGGTAGAAATCTAAAAGAAATCTGTTTATCTGTACCCAGATCCAGTGATCCGCTCTTACAGAGCCAAAAGCGATCGCTCTAGAATAATCTAGAATTCTAATTGTTACTATTTAAGCACAGACATAATGTTAGGGGTAACACAGTAGACTATATAAATTAAAGGAGCTCATGTGGTTACTCCCACTTGTTTTACAGTTAAGTGTTAGAAATGATGATACTAGAACTTTCTGCAGTGAAATGCTGCAATGCTATTCGAGTGGCTTTTGAATTTAGATTAGAAATTAAAAAAAATAGAAAATAATTACAGACCTAGTTTAAAATTAGATTAAACTAGTTGTTTCTAGTTTAACTCGTCTATTATCGATATTTTGGTTGAGTGGTCATGGACAAAGAAATTCAATGACGATCCTGACCAAGGACGTTGGCTGTAAAAAATAATCTTTTCTTGAAATAGAAGAAATTGTAGACCCGGGGTTTTTAAAAACAATTCTCTCTCGGAAACCAATAAATAAGTATCAAAAACTATCAAAGAAAAAAAAGGAGAAAAAAAGAAAGAGTAAATAAAAAGGAAAAAAACAGTGATGGCAGTTGGATTCAAACTCTTAACCCTTACAGCCACGGTGTATCGCGTTAACCGATTGTGCTAGCTTAATAAATTTGTGACGACATGTCAAGTTTTTGGATATAAAATTCATTAGTTCCTTTAAGAAGTTACACTCGGACTTACGCTGCACGATGGCTTATAGTGGTTACCTATCTTATAGATAGAGTAACTACAATCAGATAAGTGTAAGTGTAGGGTCATCATCTTCACTTATTAATAATAAGACCCGAATCCCGAATGGACTGCTGGTCAATAGCTCACGAGGCTGTGTAGCTCGCCATGAGGGCGAGAGGTCTAGTTCGATCTAGTTGTTTTAGTATCCTCCAACTTGTATAACCCTAAAGTTAACAGTCGATCAAATCCGTTTAAATCAAGCCGTGCATGTAATCACCCCAAAGGCAGGGCAATATCTATTCTCGATTCGTCCGCTATAGTCGCTAGAAATACTCGCTTGGAAAACCACAAACACGAGAGAACACAAACTCGTTTTGCGTACACCAGTACATTTTTATTCGACGTTGAACATTCATTATGAAGTGAGTTTGAAGTCTATGTACATGTAACTTTTATTGAAAAACCATTATTCAGGGTGGTAGATAATCACAACATGGAAAAGACTATATAGTAAACATGCATCAAAACAAAAATCATTGAGATACAGTTGTACGTATAATTATTATTATTATTTTTGTGTTAAAATCGACAAAATTCAATTAACGAAATCATTGACTGAAATCCCTTCAGGATAAGTGGATAACCTCAAACACAAGTCCTGCAATTCCGAAAATTTCCAATTAGAAAGACGAGTACCCTTTTTTTCTCAACCAGTCTTTCCGGTTTTTCAATGTAAAACGAAAGCACACTAGTACTCTATAGAGCATTAAAAACCCGTTTGTAATTTCTAGATTCTCATGTCTTCATGGATAAAAACTTTAAAGCGTCTGTCTACCTTTCACACATAAGTCTTCATTGTGCTTCGAACTGCGTAAAACAACCATTGAGGACTTAACAAACGCTCGCCTTGATCAAGCCCAGTGACTGGACTTAAGTGCATTGGGGACGTGAAAGAACCCTAGTTTAGTTTCCTGCACAGCTGTTTTAGTGTCGGTCAATGTCATTCCCATAGATCGCCGTTCTTTCCTACTGCGTTAGTAATAACGACTATGGGAACGACATTGAGTGTTGCTTGAACAAACGAAACCGCCACTGAAAGCACGTGCCTAGGAGGCTACAGTCCTGCCTTTTTAAAGTAGCACTTGGACGAAAACGCCCGGATTTTGAAAAGTCCCAATAAACGAATTTGTCTAGGTTAATATTACTCTAATGTGATTGCTTAAGAAATATGTATAAAAAAAAATAGCTTAAAATTCACCTATTGCGGACAAATAAGGCTTTGAAAACACGGCACTCAAACTCACGGCCAAATGAAATCTGACCTGCGGTAATTGCGTGACGCGTGACTTATGACGTCAAGTACTCCAGGAGTGATCTTCAAATCCTGTGATTGTCTTGAAATAGAGAAAAAACGTTCACCAAATCTTCAGACATTTCATAAACGTTCTTGATTATAATAATTCCGGCGCATATCCTTTGAAGCCACGAGTGTTGTTATGAAACCATGGAGTAAATGACGTCATGACCTCACTCGACCCAATCCTCTTGCTGTAATATTACTGATTACAAAAATACAATAGAAAATCGCGATTTTATCGGTCTTCGCGTACGAATTTCTACAAAAATACTTAGCAAGGCATTTTTGGGTTAGTATTTAGTCTTAAACAAGCAAAAAAATTCGTTTTTCGGGACTTTTCAAAATCCGGGCGTTTTCGTCCAAGTGCTCCTTTAAGTAAAAACTGCACAAAAACTTATTTTCGTCTATAAAATCCTCCTCGCTCCCCTTAAATCAATGTTGCTCGACGGCTCAAATGCAAGTATTGTCCAACCAAATCATACCAACATTGACCAAGGGGAGCATGATGGCACCTCATTGTAGTTTGATGCGAATTATGATGACTTGTAAAAATATTGTCAACTATTTTTGTCCATTGTGGTTATGACACATACACCCTTTCCGAAAACATTTGTCACCCGTGAATGGCACACAAGCTACGTGGTGCAAAGGATCATGGATCAGTTCAGAAAACTAAATGTGCATTTTCACACCTTTATGTTGTTTCATAAGTTAAAATGGTAAACTCTCAATAGCACATTGACAAGTGTAGCAATGTGGTTGTGAAATCCCTGCGTTGTAATAGAGTATACATGGGCTACCCATAGTCCCTTGCGCTACTAGCTTATAGGCTATTTACTTTACGGCTGACAGAGGTTCTTGGAAAGGGTTTATCTCGCTTCATTGACTAGCCTGCATGCACTGGTGGACACATAAAATACTTATTGACGACGTCCGTAATAAACTTTTAGTACTGGCAGGAGAGCGTAAATACTCATACTTGATATAAAATGCTCTCTTGGCACTGACCATGGTCACCGTCTGTGACAGCCTGTGACTGGCTTATACTACAACATGCTATATTACAATATTTGATTCAGCAGAAAAGGGGTCAGTCCATTAAAAATTGCTTCAAGTTCGTCTTTCGGCGTTTTATTTGACCCACAAGTTCAGTGCATATCCCTGTTGTATGCACGACAATGTACCATCATCTCCAAAATCACAGCCCATACTAGTCCCCAGTTTGCCTGCGTTTTCCTCAGTGACAGCAAGCCCGTGGTCAGCTCTATCACATGCACTGCCAGCTCCTCCGATGGACATGACCGCCCCGGCACCACTTGAATAGTCACACCAGAATCCGATTTGATTCCTTGCTAGGACTTCACCATCACAACTTGTCCTGGAAAACCCTGCCGTCGAGGCGTAGTTGCCGCCGTATGTAACGTTACATTTAGCAAGACACTTATCGGTGGACCACACTATCCCATTACGAAAGTTACCATAGCTGGTGATCATTTCTCGAAAGGTTTTGCCGCCCAGACACTTCGAGGTGGTTACCAGCAGAGGTGTATGGTTCGGGTCATCGGTACGGGTTATCTTAATCTCTTGTCCTTTGGCTTGCCAAAACTCTGGTGCTATCATGTCTTGATTGAGAGTTGTACTTGCAGTGCTTCCTTTAGCAGTAGTAACATCATACCACCAAGCACCGTTGAGCTCCATCCAGTTCTTGGTATCCGAGTTCGAAAAACGTGCAATCAGTTTCCACACCTTCCGAAAAACACAAACACTGTTTGAACGGTCTTATTAATTAGGTTGAGAGTGTCAATGTATGCTGTATGATTGTTATCATTATCGAAATCATCGACATTATGTGTATCATCATCTTTATTATCATCATCACTGTAATTGTCGTCGGTGGTCGATATCATCATTATAGCAGCTTACTAAATCATCAGCATACTATCATCATCCTCATATTCAACGTCGTCATTACTCGTGCCCAGGCCTATGGCCGGCACGAGTCTTAAAATGCAACGCGTGTTTTTTTTTTTTTAAGTCAGAAGTTGTACTTCGGAAAGTCCGAAGATGTCCGAAGATGTTACGAACCGCAAAAAAAAAAACAAGCCATAAATCGCTCGATATTGAAGTAAATGTCCTCAAACTTTACAGAAATACAAAGAAAAACACAACACACAGGAAGATACATCTAATTTTTTTACATCAGAAGTTTCTTTGGCTTCGCCATGAAGTCGTGAATAGCGATTACTCTCCGGTCAACTTCAAGATGGCGGCTATATAGCACAACTCAAAACGTCTTGGTAAAATGGCTTGAAAAGCGGTTAAAAGTCGCAATCGACACTAAAAATCGTCGCAGTTTGGCTTTTTATTCATCAAAGTTCGTAGATGGAGTATTAGTTTTTATGTTCATCGCCATTTTCGTTCCAAAATAGTGAAATATTCAACTAATGGATTTGAAGGACTTCGATCGTGAGGTTTTCGATACCATGTGGAAAATCGTCTCATCTAAGGATATGCATGGATATACAAGCTTCATACTTCGGTAAAACAACAATTATTTAATGATGCTAAACATGTCAAAATAGGATTTCAACATTTTTCATACGTATTTTCAAACGAACCTCATTCATTGAAGTAAATAACATTGTGTGAATCGATCATTTGTGGGTCTTTGTATTAATGTAGCAGTCAATAATATCTTTAGATAATCTTATTCTGTTTACGTAGTCGTTTAACTCTTATCCCGCTGAAAACTATGGTTATATTTTTTGGTCTGGTAATCACCAAGACATTCCCTATCATTAAGTGCTGTACAAAAGGGTTGACTTTTTAGAAAAACACTAGGAAATCTTCGCCGGAATGTGTTCGAAGACCGCCTTGAGCCATCGAGTAATATACAAAACAGATGTGCCAGCAAAATTGTATTCGCTACGGAATATTATCTAGCACTTTCAAACAGAAACCTTGAGTTTATATTTAATGTGCAATATTTTCTTCGCAATGTCAGAGAATGTGACTTTCTTCACGAAACCAAGCGAACTCAACCGCAGCATGGGAAGTCTCAAATCGGCCTGTCTGGAAACCACTCTAAACAGCCCAAATTGCCTCAAAAATCACGCATATTGCCTTAGTAACTATCCATCTTTCTTGTTCTTACGTTTAATTTTCGAGAACAACTTCATAAAACTCTTTCTGAGACAGTTTTCAAAGCTCTCGGATACTATAAAACCCGAGCTTCCATAGTTGCGCTTTGGGGGGAGGGGAGGGGAGGGGAGGGAAGGGGGCAGAAATGTCAACACTTGGTGATACAGGGATCCCGCTACATAGAAACAAATGTCTCGCAGGTTTCTGTACCAGCCAAAAATCACACAAATTGCACAGTAACTGCCCATCTTATTTGTGTGACGTTTTTATCTCAAGAACAACTTGATAATAATGTTTTTGAGACTTAGTTTTCAAACACTTCGCAACACAGGAATCCTGGTACATCAGGAAACAACTGACACAACCTGGTATCCCAGTTAACCCTGGAGCCCAGGGTCTAGTTAATTTTTCTATACCTGTGATAATCTGTCCCTAACTATAATCAACTGTCCCTAGCTATTTATCATCTCTCCATAAGAGCCAGATCAAGGGCACGAGTAAACCCTGCAGCCAGGGTCTAGTTTGTTTTATAAAATCTTCATCATCACTTTCATCATTATATTTTCTGTCAGTCATCGACATCATTATCATCAGCAATATTGCTATACAACTTTATACTTACGTTTGAGTTTATCGTTGGTGGCGAAGTTGTTGTTGGAGGTGATGTTGTTGTTGGAGATGATGTTGTTGGAGGTGATGTTGTTGGTGGCGATGTTGTTGGTGGCGGTGTTGTTGGAGGAGACGTTGTTTGAAGTTGTTTGACCCATAAGTTCAGTGCATATCCTTGTTGTATGCACGACAATGTACCATCATCTCCAAAATCACAGCCCATACTAGTCCCCAGTTTGCCTGCGTTTTCCTCAGTGACAGCAAGCCCGTGGTCAGCTCTATCACATGCACTGCCAGCTCCTCCGATGGATATGACCGCCCCGGCACCACTTGAATAGTCACACCAGAATCCGATTTGATTCCTTGCTAGGACTTCACCATCACAGCTTGTCCTGGAAAACCCTGCCGTCGAGGCGTAGTTGCCGCCGTATGTAACGTTACATTTAGCAAGACACTTATCGGTGGACCACACTATCCCATTACGAAAGTTACCATAGCTGGTGATCATTTCTCGAAAGGTTTTGCCGCCCAGACACTTCGAGGTGGTTACCAGCAGAGGTGTATGGTTCGGGTCATCGGTACGGGTTATCTTAATCTCTTGTCCTTTGGCTTGCCAAAACTCTGGTGCTATCATGTCTTGATTGAGAGTTGTACTTGCAGTGCTTCCTTTAGCAGTTGTAACATCATACCACCAAGCACCGTTGAGCTCCATCCAGTTCTTGGTATCCGAGTTCGAAAAACGTGCAATCAATTTCCACACCTTCCGAAAACAAAACACAAACACTGTTTAAACGGTCTGTTTAATTAAGTTGAGAATGTCAATGTATGCTGCATGATTATTATCATCATCAACAACATCATGTGTATCATTCATTATCTTTATTATCATCATCGTTATCATCGACATCATGTGTATCATCATCTTTATTACCATCATCACTGTAATTGTCGTCGGTGGTCGATATCATCATTAGCAGTTGCTTTATAATGTCACTATTATTTTCGTTATCATCATCCTCATAATTATCGTCGTCATTTTATATCTATAAAATCTTGATCATGATTTTCAACATTATATTTTCTGTCAGTCATGGACATCAATATCAGTATCATTATAATCATCTATATTTCTTCATTGATATATATTTCTAATTAGCTAGTAGTAATATCAGGTAGGAAATATTTCTATACAACTTAATACTTACTTTTGAATTAATCGGTGATTGTTGTGTTGTTGTTGTTGGAGGTGGTTTTGATGATGGTGATGTTGTTGGAGGTGATGATGATGTATTTGGAGGCGACGTTGTTGGAGATGGTGTTGTTGGAGGTGATGTTGTTGGTGGCGATGTTGTTGGAGGTGATGTTGTTGGTGGCGATGTTGTTGATGGTGATGTTGTTGGAGGCGATGTTGTTGGAGGCGATGTTGCTGGAGGTGATGTTGTTGGAGGTGATGTTGTTGGAGGTGATGTTGTTGGAGGTGATGTGGTTGGAGGTGATGTTGTTGGAGGTGATGTTGTTGGAGGTGATGTTGTTGAAGGCGACGTTGTTGGAAGTGATGTTGTTGGAGGTGATGTTGTTGGAGGCGATGTAGTTGATGGTAATGTATTTGGAGGCAAAGTTGTAGATGTTGTTGGAGCTGATGTTTTTGGAGCTGATGTTGTTGGAGGCGATGTTGTTGGAGGCGATGTTTTTGGAGGTGATGTTGTTGGAGGTGATGTTGTTGGAGGTGATGTTGTTGGAGGTGATGTTGTTGGAGGTGATGTTGTTGGAGGCGACGTAGTTGATGGTAATGTATTTGGAGGCGAAGTTGTAGATGTTGTTGGAGCTGATGTTGTTGGAGGCGATGTTTTTGGAGGTGATGTTGTTGGAGGTGATGTTGTTGGAGGTGATGTTGTTGGAGGCGATGTTGTTGGAGGCAACGTAGTTGATGGTAATGTATTTGGAGGCGAAGTTGTAGATGTTGTTGGAGCTGATGTTTTTGGAGCTGATGTTGTTGGAGGCGATGTTGTTGGAGGCGATGTTTTTGGAGGTGATGTTGTTGGAGGTGATGTTGTTGGAGGTGATGTTGTTGGAGGTGATGTTGTTGGAGGTGATGTTGTTGGAGGCGACGTAGTTGATGGTAATGTATTTGGAGGCGAAGTTGTAGATGTTGTTGGAGCTGATGTTGTTGGAGGCGATGTTTTTGGAGGTGATGTTGTTGGAGGTGATGTTGTTGGAGGTGATGTTGTTGGAGGTGATGTTGTTGGAGGCAACGTAGTTGATGGTAATGTATTTGGAGGCGAAGTTGTAGATGTTGTTGGAGCTGATGTTGTTGGAGGCGATGTTGTTGGAGGTGATGTTGTTGGAGGTGATGTTGTTGAAGGCGACGTTGTTGGAAGTGATGTTGTTGGAGGTGATGTTGTTGGAGGCGATGTAGTTGATGGTAATGTATTTGGAGGCGAAGTTGTAGATGTTGTTGGAGCTGATGTTGTTGGAGGCGATGTTGTTGGAGGTGATGTTGTTGGAGGTGATGTTGTTGAAGGCGACGTTGTTGGAAGTGATGTTGTTGGAGGTGATGTTGTTGGAGGCGATGTAGTTGATGGTAATGTATTTGGAGGCGAAGTTGTAGATGTTGTTGGAGCTGATGTTGTTGGAGGCGATGTTGTTGGAGGTGATGTTGTTGGAGGTGATGTTGTTGGAGGCGATGTTGTTGATGGTAATGTATTTGGAGGCGAAGTTGTAGATGTTGTTGGAGCTGATGTTGTTGGAGCTGATGTTGTTGGAGGTAATGTTTTTGGAGGTGATGTTGTTGGAGGCGATGTTGTTGGTGGTGATGTTGTTGGGGGCGATGTTGTTGGATGCGATGTTGTTGGAGGTGATGTTGTTGGAGGTGATGTTGTTGGAGGTGAAGTTGTTGGAGGTGATTTTTTTGTTGGAGGTGATGTTGTTGCTGGAGGCGATGTCGGTCCAATTGTTCCTGTTATCGGTTGGAAGCATAAACTCAATAAATATTAAATTGAAGAGGCGAATGAAAATATTATGATATGAATTGTCAGACGATATGTCCGAATGTAAGAAAACGCATTTACTGCACAGAACCAGTTCCATATGGTAAAGAAGACCCGCTTAGAAAACGATGAAACTGCTTAGCAATCCAGAAAAACGCTTGGATATGTTGTATGGGTAACCACAAATCCCTACTGTCGTGCAATCGCCATTCACCGTTCGCCGTGTGGACCTTTTTAATATGTACACTTATTTCAAAAATGGTTTTCCCAAGTATCAAGTCAAGACCAAAATGAATGCTGGTTTTGTGCTGTAAATGCATTGAAATCTGACTTGTTTGCTAAAGAATTCCAACTAATAACAAAATGTGAATATTTTACATGTTTTTTATTGTATTCCATGTACGATCAATTCTGCTTTTCCTTCCTTTCCCATCCCCCTACGTACCCTTCTCCTCTCCCCATTCCATGCATAAGGGCCGCTACACAGGCTATTCTGTTGAAATTAAGATTGATTTCAATACATTTCCAGTTTAAAACCAACATTCATTTCGGTCGAGGCTTGATGTACCTGTTGCTTAAGCAGGGACAATGATTTTTAAAATAAGTTTATATCGATGATACACTTTTCGCTATACATACCAATTGCATGGGGGTTATCCATATAAGTTGCTTCCTTGTCGTATGTTTTAAACTCTGGATGGTCCGATATCTTGAGATAATTATGCTGACACAATACTTTTTGGAGAAAATAGTTAATGCTTCTGCATGCTGGGTTTCTTGTGCAGTCGATGTAGCAATCATGAAAACTCGGATTGTAATAAGACTTTATAGCAGAACTTCTGATGGCTACTCCTCCTACTGATTGAACGATGCATCTTGTTGCGTTGACATTTTGCAACGTAGCGAGGGACATAAAAATGATCCAGAGAAGAATACAATCGTGTTCCATCGCTGTTCTCTGACGCTTGCTCGTGGTCGCTTGGAAGTCTTTGTGATCTGGGAAAACAAGTCAGTTTAGCTCTTTTATGGAACAAATGTGGGTCCATTCATTTACATCTTATGCGCATTTCATACACAAAGGTATATTCAAGAGGGAAGAAGAACAGGGATTATAGTATCCTTCCTCCCAAATTTTTTACCATTTTCCCCCCTCCCTGATTTGTTCGACCACTTCTCCCTCCTCCCTGATTTTCTTTGTTCTTTCTAAATAAAAGCCATTGAGGCTATTCATAAGAGTGCAAATGGTACAAACTTCAACTATTTTATAGTCTGTCCAACTTTGGCACGCTATCAGATCGCAGACAAGAACTTACTGATAAACTGTTTAAGAACGTTATAGAAAATAAGGACAATAAATTACATAGGCTTTTACCTGAACCCAGTACTTACAGTCACAATTTAAGAAACTTGAGAAAATTTAAACCTGTTTTTAAGACTAAGAGATTTAGAAATAGCTTTTTAATTTATAATGCTCTTAACGCATAAGTAGTAATAATTTTAGGTTAGGATATACTTGTACATTTGCATCTATAGTTATATAATTCTTAGGTTTTATAGTTTTTATCGTTAATGTATCATTTTACATATAGTTTTATCATTAGTGTATTAGTGTATTAGTCTATATTATCAATTGTAAATTTTGCTTTAATTCAACCTACGGGTTGCTATAGCTTTATTAATAAACCATCTATCTATCTATCTAGTTTGTATATTTCAGAGATAAGCTGCTCGCATTAAATTGGCCCTAATAATATTACAATCGGTCCAATAAGGCCTTATAGTTCAATAATTAATCAAGTTAAATCGACCTTCTCCCTCCTCCCTATATATTTTAATTCTCCCTCCTCCCTCTATTTTTACCTCTTTTTCTCCCTCCTACCTGTTTATTTTTGCTGTTTCTCCCTCCTCCCTGATCCGTTCCTCTCCTCTCAGTTAAAAATATTTATGAGCCTTCTATAACTTTCCGACATTTTATAAAAGCATGGATAATATAAGTGCTTCAGGTTCTAAAAAAACAGATATAAGTATTTTGTAATGTATTAAATTGTTCAGGATGTTATAGTGTTCTATGCTAACAATTGTATATTTTTATAATAAATATATTCTAGAGCCAGCGCGGCCTTTCGAGAGAATTTCGCGATCGGAACAATGGAAAGTTTAATAAGTTGATATCAATGTGAGTGAAAAGCATAATTGTGTTATATATAAGTCTTTAAAATTATACTTGACTAATAAAATAGATACATATTATTATACAATTATCAATGAAATAACTTTCTTTTCAAAATTTTAAAATTTTCTTATGTGTAAATGACATGTTCTAGTTATTTGCACATTCGAAAATAACATCACTATGGCTTTACGGTAGCTTCATGTGCCAGAAGAAATAATATATCCTTTTTCGTTGATAATTATACAATAAACAATATAACACAGGCGCTTACAGATAATGAGATCATTCTACGACTAATTAGTGGTGAAAATTTTAATATGATGCAATGAATAGAACATACAGTATAAAAGAGGCGATATTGAAAATACTTTGTACTGTAACTTCAAAGCTTCACGCGCTGTTTTAAAACATACTTTATGAATGAAAACTGCTGATAGTGTACTAGCTTTGAATGACTTCAGGAAAACTTAGATTGCCAAGCAGGAATTATGTTTTTAGGCATGAACGTTTGCAAAAACTTCAGTAAGAAGATGATGAACAATCTAGTTTCGCAACTGTCGATAGAGAGTTTCGTTGCTTTGAAATAAATCACTGATGATGCGACCGACAAAATATTTAATATTCGACTGCAGCAAAACAATTTATTTAAATCGATGGTCGCAAAACTATGATTGTTTATTTCAACATTGTAAACATATTTCAACAATTTTTAATTTTTTTTTATCTTTAATTCACCTGTTCACAAAAATTAGTCCAATAAACACCGTACCTTTCAAAATATTTTGGACTTAATTGAAAAAAAAGTATATCACTTTAACTTTTTAACTTTTGATTATTATTTTAACTTTTTGTCTGAACATTAGTTTGCTATTCTCTAAATGCTATTTAGTTATCTAGTTATCTCATTATTTTAGTTAACATAACATTATGTTTATCGGTTTAACCTTAAAAATTAAAAAAAAATTATATAGCGTTTCTTACGTAAGGGCCCGTGCAAACGCATGCAACATTGTTGGACCAATATGGTTGCTCCAACATGTTGGGCCCGCGTTTAAACACCCTGTTGGATGATGTTTGATTAAACTCATCCAACATTTCTTTTGTTCTCGTGTTCAACAAACCGTATCGCAACAATGTTGGCCAACAATGTTGCGTGCGTTTACTCGGGCCTTTACATTATTCTCGAAATCATCAAGGCCCATTTACACTAGCAATTTTGCAACAAAAGCGACGATTTCAATGGCGATTTTTATCGCAGCTTTGTGGCCGTTACTTTAAAATGCTCGAAATTTAGTGCTACTTGCTGCGATTTTCTGTATCCTAATTTTCGAGTGTTTTATTTTTATTTAAGTTTTATTTTTAACTAACGTTTATATTAATTTAAGTATCGATTTTTTTCAATTAACCGCTGTCATTGAAACTTAGAAGAAAAAAACCTAAATGGCACATTCTATTGCCGGAAAAAAAGCAGGAAAAAAAAACAACTGTCAAAAGAGTATTACCATAAATGTCATTTTGTAAGCGATTTCAAACGAGAAATTTAAGTTTAGGTGCAGTAAAAAAGTGAAAGACAAACTGAAAAAAAGTTTGTTTTGTAAACGACAGCGCTAAATTAGCCATATGTACCATAACATATCAAGTTAATTTGAAAATACTTAAACTAAAAATGTCCGGTTATGTAGATAAGTTGAACAATGAACAATAAAATCAAAATCAAAATGTGGAAGATGAAAATCAAAAGAAAAAAAAAATCTACTAACTTGATCGAATTTTGTAGTGACCAGAAGCTTGAACGTTCGTTGTCAATGAAGCAGCATTCATTTAAATAATTGATATAGGTCGAAAGGGGTTGATAATTGGTAACAACGCCTCCTCTGTTTTATAAATCTCTGGGTACTAATTAACAACATAAAACACACAAAATGCAACAATAGGCCCTTCGTAGGAACTCACGTACAGCTTTAACTTTGCAATCAAGAAATACACAATAACATCTAATGAATCCTAGATTTTGCCAAAACAAAAAGTATTTTTATTGTCAGCTATACAACCTCAAAACTGAAGCTTGCCTTACACTCATTGTTTATAATTTCAACTAATTATTTTATGTAGCTATATAACAACTTTGGATAACTTTCTATTTATGATAGGTAATATAATGAAATTTGTAACACCGTAAAAAATGTTGACTTCACTTTTTTTTAACTTTGGCTAAAGCTCGAAACGTCAGTAAAGTTAAGTCAACATTTTTTACGGTGTTACAAATTTCATTATATTACCTATCGTTTATATCAAACACCGACGCAGCCTATACTAGTTTACTCGCTAGTTTCTATTTCTATTTATGATGCTTTGTTATTGTTGTTGATACTGTAGTAGTCAGGTGGTAGTAGTAGTTGTTGTTGTTGATACTGTAGTACGTAGTGGTAGTAGTACTGAGTAGTTGTTATTGTTGTTGATACTGTAGTAGTGTTGGTAGTTGGTGTTTGGTAGTAGTAGTAGTAGTAGTAGTAGTAGTAGTAGTAGTAGTAGTAGTAGTAGTAGTAGTAGTAGTAGTAGTAGTAGTAGTGGTGGTGGTGGTGGTGGTGGTGGTGGTAGTAGTAGTAGTAGTTGTTATTGATACTGTAGCAATGGTAGTGGTTAATGTTTTGTTGTGGTATAGTAGTAGTTGTTGTTTTGTTGTTGATACTGTAGTAGTGGTAGACTGGTAGTAGTTATTGTTTTGTTTTGGTAGAAGTAGTTTTTTTTTTGTTGATACTGTAGTAGTGGTAGTAGTTGGTGTGTTGTGGTAGTTGAAAATTCTACTTTTATATATATGATAATGTTCGCAAAGATAATTACCAATTTGTTCTAGAGCGGTTCGCCTTACTTCCATTGTGTTCTTTTGTTGTTATTATTTGAATATCATAGTTTAACTAATCCACTTTTTTCACGGGTGAATGAAAACAATTTTAATAATTTAAACTAACTAGACTGACTTCCATCGTGCGCTATTTCTAACCCATGCTACTTTTAATCCGTTTGAGAAAATATTTTTCATAATTAAGAGCATTTCACAACGGGGAAATTTCAACTTTATTTATTCGTGATTGCTGAGCCAATACAAAAATTTTAAAGGTGGCTGTACATAAACAAAATCTAATGACGCATCGTATTTTTTTCTTATTTGTTTCGAGATTTTTCATAATTAAGAGCATTTCACAACGAGGAAATTCTGTTGTTTTTCTTGAAAGGAAGAGCGTACAAAATGGTAATTAACTTTCGAATTCTAACGATTATAACAAATAGTGTTTTCCAAGGAGTTCATTATACTAGACTTAAAAAAATGGAAAAAGTTATTAAATTTGTTCAAGCTAGAGTAGACGTACTAAATCCGTGAAACAAATATTACTAATTACTGCTAAAAAGTGTTGATGAGACAATAGAGAACAAAGGAATTAGCATAATTTAGCACCTATTTTGTACTATTTTTGTCTCATGGATTAAGTGCGTTTACTCTACCCTGACACTATTATATTATGATAACAAAATATTTAAAATCTGGGGGGAAAAACAACAACAAAAAATTAAGATTTTTAAAATAATTATTACCGTAATTTTTTTTCTATATATTTCTTCTCTTTATATTTCGTTTTTTGTTATGTATTTTATTCGAACTGTTTTCTTTACTTAAGCTACATGCTACATACTCTTGATGTATTTATATATATGATGTGTGTATTTGTAATCTATATTTAAAACTATGTAAAATTAATATATGTATTTCATATTGTAAATAATTCAAAATAAAACTAGGGTACAGCTATTGCTTAGCATTGTATTCATTAATTGTAAATATTTATATTGAAAACTTAATCGACATTAAAAAAAAAGCTAGTCCTTTCCCGCCCGAATGTCGACTGGTTATGAAACAATACAGGTTCCTGTAGAGGCTGGAGTGCATAAAATACGGTTTAATAATAATAAGTTTATTTATATAGCGCTCGTATCCAGCTTGTCCAAGGCGCTTTTAATTACAACTATACATCTATTTACAATATCTACAATAATAAGTATAGATACAAGCCTAATGCCTAATTAGGTGTATTTTGTTTTGTGATCAATAAAGCGAATCCGGGAAAGGTCTTTTGAAATAAACAGTAGTGTAAATATAGAGCGATTTGCTTTGTGAATCTTTCCGGTGCAGAACATTTCTTTTTTATGTGAAATTTCTTCTTCTCTCCTGACTCCAGACTCCAGATGCTCCGATCCGTTACAAACTCTGACGCAGTTTTTGTCATTTATACTGTTTGGACATGCTAACATATGAAGTTGTAGGAAATTCAAAGATCGATAAGCAGGTTGACAAGTTGATTTTGGAGCAGAAAATGTTGTCAATGCCAACAACAGCCTATACACCGAATCGAAACTTTTTTTCTTAGCTGCCTAGCCTCTCATACATTTTTCATGCCAGCTGGCCTGCTGAAGACAGTCTATATATATACCGAATCGAAATATGAATAATTTTAACTTTTTTTTCTTGGCTGGCTAGCCTCCCATACATGTAAAAACTCCATTGTTTTTTTTATGCCAGTTGAAGACAGCCGAAACACCGAATCGAAATATGAATTACTTTTTTTTCTTGGCTGGCTAGCCTCCCATACATGTAAAAACTCCATTGTTTTTTTCTATGCCAGCTGAAGACGTCAAAAACACCCAATCGAAATATGAATAACTTTTTTTTCTTGGCTGGCCAGCCTCCCATACATGAAAACTCGATTGTTTTTCAACGTGACCACGATGCAAGAATATTACAACGGTCGATCTATTGGACTTATATTACAACCTATATAAATTTGATATTGCTGTATGCTTAGTATTAGAACCCTTTAGGGCCATGGAATCCAATAGACAATAAATTAAAACCGCCTTATGGTTATAGACCAACTTTATTAAGATAACCTGACTGTTTGCACGACTGTTTTTAAAATACGCAGTGGGGAAAAGAAAATTTTACACATTAATTTTGGCTTTAATAGAGCCAACTACAAACAAATCGATGTTTTTTTTTTTTTTTGCAAATTGGAATTTACTGCAGAACAAGTATTAAAATTATAGCCGAACATCGGAAATTTCATACTAATTCAAAAGTGGGAACAATTAATTTTTTCTATCATTTATAGAGACATGACCCAGATCAAATGAAGACTTTAAAATACTTTCATTGAACATTCACTCCATTAAAAATGGCAAAAATACAGTTCAAAATAATAAGAAAAAACAACGGCTATGTTTTAATTATTAATTTACAGAATCTAAAAAGAATTGTTTTCTGTGCAATGGTGGTCAGAAAATATTAAAACGTATAGATCCAGTCAGAAATCGAAAATGTCAACTTTATTTATTCGTGATTGATAAGCCAATACAAAAATTTTAAAGGTGGCTGTAAAATACACAAATTAATTTCCCTATCTAAAATCCAATCAAACAAAATAAGGCTGTCTTTTATATGCCCCGCCAAAAGGTGCTAAACTACAATAATTAGCCAAAGCGGATTGAAAATCTAATGACGCATCGTATTTTTTTCTTATTTGTTTCGAGATTTTAGGGGAATTGATACTTATTTCTTAAAAATCTGACTCTACTTCCTCAACATCAGATCATTTTGAACGCGGCCTATTAGTCCATGCTGAGATACAGCACCTGTAGTATCTACAATGTATTTTTATCATGGATTTAGATTGACCAAGGCGAACTGCTCGTGTGTAACTTCCAAAATGAGAAACTGCACTACAAACGACAATGATAATCCCGCACAAGTTTTGCTCATGATAACAGTAACACTATGTGTGTTAATAGGAATCGCTGCGACGACAGGGAATGGGTTAGTGTTTCTGGCTTTGAGAAGTACTAAATCGCTTCGTACACCAACGAACTTCTTCATCGCTTCACTGGCGTTGGCTGACATGTTTATCGGGGTCATTGTCATCCCTCTAAGTGTGGTTGGGAGTTTAAAGAGACCTGCGTGGTTTTATACCAAGCTGTTCGATTTCATATTAACTCAAAGCTTTGCGGCTTCAACTTTCAATTTGAGTGCTATTAGTTTCGATCGTTATTTAGCTATTACAAGCCCTTTGAGATATCCGCTCAAAATGAACAAACAAAGAAGCAAGAACACTATCGCCATCTTGTGGCTACTTTCATTATCAATAGCTACTCTCAGTTTCATTGACTTTCATTGGAAATACATCGTACGTCTAGTGGTGACCATTTTAGTTTTCGTCATCCCGTTTTTAACCATATTGTATTTCTACTGGCGGATTTTCCAAGAAGCAAACAGACAGAGAGTCGTGATAAGAACTCAAAACAGACTTCGTAGCGTTCAGATAGAATTCCGCGGGAAAAACTCGCTTCCAGAGGGATTGCGGGAACATAGGGCTGCCGTCACCATAGCAATTGTCATCGGTATTTTTGCACTTTGTTGGCTTCCAAATTTGACGATGGCTATTTTGCAAGTCTGTTTGCGGACCGGAAATAGCTGCATTCAAAACACTGCATTTGATACCGGTTGGCTTGTTACTATGACGATTGCTTTTGCAAACTCCAGCTTAAACCCATTCATATATGCAGTGAGGAATAGTCCATTTCGAAGAGCTTTTAAAAAAGTGATTTTATGCGGCTCGTGTAGGCACGAAGATCTTCATGCAGGCGGTAGTTCCGATCGTATATTTGATAAAAACTCTTAAGGCATATTCATTTGTACTTCATGCAAAATGCTTGTTTGACGAAGGTAAATGAGCATTCTCCGAACATCGTGGAATTTGATATTTACATTATTTTCGTAAAGGTTGTCCAAGACAGGTTATTCCAACACGGAGAGAGAGATATTAGTCAAAAAGAAGAAAACACTTATGGGGTACCTCAGGGTTCTGTCCTTGGCCCATTGCTATTCATTCTATATTCAATAATATTGTCAAAGCTTCTCATATTCTCATTTTCTTCCTGTTTGCCGACGATACTCCCTTTATACACATCTTGAACATATAGTGAATCATAAACTCGCAAAACTATATGAATAGTTTACCCTCAATAAACTAATCTAAAATATCGTTATCTTCCGCCGTCTTCATCAGAACAAAATGACTACAGAAGTCAAGACCGACCTGTACATCGAAAGGTAAATCTCATTCCCATTCAACCGTGCCGTGCCCTGTAGAATATACAGTGTAAAAAGTAGCTTCTACTAGCAAGGAATAAGATTTACCGTTCGATTTACCGGCATTCAGCGATCAATCGATCAAGCCAAAAATATAACTTTTTAATTTTAATCTTCTAGTCTGTAAAGTAGGCTAGCGAATGGGGAGCCAGTGGAATTGTTTCATGGTTGGTATTATGTGTTCAAATTCACGGTGTTGCATGTGTAATTAGTCGAGTTGTTGTCTTCAGTTCTGTGCATGTACTGTAGTCTAACTTTGATGTTATCGGCAACATTGTTTAATGCATCTAATTCCGTAGTTTTTTTAGTGTTTTGACAATTTTCCTTAAAATGGAAGCTAATCTACTTTACATCTTAATAGATCCCTCTTTCCTCTCCATGTCAGATAAAAACGCTTCAAGCGATTTAATCAAATAAGTCTTAATATAGAATGTTCCATCGGAAAACACGCGTTAACATTTGGTCAGCTACAATTCCATACTTCACGGCCCCCATGTCAGCCAATAAAAACAGGCAGAAATAAGACTGGCAGTTGATTGGCACTGTTTTTGCCTCGTTTTTTCATGCTCGTCTGGATCGAAGTGTATCTGTGTTCTAGTTAAAGTGATCATCAATTATCAGAACTTAGTCAGTTAGGATTTGTTTTCAATTCATTTATAGTACTTTGAAGTAGTTTTAGAACGCATTTTTGAGACCATGTGACACGCGTTTGGGCTACCTGTGCATAGAGCTTTGTTTTTCTCACGGCAGGGAGATGTATTGAAGACCGCTATAAACAACATCTGCTTTTAATTTAAACCGTCATAAAACAGCATTATTGGTAATCAATAACTGATTCAAAAGGCCGCCTATAATGGATTTTTAACATCTTTGCTCTTAATTTGTCAAATATATATGTTCAGTTTTACTCATGCATGCAGTGAAAACCCGGGGGACTGAGGCGTTAACGTATCGGGTATATATGTTCGTCATATGTCTTGGGGTAAACATCTTGTAGAATTTCAAACACGGATTTCTTACCCTAAAAGAAATGTTAAAATTCTAAATAAAAATTTTAATACCCTAAAAGGTACAACATTGCTGATTTTTAACCTTAAGAGATACGACGAGCTTACTCAATATTTATACCCCTGAGCTCTCCCCGGCTTTTCATGCCAATATACACCTATTTCAATAATCGTTGTCTACCACTGCAACAACTTGTTATAGTCGTATAACACAAACACGTACAACCAAAATATGCTATAAAAGATCAACAACAAGTCCATTTTTTATCGAAGATATACCGGCATCCTTTGCAGGCTTCAGAGTGTGGACCGTAGACTGATTGCGACAACGATTTTTGAACTAGGTGTATATGCCACTTATTAGGTATTTCTTGGTTACAACGGGCTGATATTTTACGAGTTGTGTACGTATTACGAGCAATAAATTACCAAGAAAATATCTAATATCTTATATTTATTATAAAACTGTTTATCATTATTTCTTTTTGTGGCATTTTCTAATCGAAAAATAAAATAGCCTTTTTGGAAGTTCAGCGCGAGGAGAGAAAGTCAAAACAAAGCGGCCCGTCTCATCCTCGCCCACAAACGATAACGTTTATGGTAAAGCCTGGTTTTCACTAGCGACGCAACGCAAGCGCCAAGGCAAGCGCAAACACAACAAACACACTATTTACTCACACTATTTACTAGTGTCACGCGCAAGCACAAGCCCAAACGCAAGAATTTAAAAAGGAATTTTTTTGATATCTTGCGCTTGCGTTATCACTGCGTCAAACAGTTTTCACGACAAAATAAGGTCTCTTGCGCTTGCGTTTGCACTTGCGTTTGCGTCGCTAGTGAAAACTAGGCTTTAAAGTTACGTCAGTTGTATGATAAACGATCTTTTTGCTTTATACGATGATTAATTTCTGGCAACGTTTTACTCATTTCCGATTTCATTTTTTTTTACGATGTTTATGAACTTCTGGTTTTATTTATAGTAATACTTCTCGTGTCTGATATTAAAAGTTGAATTTTGAATTTTATCATTCATTGTTAATTGCTTGATGTCTAAATTAAATCTGCTTCAAAACAGTTTGTCAAGTTAGTGAGACAAAAGGACATGCATGTTAACTTAATTCACAGTCCATTAAGGAATCGGACAACAATTAAAACTTTTTAATTAAAAAAATTATCGATTTACAACATTGTTTTTCATTTCTAATACAATGTGAACATTTTTTTTTATACAATTTAGAAAAGCAAAAAGGCGAAAAAATACGCCAACTCAATTTTCTACGCCCCCAAAAAGATTAAAAAAATGTTTTTGTATACAATATTTTTCATTTGAAGTAAAGATTTTCCAACAACTAAAAGGACGTTAAATTATTGTTTTATAGTAGCTAAAAGTACATATCATAAGATCGCTCAAAATCGCCTTAGATTTTAGGAGCTTTTTGCTAAAATCGCCTAAGATCGCCTTAGATTTTAGGAGCTTTTTTACTAAAATCTCTTATAAAGATCACCTTAGATTTTAGGAGCTTTTTACTAAAATCGCATAAGATCGCTTTAGGACCCAGAGTAAGGCCTCATGTTGGTTATTTTACATGACTATTTTTGGGGTTTATGTTATTTCTTTCTTCAAAATTTGGAAGCAAAACAAATGTATTTGTCAAGTTTTTTTAATATTTACAAAATACAAGCAAACATGATAAACTAAACAGAATAATTCTGAATTTACTGTTTTTAAGTAATAATGGTTTATTTGTATGTATGTACAAATTGGAATGGTTTTTTTTTTGGCTGGTATCAGCTTGGCTTCAGTTTTTCTTGTTGTCTGAGTTTTGCTTCAAACTTTTCAATGTCATCCATAGCCAGTCTAGCATCTTCATTCTCTTCCTCAGAATCTCTGAAAGATGCACAGAATGACTGTAAATACATTAATGGTCAAAATAGAACCAAACCACAAAAACAAAATGGCAAATAGAAATCAAATAAATAAATTAATAAATAAATAAATTGAGAATGTACAATACAAAATTGGAATGAATGGATGGATGAACAAATATATGTCTTGACAAATAAATAAGTGAATAACAGTGTACAATGATTATTAATAAAGGGAATGAATAAAATAAAGACAGCAGGAAATTAAGAAATGAAAGGTACAAACAAATAAACAATAATGAAAAACACATAAATCAAATAAAATGAATAGAGAAATGAGAGAATAAATAAATAAGTTAAAAAATAAATTAGTGCCAAATGCCCTGTCAGGACATGTATACTTACGAAAAATCCATAAAATGTTCATGTGTTTGGTGTAATACTTTGCTGGAAATCTCCTCTTTCTGTCATGATAACATGAGTTAATATATTTACTGAAGATTTTCTGTTTTACTGGAATTTTTTTGGCTCTCTGCAAACTCAGAAATTCTGACAGCTACTTGTAGAATACGTTTTTAACTGCCATCAATCAAAAACATGAAAGGTGCCACTGAATTAGCAGCAGACAAAATTGTTTTCACCACTGGCAGTAATCAATAACATTATAATTACTATAATTATCAGTTTTCACTTTTTTAATAATCATAATAATTATCACCAACATCACCATCATTATCATCAACATTGCCATTATTACCACCACTATCATTATCATCACAATCATTAACATAACCAACATTTCTATTATCACTACCATCATCATCATTATCATCATCATCATCATAACCATCATCATCATTTTCATGACACTAACACCATCACCCTGTATAAATACCACCAGACGTCCTAACAACTTCTATTTTTCTTATTTCCCATTTATTCCCATCTTATCATTGTTTAACCTCCTCCGCAGGCAACTCCTTTTCTCTAAATTTGGGCTTCCTTTGAAACAGTCTTTTTGCCTGTAAGGAGACTGAGAACAAGAAAGGAAAATAAACCCTCCGCCCTCAACACAGCGGTCAAACGACTACGCACGCGTGGCAAAATTTTCACAGGGCTAAATTTTGGATTGTAAAAGTGTTTGAAGTCGATTTATAAGAAATTTCCTGAATATATAAGCTTGAAGTTTCGTGTACATAACCTTTGTTATATTTTAAAGCTACCATGAGTCTATACTTTTGTATTTTTGTTTATATTTTGAGAAAAAAGTGATGAAAGTCGTCCAATCCATCGTTTTTTATAGAGTCAATGCGAATATTAAGCCTGGGAACGAGGTTGTGGCTGGATCATTTTACTTGTTTTTTTTTTCGCGCATGCGTAGTCGTTTGACTGCTGTGTTTCCGCCCTCACATTCATTTTTTCCACCTTTGTTCCCAGACTCCTACAGAGAGATACCTGCGAAGGAGGCTTATTATCATTATTCATCATTACCTTCATCCTTTCTTGTCTTCTTTTCTGAATAAGATTCTGGGAGTCTTTTCTGAAATCATTCTGGAAAATCAAATCAAAATTAGATTCAATAATTTTTCAGACCTGTCAACAATGGAACAAAACAACTGGGGCCAGTTGTATGAAGGGTGGATAAAGTTATCTGCAGATAAAAGTTATCCACTACATAGGTCTACATAGGTTTGTCATAGATTTTATCCTCTGGATAAGGATTTATCTGGTGGATGTGTTATTCACCCTTCGTACAACCAGCTCCTGGAAGGCTACTGACTATGCGGGTTTTATATTCCTCCTCTTCAATGACTCTCTGTTTTTCAGCATCTTGTCTGTATCGTTCTAAAGCTAAGAAAAGCATTCAAACTATTTGTCATGAGTAAAATGATGACTATCACTTATATAACATATAATAAAATATTTGAAATGCTATGCATGCTCTGATTGGCTGCCAACTGTGTTTATATCAGAGAACAGACATGCTCAGCAAAATGGGGGGGGGGGGGGGGGGGGGGGGGGGGGGGAGGGGGGGGAGTAATAGTGATGCAGTGGTAAATGAGTGCACAGTAAGCCTCAAGTCATTCAGTTGATGACTGTCAAGAGTTACCAATGTAAAGGTCCGGGCTTCAACATTGGTTCGATTTTGTTGAATGCTGTAGATCAATGGTTGTTTCAATTGAATGATGTTGAACGTAGGGGGATAAACGGTTTCAATGACAATGTTGAAATGGGGTAGCTAGCAAACGGCTTCAACATTGCCATTCAACAAAATTGAACGGATGTTGAAGCAATTGTTGAAGCTGTTTGCCCGGGACATAAAATAGGTGATATTCGAGACTGTTCAGCTTGCAAATGAACTGCTGGTTGAATTGTAAGTTACTGACAAGTGAAACGATGTGTAGCTAATAAAAAACGAACTAGGACCCACTTGAAAATAATATATGTTATATGAAATGGCTTCCTAATAAAACATTATCAACAACAGCAACAACAACAACAACAACATGCAAAAGCTACAAAATCTGGATGTTGATATAAATAAAATACCTGGTTCCGCCGCGGTAGATTCTAATTCTGTAATACTTTGATGTGCGTAGTTTGTGTCTACAAGAAAACAGCATTAAATCTAACGACTTTCGTTTGTAAACAACACCACGACCTGACAGCAACAATCCCGGGAACAACACATCATTTTTTCCCTCACCATTTTGTGGCTTTGGAGCCGTACGAAGACGTTGATCAATACCCTTAACTACTAAAGCAGACTTTGGTTTTACAGTAGGGTAAATGGACTGCCAGAAACGTTTAGCATCCTCAATTTCTTCAGCTGAACTCCCAGAAAAACAGACTGTAGCATCCGCCATCTTGGTTGCTAGCCAAGCCACTCGTGCCAGTCTCTCTCTTCAAATATCTTTAAAAAATATTTTAAAAAAAACAGTACTCAAAAATATTCCATAATTAGCAGAATTTTTCTAAACATATATTTTAACTTTCTTGCAGAGTATCTTATTTAATTTCGCGTCATCTAATAAATATTATGCATTGAAATGGATAAGTATTAAAAAAGCTGTCCCGAAAGTATCCCGCTCATTGCGGGATGTTAGTGAAGGACGACGGGATATGTGATGATGGTGACGTATCCAAAATGGCGGAAGGTGGCATTGAAGATGTGGGATGGTAGATAACTGTTAATTTCTCTATTTCTTTCTCTTATTTTTCATATCTAAATCCACAGGAATCTTAACCAATTGTTATTCTAAGTTGTCACATTTTTTACAGGCACACAGACTTGATTTTAGCACTGTCGAAGCAGAAAGACCCCGAACGACTACGCGAACTTTGTAAAGGTCGTAAAATACCAGTAGAAAATCGAGCCGATATTTGGAAGGTAAAATCATCATCTAGCACCCCATACCCTTAGTTTTTTGTATATTAATATTGTGTTTTTTTAAGGTGTGTTTAAATGTCTTTGGGAAACCAGACGCCTTATCAACATGGGATGGTATGCTGGATTTAAACGAACAAGACTTGGTCAGAGATGACTGTCGAAGACAAGCTGGTACGTTTAAATTTAATCTGTGTGCTTTGTACTTCATGTTTATTGTTTTACGTTGCTTAAGAAATTTCTATTATATCATTAAGTCTATATACCGCTGTGGTAATGATCGATTGTGTGTAATCACTGCCTGGGAGATTTTTTCATATATTTAACTATTATGAGCAGTGTAAATTTCAAAATTGAAATTGAAAGCCCATTAAACAAATATACTTTAATCCTTTAAATCTGTCATTTTCTTAACGACACAATATTATCTTATCTATTTTGAACTAATGGCTAAAATATGCATATTAAAAAAATAACTCTGTGACTCTTTGATTTGTAATTTTCGTCTTGCACGTTTTGTCTCATCTATTATTAATATTCACTCGAAAATCAAATTTACTGTGTATTTGCATCGATATTCAAGACCATTGTCTCAATACAGAAAAGAAAACAGTTATAAAAACAATGTATTTTAATTGGCTATTGTCTGTTCTGACCAAACTATAAAATTGCCAATTTCTTCTGTTGGAATGTTTTTGAAAAGTGTACTGGAAATATATATATTATATATACAAATAATAATGAATGCAAATTTGCTATTCTTGAATGTAACTACAAGTGAATGAATTATTGTATACATTTTTTTTCTCAATTTTTAATTGAAAATTATAATCACCTTTTAAAAATAAATGTATAATCAAAACATTGCAGATATTGTAATAGATATTTATAACAATGTGAGATGGATCATTTTTACGGTTATTGTCTTTTGACTGTTCTTACAAGTGGCATGAATTGAATACATATTCTCCATTTTTAATATAATTTCTAATGACAATTAACAACAAATTATCAATAAATAATCAAAAAAATGTTAACCTATGTTTTATTGTCACATATCACATATTGAATTCAAAGACCAAAGTGCATTCTGGACTTTGTACTTTGTATTGTTCTATCTTTTTGTTCCCTTTTTCCAACCGTGACCATGCACAAAACAAAACAATTCTTATATATGTTAAACAAAAATTATCATCCAAAGAATATGTTTTGGTCTGGTCAGTCAAGCATAATAAATGAATGTAAAACAATTTAAGATTGTGCACGGTCACAACCATACTCAACATCCATATTTACTTCTTTGTCAGTCTCAAGTTTGCCGGGTTTCATAACTAGTCCCTAATAAAATAAATATAGAAGTTTTCAGTGATAAAATCTCTTAAAGTTCCCTTGTTTATAATTCATCAGGTAAGCTACATTTACCAGAAGATGAAGTGGAAGAAGTAGCAAGAGACATGGAAGGGATTATCACATTTTATTGCAAATCAAGAAATGAAAAGTACAGAACAACCAGTGGTTTTACAGAGATATTAGCGCCACTGATGATGCTTGATATACCCACAAGTGATGTTTATAACTGTTTTTATTCTATGCTGTACAAGTTTATCCCAAGGTAGAATTATGATGATGATAGAGCAAACCTGCTAACATGTTGCTATGTACATTTCCACCCAATTCAAATATTTTGGGAAAAATATTCTTTGACTTATGTATTTCAATGTCACTTGGAAATGTTTTGGAACAAAGTTTATATTCCCAGAGGTATTGAATTGGGTGGAAACATAAATATCAACGTGTTAGCTGGTTAGGTCTATGATGATGATGGCATTGATGATGATGATGATGAATGTGGTGATGATTTTGATTGTAATCATGGACAATAACAACAACAATGATTATAATAATGATGATGATGGTGCAAATGCTAACATTGCTGGTGTTGAATGATCAGAATCATTATTATAAAAGATAACTATGATGATGATTTTGGTGGTTGTAATACTTGTAGGCCTGAAGCCCTGTTGATGAGGCTGATAATGATGTTGCTGTTGTTGATGATGATGATAAAGATTATGATGATGATGATGATGATGATTGTGATGAGTAAATGGAAGATGATGATGGCAGTATTTGGTAGAAATATTAATCATACCTATTGAGTTGTGATTATGATGTTAATAATAAAGATATTTATGAAGAAAAAATAAACATTTCTTTTTTCCCTTTTGCAGGGATTGTGTGAGAGACGGCAAGCCATTTCATCTGTTTAGACTGTTGCTACAATACCATGATCCAGAGCTTTGCTCCTTTTTAGATTCAAGAAAATTATCACCAGATTCATATAGTCAAACATGGGTAAGAGTCAACATTTCTTTAAATAAATGAAAAAATTAAAAATTAAAATCAGGGCTCAAAATAGGAACAACATTTGGCCTGCCACTTCCAGATAAAGGAACATTGAAAGATTTTTTATTGGTAAATTTTGACTGCAATTTTGAATTCCATCTGGCAGTCATAATTACTTTTGCCTGCCAAAACCTTAAATTTGGCCTGACATTTGTCCATAAGCAGGCAGCTATTTCGAGCCCTGAAAATGAATCCTGACAATGAGTACAAGAATTACACCATCTACATCTTTCATATAATACACCTAATTGCAGGAACATTATCCTGACTTTTGTAATTTAGTGGGAAAGGAATTAATTAAGTGATTAAAGAAGATCACTCAAGCTGAACTCAGCTTCCTTTTCAATTGTTTTTCCTATCTTACTAAATTACTAATGTTCTTTTTTCATGTGACAACATTAATCTTGTAATAGGCCTTTTGCAACAACAGGTCACACGACCCTACCCCTTTTAAATTACCCTGGGTTCCAGAGGCTCTAGAGAGGATTGGGGCGAGACCCCCGGCGGGGAGGCGAAAGGTTGAGAGAGCCTCTGGTTTCACGAGGCACTGATCTCACTTTCGCGAGTACAGAATCTGTACTCATCGTTTGATTGGTTCTCAATAACATCTGAAAGAAACAGCGCTCTGATTTGTCGGTATGAGTAATTATTGTCACCTAATTAAAACTGGTTTTGTTTTCCTGTGACATGATGTTCATAACTGATATGGTGAATGTTTGTTCAAGAAGAGAAGAGCTGTGGAAGAAGAATGTGTGCTTTTGTGCATTATTAAAGGGAAAGATGTTTTAGCAGTATTACCAACAAGAAGCGGGAAATCATTGATATCTATTTCAAGCTATTCGTGGAGTTTATACCGTGGCAAATCTTTTTGAATTTACGCAATTCAACTGAGTTTCTCCAGCCTTAACTTTCAAATGTTCGCTTGCATTTGGAGCAGATAATGGATGACAGTTTATCATGTTGGACTACGAGCGCCAGAATCTCCTTTGCGTTTGCATTCGCTTTTACATTGTTTATCTATGTTTTATTTATAGTTTCAACGGTTTGCTTGGGTATAGATTGACCTTTAGTAAATATCTAGCTCCTATTTCAATCTTGTGATATTAGTATTGGGAAGCGATCGTATGTTACTCGGAATTATTCGGTATTATGTAAAGTTTTTATTATAGAGTCTACATAAATTATCTTTATCAAGAGATCTATATTAGTAGTTTTTTGCACGGGAGATTTTGTAGGTGACAAATTCTTGTTAAAGTTGTTTTCCGGTCGATCGCTCCACGTGAAACTTAATGTCAACAAAATAAAAACAACTGGTTTGGCGAGAACTTGATACCTTATTGATTCACGAAAGTGAGATTAGTGCCTTGTGAGACCAGAGGCCCTCTCCGCCTTTCGCCTCCCCAACGGGGTCTCGCCCCAATCCCCTCTAGAGCCTCTGGAACCCAGGGTACTTTTAAATCGAGCAGCTATGTCAAAATGAACATCAGAAAAGAAAAGAGCAACTCAATATTAGTAAAAAGGCGCGATCTCAGCTCATAAAATGTAAATTTTATAGGGAATGGGGAAATGGCATTACATGTTTAAGCATTTGCCATCCAGAGCATATTTTCTATACAAACTTATAAAATATTGAATTTTCAATTTACTAATATTGAGGTGCTCTTTTTATTTCTGATGTTCATTTTGACACAGCTGCTTGATCTAAAAGGGATGTTGTTGCATAAGGCCTAATATGAGTATTTTTTTAATTCATATCCAAATATCTTTATAAAGTGCAATTTATTAACAGTATTTTTATCTGTTTATTTAGCTGCGTAGCCTAATGGTTGATGTTTGTGAAGCTGATGTGATCCGTGTTCTCTGGGATGTGTATCTTCTAGAATCAGATCCTTTTCTGGTTTTCTTTTTAGCTTTGGTTATGGTTGTAAATGCCAGGTATGTATTCATTAAGTTACAAAGTAAATGTATTTGTTACCGACATGTGGTAAAATACATCTGTCTGATTCAATCAATTTACAGCGGTTCTCAGTCACACGTGCACCGCTCGCATAAAAAGCACCGCTATGAAACGTGAAGTTGGTGGACGTCAATCAAACTGTGTTTACAAGAAGCATGGTGTTTTTACTTCAGTTGAGCTGCGAAACATGTCTGAATCCGACGAAGAGGTTGTTGTAGGAATTCAGACATGTTTCACAACCCGACTGAAGTAAAAACACCATGCGTCTTGTAAACACAGTTTGATTGACACCCACCAACTTCACGTTTTATAGCGGTGCTTTTTATGCAAGCGGTGCACGTGTGACTGAGAACTGCTGTAATATTACCTACATCGACAAGGTTGGAAAAAAGTACCCTTCACAGTTCCCTATGTCATCCTGAAAGGTAGCCAGGCCTTTACATTGAAGCGAGACAAACATTGAGCTTGTAATGATAGAGACCTTTCAACACCTAAGTTGTGGGACAATTACTCTCTGTCATTACAAGTTCAACATTCATCCCACATCAGTGCAAAGGCCCAGCTACCTTAATTCATAGCACAGGGAACTGTGAAATGGACTATTGACTCTAAAAACCTTGAAAGATGAGAACTTGATTCCCTGTGATGAACTAAAAATCTTTGTAGAAACACAAAATGTGCAAATAATAAAGTAAAATTGTTACTACTCATGTTTCTCTTGTTTAAATTCTTTATCTGTTTTTCTCAGAGAACAAATTTTAGAAATGAAAGGTGAAAGTAAAGCAGATATTCTAGGTAAGCAAAAGAGCAATTATAACAATGACATTGACAATAATAATGGTGATAACAGTGATGATAGAATAACAATGGCAATAGCAATGGCAATAACTAAATTAATAATAAATAAATAGAGAAATAAAATAAATGCATAAATAAATAAATGAACAAATACATACATAAATAAATAAACAAATAAATAAATGAAATAAATAAATGAAATAAATAATTAAATGAAATAAATAGAATAAATAAATGTATAAATTAATACAATAAATAGGTAAATAATTAAATAAATAAATAATAAAATAATAGCAACAATAAGTAAAATATTACTGATGATGATTGCATAAATGTATAGAATACTATTGTTTATTGACTTTTGCTGTTATTATTAGAAATGATTGCATCAATACCAGGGCAGCTAGAAGCTGAGGATATTGAAGACTTTTGCTCACTAGCTCAATACTATGCATCCCGTACACCACAGTCTTTCAGAAAGGTAAATCAATGTTGCTCTTTTATATAGTTACAGTCATTCCCAGGTTATCTTGTTAGTATGATCTTGTAATATCTGGTATACATATGTATATACCTGTAGATATATGAGGTATATGTTATTAATATCACAATAATTAGAGGTTATTCTTTGCTAACAGGATTATTACAGTCAGTTATTTGGTGTCAAGTCCATCAACTCAAACAGTATTGCACAAGCCCTTTGTCTTCCAGTATCTGTAACAGAACTAATGGGTGCCAACCAATCAAATAATGTGAGTCTAAGACAGTAATTGATTTGAACCAAAGGGGTGAAATATGACAGTCACTGTAGAGTGTGATTATATAAGTGTCAGTTGTACAACAGGAGTGGATTCAAGGGGGGTGAATTGGGTGACTAGTCACCCCTCCCCCTTTTCTGAGCAGCCAATTGTTTTTTGTTAACTTGCATTTGTGTAAAGTAAAGTTAAACCAACCTTATTTTATGTCAGCTACTCATGACAGTCATTGACTGATACACTTGAAGTGCTCATTTTACTTTCCTCTCAATTAGTGCTCAGTTTTACGGGTATTTAAAGCTACTTAAAGCTACATGGATTGAGCTTTATAGGACTTCTCGCACAGACTGTGCCATCCTTGCTCCTATATATGTGTGTATTATTATTATTATTATTTCGGTTATTTTAACTTTGACTTGTTTACAAGTGTATCTCTTAGTGAAACTGCAGAATGAATTCTAAGCAATTCCCTAGTTAGTAGTAATTTTAACTAGACTGACATCTGATCATTTATGCTTGTAAAGTGCTTTAACAATTTATTATTATTATTATTGTTTATTTAAACTTCTCAAACTCATTAATAATTCATGAGCTAATCAACCAATGTGAGCACACCATTTGTACCACGTGCATGGGTTTGAAACCCTGATGAAACACGATTATAGGTTGACCGGTGTTTGAAATATTTTCATCACTAGTGATTAAAATATTTCTAAATCTACATAGTGATGGGAAATTTGAAAATAATTAGTATTCCCAAGTTACCTACCTTACTATCCTTTCTACCTAATTTACATTATTATTATTTTTACATTATTTTTTTTTTTCCTTTTTTTATTGGCGTGTCCGAGTCTCGAACCTGCAACCCTTGGAGTTGAATTCCCTCTTCATACCAGCTGAGCTATTGGTGATTTGGTTGGCAGAGTATAGTCTTATTTCCCACGCCATCAAATACTCTGTATATATTATATCAGAAATTACACTGCCATTAAGTACTCACATAAAATGAACTTTACTCGCATCTTTAATGATCCCTACTGAAGTTACAACTTATATTTAAATGACAATTTGGGTTATTCTCTAAAGAAAATGAAAGTTGAAATGAAAATGAAACTTCTTATGTAGGTAGTTACAAGTTATATTTAGAGTACAATTTGAAATATTGCTCAACTGAACTTAAAGGAACATTTTCTAAGTCCTTTTGAACAACCCCGTAGCACTCCTTATAAACCCTACAGTATTTTGAAATCCAATAAATTCCGCACGAGAGAAATTCAAAAGAACTCTCATAATCCCAGGCAACATAATGAGTGACCTATTATATTATAAAAAACTAGCCACATTCCTGCATAATGAATTATTTATTCGACTGAGAAGTAATTCCAAAAAGCTCGTGCTTCGTGTTTCATTAGGGTTTCCAAACACTCAAAAACAATAAAAGCACTCGGCCTACGGCCTCGTGCTTTCAAATGTTTTATCGTGTTTAGAAACCCTAATGAAACACTCGTACTCGTTTTTGAAATATTACTTCAGACTATGTTTTTACATTCTGTAAACAAATATTGCGGGCATATATATAGATTGCCTAAGCAAATATCTGTGTGTCTAAACTTATAAAGATGTACATGATCATATCTAATAATTGTATAAACGTTTAACAATCTCACAGTTCTGTGAGATAACCCATTTCTGGCACTTTCTTATAATAGTTAGTCCTTCTGTTATTCCTATGCTAGAGAGATTGTCTATCAAATTTTTGTGATATCCTGCTAAAAAGTCAAACACAATGTTGACCTGTGTGATTTTATAGCCAGGATACAGTCTTTTGAGGCTTGATCTCAGGTCGGTATATTTAGCAGTTTTCATTTCATCTCTTTGTTTTATTGTTCCTACATAATAATTATTATTATTATTATTATTATTATTATTATTATTATTATTATTATTATTATTATTATTATTATTATTATTATTATTATTATTATTATTATTATTATTATTATTATTATTATAATAATAATTATTATAATAATTAAGTTTTTGTTTGTGATTAATTACAGAGAGATGGAGTAAGATTCTTTGTTGTTGACTGTCGACCTGCCGACCAATATAACAACGGTCATTTACCAACAGCTTTTCACTTAGACGCCAACCTGGTAGGTCTGCTTTATCTGTACCTTCACTATGTATTTGACAACAACGTTTAAGTCATTGATACAGTATGAGGGGCGATGGCGTATTTGATAATTATAAAAAAAGAATTTTCTTTTCATATATAAGGATAGACACATAGTTGGCATTAATTGATTATGAATAACAACTTGTATTACTAACAATTTTAATTTAAAGTACATATTCATGTGTAATTGTTTGATGTGTTGTCCTCTTCTATGCCACAAGGTGTTTCTCAAGGTTATGCGGTTTTTACTCCCTCTGCCAAAATCAACATGTGAGCATAATTGTGTGCTAAATAATTAATGTAGAGAGTGAGTGTGGATCTGAGTCTCCCAATTAGTAGCCCACTTGAATTGTCTCTGGTTATCAGATGGAGACGTTAATAAAGTGGTTATTTATCATTGTAATAATGTATGTAAAAGTTGATCAATTTGTTGTTATTGTTCCAAAGATGTTACAAGCTCCGTCAGAGTTTGCTACAGCAGCAAAAGCATTGTTTGCAACGCAGAAACAGTCCATAGCAGCAGGATCTATAGCAGGGGGTGAACACTTGTGCTTTATGGGATCAGGACGTGAAGAAGAGGATCAATATGTACATATGGTTATCGCTAACTTTTTACAGGTACGAGCACAAAGGCCAATTACTATAGAATTATTCTTTGATCAATTAATAATATTCTACACAAAGAAAATATGATTTATATATTATCGAATGATCTATACGAAAGAACAACAACAACAAAGAAACAAAAAGCGACAGGATTTAAAAGATTAGTGTTCATAAACATTTACAAGAATATCAAAAATATTTACATTAAAATCGCGAATTGTCCTGAAAAAGTATAAAGATGATAAATAAAATAACATACTTGAAATACACAAATATTTAAAGATCGATTATAACTCCTAAAAGTACTGATGGAGGAGGGCAAAAAAACCCCGCAAGATTACATCAAAATTTACCTAAAAACTGCATCCGCAATTAATATATAAAACTTGACCAAAACAACTGGAAGTGAAAGGATCTGACTGATTTCCCACTGTAAAATATAAACCTTTTTCACCGGTTAAATAAAAAACAACAAAAGTTTACAAACGCCGTTATAAATATCAATGACTGTACGTATGGGTGTGGCACGCGTTACCATCACCCCATAGCAGATCAATGGTCGGGCACGAACTTCACCCATCTCGCTCTATTACACATGACTTTATATCGTAATGGACGAACAGCAACGTAGCTCAATATTTCAACTTCTTTTCGACGAAGATGAGGATGAAGCATGTGACTACCCTTCTGTCCCGTGTGTAGAAACACAAGCAACAAAGAAGGTCTGATCTGATTAATATTACAATGTAAAAACGCATCGGCGTATTTTAGCTGTATTATATTTGTTGTATTGTGGGGTTTTTTGATGTTTTTTACTGTTGTGCTAATGTGGTTTGACTAGTAATTTTAAGAGCAATGTATACAAAATTCTGATAATAGTTGTGGGATCGATTAAATTTAAATTCACCAGTGCGCGTTACCAGAGCATGACAGTAAAGCGTGACACGATGCGTGACACGTTTAATATTAGTAGTTGTTTTTCGCGTATTTCTTCGATAAGATTCATTCTGTATAACGATCCGTTGGTTGTTTTTTCATTTCCGAAACTAAGAGGGAAAAAGAAACGCCGACCTATGGTTTTTGTCGGTTATTTCGATGTTTATCTAAAGGTGAACGGGTACCTGCTGTGTTTTACTGCTGCTTGTATAGCTGTTTGACGTGACTGGGTTTAGCTTTGAATCACAATGCATTCTGGGAAATGTTTTTCACTTTTTGGTCTTGAGCTAATTCAGTAAAAAAAATTTTGTTTGCCTTCCTTATTTCTTTCTCTTTTTCTCTTTTAATCTTTCTTTCTTTCTACCGACTTTTTTCCTGTATTTCTACCTTAAATTCGTTTTTGCATTTCTCTCTCATTTTCTTCTCTGTTTTTGTTGTCATTTTGTTGCATTCTATACGTTTTTTCTAAAGGTTTATATGATTTTTGTTTACCTTTCAACAGCGGAAAGCTAAGTATGTCAGTCTAGCACGTGGTGGATATCAAGGTGAGAGATAATGTTTGTTATTTTTATTGCTTTTCTCACCTAACCCTTCTTACCCTTCCCACCTCGCCAACACAGCCAAATCACGTGGCCGTGCATTTCATATCTCCGTTTACATACAAGGCTAGTACTTTGTGTAAGCACACCTATTGTGTTCGATTTTTTTGAAGTAAATGTTGAAACCGTTTGACCCCTCTGCGTTCAACATCGTTCAACAACCATTGTACAGCGTTCAAAAACAAATCGACCCGATGTTGAAGCAAATGCTAAAGCCGTTTGCCCGGGCCTTAATTCGATTATTTTAATAAAGAATATAATAAGAGTGTACGATAAGTGTGCTCCCATGAAGTATAACCCTTACACAAGTACGGGCTCCTGTTTCTAACTTTGAATTGTTGTTGTTGTACTTCCAGTTCTTCATGATACGCTATCAGATGATTTATCGACTGGTCTTGCTGACCATTCACTACAGAGATGTATCGTGTGTTCGCCTGAAGCTTATTCGGAAGATGAGGTATGCTTTCCCACTCCAAAAAGACCGACGGGTCTTTATTGGTGTTGCATGTTCTGGAATTATTATTATGGCTTAGAGCCTTTATAGTATTTCTAAGGCTACGTTTACACGGTACCGGACGAATTTTTGACCGGTCAAAAAAACATCTGCTTACGGGTTCCGTTCACACGGGACCGCGCTAAACGTGCAATAATTTGGACGCCTAACCGGTCAAATATTCGACCTGCAAAATCGAAGACGATTTTTTGACCCGCCCGGTCAAAACGTTGACCGGTACCGTGTAAACAGTTTGACCGGTCAAAAAATTGTCCGGTACGTGTAAATGTAGCCTAAGGGCTTCCAGTTTTGTTCTCGGCTATTCTTTTACTGTTTTAATTTCTTGCACCATCACCAAGAAAGAATCAAAGGATCTCAGAAATACTTGAACGTTTATGTTCATGTGGTATCAGTCAAACCCACAAAGCTTCGCCTTGTTTTTGTAAACTAACGGTGTTCCACCTCTTTCCACCTGGAACAAGCCCTGTTGCACCAATAGATCACATGACCGCTCTCCCTAATCGCCCACGCAGCCGGCGTTTTTAGTGTCGTCACGCAACGCTTCTCCGTTGTGTGACGACACTGAAAACGGTTGCTTGGAAACTATTATCTTCATTATAAGCAAACAAGGATCTTGTGTTTATGTGTCATGCGTTTTTCTTGTATAGAGTTTCCATGAATTGTCTCGTGGTAGTGATCAGAGTCCGACAGACAGCCGGGTAAGTACTGACATATTATAGTACTAGTTTCATGCACACTGACATTGTTGCGCACATTAAGCCTCTTCCGTAGGCAACCCCTTTGAGGTTCCTTTGGATTTTTTGGGTTCCTTTGGATTAGTCAGAGGCAAGGATGCATCGTACGTCCACAGCATTAAAATTCGGGAGAAAATTACTTCTTAAGGTGGCTGACTACTATACGAAAAACAAATCAGAATTTATTATTAGAAAGGTATTTCATAGGAAATTTAATGGTGATTCAGATGAAAAAGAGAAAAATGGGGTGTCCCGAGCTCGTTTCTGAGATATTGGATTTCGAATAGTACCCACTCTGCAAGTTTTCGAACGAAAAATGGCAAAAACTGCGCTTGGAACCAAATAATTCACAACATAAAAACTAAAAGAGCTGTGGACGTAATTTTTTCAGACAATCTTACGTGAGGATTGTTCTCGAGATCTGTTAAATAATTAATAGGAAATATGTACGAGTAAGGTGAAAAAATATGCAATATGTATGCTCATAAAGTCCGAAATCGAGCGTAAACGATCATTTGTATTAGCAGACACAGTATTTTTTTATAGTTGTAGAAATGACAACTTTCTTAAAGTTTGTCAAAACAACGATTTTTACCTGTTCTTCCTGAATATCAAAAACAAATCATAGGGTCCCGGGCGAATTATTGAGTTTTAAGAGAAAAACGAGCCTAAAATCAGCTTTTTCCACCATTTTGACTACTCTGCCAGTCCTGGGAACGGGAGAATTACAACGTTATTTCTGATTGGATACATTTTACCCAATCCAATGAGCTGTTCCTTTTGAACTTTCGCCATCTTGTCACGCAACACTCGTGCGATGTTGAGGGAAAGTTTGTCAACTACTCGAAGTATTTCTTTTCAAAAAACGTCCCTTAAAACAAGTTTATGGATTTTTTCTCAAAGGCAATTCACTTTTCTGTAAGTAGAAGCTATAATAAATGTCGCTATGTATCATTTCATGTGTTCATTGTTTTGTTTTAACTAATTTTCCATCGTCTTTTTGACATATTTCAACTTTCATATCCATTATTTTTTCCAACAAAAACGTGCTAAAAAATTGTCTTTACGACAGAAAATGCCTTTTATATAATGCTTATGTTTTCGTTTTATTTCACTAATGTTGTGCAATTGTTGTTTGGATAAGTTTTGAGTCCTATTTTGCCGTTTTTCGTGAAATGTGAGTTTTGTAATTAAAAGAATCGCTAGTTCGGCCACCTTTGAAGTTCCTTTTACTTTTATAAATTCACATATCAAGGTGAAACAGATCCCTTTCAAATGACAGCGTATCTAGATCATGATAATTGCTGTTAAATTGCTTAACGCTTTAAAATATACGGCACAAAAATGAATGTTTGGATTCCCTGTATCTCTACCGTGACTCGATGTCGTATGTGCGCGAAGTCATGCGCAGTTTTCTAGTTTTTGTATAGTAGTCAGCCACCTTAAAATGTTTTTTTTTTACATGATACTTATCTTAACTGACCGTGTTTCGAGCTGCAGCCTTCGCCTCGTTCATATAAAACACCGACGCAGCCTATACTATCTTACTGGCTAGTCTTCATTTATGTTTAATGTTTTGTTAAATCCTCTTACTTTCAGCCTGGTCTAGTGGGTATGCTATCGTCTAAACTGCTATCAAAAGGAGCCAACGTCAAAGAAAAATTAGGTCACTTTATTGCTGAATCCAGCCAGCCAGTGGAAAGGTAGAGCATTTCATGTACAATAATTATTTAATTGTATCGACAAATAATGTTGGTTTGCACAAGAAATTATTTGTTGTTACTTGCCAGATCGAATGGTCACTCAGTATCAGTCCCTATTTTTACGACTCAACTTAAAGACTCAACTTTTGAAACCCAGGGCTACCGAGTTAATCCGTGAGAGCTTGGGAACGTTCCAAGCCCTCACGGCCCCACGGAGTACGTAGCTCCTGGGTTTCAGAGGATGGTAAAAACGAGATAAATTATTGATGTTAAAAAATAATTGTAGTGTTTTCTTGTTTTTAACATTAGACATGTCAGCAATACAGACAGACAAAGTAAATTATACCGCAATGTTCAACCAGTGTTTAGCATTGACGACGACGACGACGATGGAGGTAAACTATGTCAGTATTTTGAAACAATGAGATTTAAAAAATGGCAACTTGAAAACCGCATTAGTAACGCATCATCGTTTTACATGGCTTAATACAGGAAGCCCAAGCGCACGTCCGTACTTATATATACCTGGACGTCCGTGTACATCGCGTCCGATTGGCTGTTTACATTTCATAGGAAAACTGACATGCCCACGCTGACATACCAAAGCAGTGTTCTTTCTTTTGTAATGTGGATTTTTTTTTCTTTTTTTGTGCATGCATATGTTTAGTTACATTTCAGATACCAGAACAGCAAACTTAGCAAAAACAATGCGAAAAATTTTCAGAAACATGTTTCCCGCAATGTTTCCACTATGCGCGTTTCGCATTTTTTTTTCGGATTCAGTAATAACTTGTTAAGCTTTCAGTTCCACGCCATAAACCGTTTCACTTATTTAAATCTTTCGTTTCTGTCCTAGCGTTCTTTTGTTTATTCATTTACTTTGACATTTGCACGCTCACTTGTTCGCTCATTCTTTCATGCCAAATAGAAATACGTTCATTAGTTTGTTCGTTTGTAATTTGTTTTAGCTCAACAATAGTTCGTTTGTTTATTTCTTTTTTCATTCGTTAGTACATTTGTCTTAATGTTTGTTTATTTGTTTTGTTCGTCCGTTCGCTTGAGCATTTTACTTTCCATTTGTTGGTTATTATATTATTGTTTATATTATTTATTGGTGTAGCTTTATGTAGCTTTAAATCAGTACCCGTAAAACGGAGCACTGATGGAGAGAGGGGAGTAAAATGTGCGCACCGTCGGCTCTCTGGAAGATTTGATTCGGCTAAAGCGACTTCCGACTTAAAACACTGTTCTTTACTTTATTTTTACTTTATTTATTCGTTCATTCATGTGTTTGCTTGTTGGGTAAAGAAAAAGTAGATATAGAGGTAATCTAATCTTTGACGATGTTGATTGTTTCAGATACTTGCAGTATTTCTAGTTCTGAAGAAGAAGTCCGCAAAGAAACTGTAAATCTCGATACGTGGTTAAAAAGAAAAGACGTATTAGCGTCATATGAATGCAGCGAGGTGTTGGCGCATGGCTATATAGCACCTGGGTAATTCTTTCGTAGTTTGTTTCTATTTCCTTATTTCTTTTCCAGTTCTTTTGTTTACCTTTTGTTTTGCTTATTTAGTTCAGATCCACAGTTTATCTCTTTGAATTTTTATTATTCTATATTTTGTTTCATTTGTTCTTACTATTTTGTCTTATTTAACATCTTCACTTGTTTTCTTTGTCCGTCTTTTTATCTTTCTATTTCTTTTTTAATTCTTTTTCCGTTTCGTTTGTTTTTACTATATTTTTCTTATTTAACATCTTCACTTGTTTTCTTTGTCCGTCTTTTTATCTATTTTTTTAAATTATTTTTCTGCTTCGTTTGTTTTTGCTATATTATTCTTATTTCATATCTTCACTTGTTTTCTTTGTTCGTCTTTTTATCTTTCTAATTTTTTTATATATTTTTTTCCGTTTCATTTGTTTATACTATATTTTTCTTATTTCATATCTTCACATGCTTTCATTGTCGGTCGTTTTATCTTTCAATTGTTTTCAACACTTCTTTTCCCTTTCTATTCTATTTTATTACATGATTATATCCATGTGTATTCTTTGTTTAACATTTTATTTTTGTACTTTTTCCCCTTTCTTTTGTGTTTGCTATTTTTTTCATGTGTATTTCTTTGTTTAACGTTTTGTCTTTTCCCCCTTTGTTGTTTTCTCTATATATTCATTTTCTCATATCTTAACGAGTTTTCTTTGTTTGTATTTTTGCTTGTTTCCATCAGTGTTTTTCCAAATTATCGTTTTTATTTCTTGTAAGATATACTTTCTTTTCCTCCCGTAGTTATATTCTTCTTATGGAGACACACATGTATGTCCTACGAGAAATCAGCAAGCGACCCGGATGGGCTCACATACAACACCGACATCACTTAGGCAGTGTTGTCAAAATCACATCCAAACGAAAACACCCAGATCTTATTACATTTAAATATGGCAACAGTGAGCAAGATAGTATAGAAGTGAAATCGGTTGAGAGATATCTGATACCAGGAGCACAGAAGGCTACTAAGAAAATCAAAGAAAGAATTTTCAAGATTATTGGTGAATAGCTATGAGTAATAATTCAATGAAAAAACTAAAAAATCTTAAAAAAAATAACAATAGCCAGTAACTGTACGCTCATTAGAAATTTTCAAAAACACCCATAAAAGATACCGATAGTCTATTTAAATTGTAGTGGCACTGACAATATTTAACTCCTTAAGCCTGGTTTTCACTTGCAATTGTAGTTGGAACTGGAGTCATGGGCAGTTAAAGCCAGTGAATACCGCTTGTCGTAAGTGGAATATAACGGTCTGAGGCAGAATCTGAATCAGAAAAATGTAAACCTTCCAACCGCTACAATTATAATTCTGACACTTACGGCTCCAATTCCAACACTAATGAAAGTGAAAACCAGTCTTAAAAGATACCACTTAAAAACATGTATAATGTACAAGTATGGGCCTACTTCCTTTTTCGGTACCCTTAAAGATACCAGGGAGTATTGAAATTCTACATTTCTATTTTAATACCATGAAAAATACCAAATTGCTGATCTTTACTCCCGAAAGATACAAAAAGCCACCTTCATCCTGTTAACCCATGTTACTTACATATTAATCAAATTAGAGAAAAAAGATTATTCAAGGAGATAAGTTATTCTTAAACCAACTCTTAATAAACTTTCATGAAAATTATTTCATATAAATTATAGACAAATTATACTGGGTACTAGTTATGATTACTCCAGTTTTATTCTAAGTTTGATAGTCAGATAATTATTTTACAATGTGATGTTAGGGTGTTTTTCATAAACCTGTGAACTAGTATTAATTTAGTTGAAAATAAGTAATGTTTTTTAAACAATAAGCTTAAAAGACTTTGCGAACTAGGTTGCATAAAAATAATGCTTATGAATCCAGCTTGAAACCATTCTAAAATATATAACTTTTTAAAAAGAATTGCAGAAATTTTATGTGCATTGATATGCACTGTCATTTTCTGTAGAAAAATATTACTTTGCTTATTTTTAAGGAAGGTAATAGCTGTTATTACAGTTATATGCAAATGATTTTGAACAATGGGCTGAAGTCGAGGCTTTCGGGCTAAAACAATAGGTTTGCCCGAAAGCCTCGATATGAATCCACTGTTTGAAATCATTTGCATATAACTGTAATAACAGCTATTGATATGCCTAGGATTGTTAATCTTTTATAGATAAAATTGATAATTATAAACACACTTTGTTTCACAGGTTTATGAAAACTACTTCACAAAAAGGTGTAATATTTTATTTTGATTGTAAAAATGTGATAATTTGGTGATGTGTGCTTGGGTCAGAGATAAAATGATATAATTATACTATTACACAGATGTACTACAAGAATTTGTATAAAACAAACGATACGCCAATAAACGCATTCAAAATGCTACACTTGTAGAAGTCATTTTTCTTAGATATTAATCGTTGTGGAAAAAGTAGAAAAATATAAAAGGCACATGGGAAGGTGAAGAACAAAAAAGAAAAAACAGAAATAAAGTAAAACAAATTGGACATGTAATTAAGCAGGTTCAAATTCTTTTTAAATTGATAGTTTAAAGATATTTCAGGAGTTTATTGGAAAAAAAAAACTTTTAGAAGAATGAAATAATGTTAAAATGAACATTCCCATGATAAACTGCGCTATATAAATGTAATTATTATTAAGAAAATTTGAAACCTTTCACAATAGAACATGAAGAAAGAAAGCAATACTGTGCAACAAAATGCTTAACACATTTCTGAAAAGCAACAAGAAGAAATGAAGACAGAAAACTGGATTAAAAGAAAACAGTCCTTCATGTAATGGATGCAGTCTACATAATTCAATAGAAACAGCACAAGAACCAATGTTTAACAATGAAAGAAGCTAACAAAGAATACAAATGATACCCAGAAAACAACTGATATTTGCAGGTAAGTCACCCAACCGGGGGGGTGATACCCTACCCCAGACCTAAAAGCCAAAAAACCATACCCTATCAGGCGGTACATACCCGTATAGAAAAAATAGGGTAGTACCCCCCAGGGTAAGTCAGTACCAGATCATGTGAAAGTGCAGATATTCTCGTTTATTTGTGAAATAACATCTAATGCTAATAACAATTTGGAAAAACAATCAATGGAAAAGCAATTCTCCAACACAGGATCACTTCACAATATTATATAAAGGCTTATTTCTTAGTTAATCTTTACAGCAAAACAAAGAATGAGAAAAGAAAATTGATCTCCTGTGTGAAAAAGACTGATTACCACTTTGCCTTTGCTTTGAAGTACATCTCGGTATTGATGCTTGTGTTTGACTCTTATTGACACATCTTTGTTTAGAGGACTCATAATTAAAGAGGGTACATAATTAAAATATAACTTTACAATACCATTACAAGGTCAAATTTATTATTACCATTACAAGGTTTATATATTTGCACACACCAAAAGTACAAATTATACTATTTGAGTGCAAATTACCCAAGAAACAAAAGTAACTTATAGACTGTACAAAGAGAGTTTAAACTTGCTGACATTTCAGATGCTAAGTCAGACCATACAAAAACATCAGTAAAGTCAAACTCAAGCATGTTCTATGTTAATAAATTACTTTGTATCCCCATTGTCCTCTTGGAAACTCTAACACATGGTCCAGTTACTCAAAGCCTGTTATCACTAATGCAGAAATATCTTTAAAGTTCATCATGTCAGTGCTTATAGGTGGACGTACAGTTACATATTTTGTTATGGTTTTGCCAACCAACCATTGTTAATAGAACAAAGAAAATTAAAAAATTTATTGTGAAAATGGTTGGCAAATAAGCATCACATCCAAAACTTGTAAACACTACGCTCACCTATTGAGCTTTGAACAACTGGATCAAGTGTATTTGTTGTTATATAACTGTGTCATCTATACAAAGACTAGAAGCTGTTTAATTTTCTCTAATATTGGTGCTCAATGGTAATATGTTCATTGTTTTGAATTATGTATTCTAGTTATTGCAGTATTTTCTCTCTACATTATTCTTTCTTGTCTGATCTTTTCAATGTCTTTTGAAGAACATAAGCATCAGCTGGATCAATACGTTTGTAATACTGCTTCTTTGTTTCAATGATTTCAAATCCAAATCTTTTGTAGAAGTCAATGGCCCCTTGGTTACTAACTTGAACATGTCTGCAACAGAATAATGCATAACATTTGCAGGTCAGCTACAAAGCCTGATCCAGTAAATATACAAAATGTAAATATGACTATATCAATCCCGTCGGGGCTCTTCCATTACATTCACTAAAAACCCTTGTTGCAGAGAACAACACATCAAACAAACTGTTCACTTTTATCCCAGGCTGGGTGGTAATCAAACCAAGCTCTCTCCACTAAGCAAGCTATCCATTCCATGAAAGTGCAGTTTAAAAACTTACAAATAAATGTTGTCTATATTTCCATCCTTTTCACATATCTTGAGGACATGCTCTACCATAAGGCTTCCTACAAACAAAAGAACAGTTATTGTTTTTTCTACAACAGCAAAAACACAGGTAGTAATCCCGCAACAGTTTTGTCTCAGAGGCATTACAAATAACTACTGTTTTTTATAAATCACCATGTGACATGAAGGACTCTTCTCTTGTCTGGCACATCACACACCACAGATAGAGGCCCAGGCAAATGGCTTCAAAATCCATTTGATTTTGTTGAATGGCAATGTTTGATTTATTTGCCTGGGGCTTTAAACCCTTTCAACATCAATTCAATTTGTTTTAACAATGTTGGAAGGGATGGCAAACGGCTTTAGCATTGCCATTCAACAAAATCAAACGAATGTTGAAGCAAATGTTGAAGCCGTTTCCCTGGGCCTTAACCCATCAACAATACAACATCTAATTATCATTACCTATCCCCAGTCTTCTGTAAGGTGCTAGACATCCAAGAGTCATTATATAGAGTCTTCTTCCATCTTCTGTTTTATCAACTCGGCAGCAAACACCACCAACAACTATATCATTATAATAAGCTACAATAAAAAAGATAAGTATTAAAACTAATTTGAGTATAAAAGAAATATGATAAAATGGCCGTTTTTACCAAGTTTTGCGAGTTCTCCTCCTTCAAGAACATCTTTATAAAACTGAAATTTAAAACAACACATTGAATCAAAGTTGAATGGACATCATATGAAATTACGAAATTATTAATATAATTTGATTTTGTCATTTATTAATGAACTTCATATCATATTTTTATAGACAAAACAAAAATATATACATATTAAATTTGGATACAATTAATATATTAAAGCAAGTTGGGCAATCCACTTAACCAAGAAAGGAAATGAAACCTACTTAAAACTAAACATTCTAATAATCACAGCAAATGAAAATCCCCAATCCCATAATTCCTGTCCAGATTTTCTTCAATCACAATGAAAAACCAATCCAAAAGCATTTAACACAAACTCCCAAGGAATGATCCAAAAATCACAAGTAATTCCTTGTGTCACACATAAGAAGTGTCATTTACAGATCACAAGAAATGATTTATTAAAATCTCAAATCATGAAAAAGAAAAATGCTTAATTGTGTGTCACAAGAAAACCCCTGACGGATGTATCGGTATTCCAAAGTTTGTTTGGTGGAGTACAAAAGAATAGATCCATGACAAGACTTGAGTCAATAAATACAGTACTGGTGAACCTGGACAAACTCAGCCTCAATGTATTGTTTTGTGCTCCTTCAAGTGAACTTAAGAAAAGACAATGAAAAATTGATGGTGGGTGATGGTTATAAGATTTTAACTTCTATAATCTTTATAATTATTTATGAAGCAATGGCTTTGATACAACATATCATTTTTATCTGAATTGGGAACAAAAAAAACAACATATAACATTGAAGTGAAAATAAGAAAGTAAGGACTCAAGCAAATACAATTAAATATTATAACATAAACAATACAAACAAAAAATCGAAATAGTTTTTAATACTAAAATTCAACATATAATCTTATGTAATATATGATTGGGGTGGGAGAAGCGATAAAACTAGTGGGAGTGACGGTATCAGACTACAAAACAAATTCACAGCACTATAAATATTTGAATATATAATGGTGTAATATGAAAAAAATACTTAGCTTTCCGAACAAGAAATTTGTTTTTCAAAGAAGTAGAAATGTACATGTGTAAATTTGTTATAAAGTGTACGAAAATTTGCACGTGCTAGTCAAATTTTTTCAGATTTTCAAACTTCACATGTAGATTTAGATTAATTGTAGTTAATATCTATTAACAATACTAGCATGGATGTAAACATTTTTAGCTGAAAATCATTCTGTCAGTTTTACCTTTTCGTTGTAGGTTACAGGAAAGACGACAGAGTTTAATTTCTTCAGCTGTTTGATATTATGGACTGTCACATCCCCAAGTTCACTCCTTGCTTTTCTGAAATATCAAAAACGACAAGAAATAATCAATTTTACAACTTTGATCTTCGCCTAAGAACAGTTCAATAAACACTTAAAGTACTCACGGCTTCATAATTCCAATATTTTCAATATTTCTCTTCAAAAGCAGCACCAAAAGAAGGTATATTTCACGAGTTAAAACTTCAACATAAACTTCTCCACTTCCCGCCAAATAACTACGCATGCCCAGTGAAATTTATTGCCCAGGTTTTCTTGTGAACACGGCAATCTCGTCCCCATTCGCCGCTAGCTCTTACTGCGCATGGCTCGACGAACTATCTTGGATATACCAAGATAGCTCGTCGAGAATGCGCAGTAAGAGCTAGAGGCGAATGGGGACGAGATTGGTGAACACGGCTATGTAAACACGAGAGAAACTGGTAATTGATGTTGTGAACGCTGACTTGTGTCCGCAGGCTCATAGCAGGAAACAAGATGGCGACACTTGACATTCGATTGAAGAAAATCAACAAAATATTTCATGATGGGGTAAGGCTAACTTTTCTCTAATACTTGAATGCTTCTGTGCTTTAATATGTTTAACCAAAAAGAATAGAGTAGTGATTTGTAATTGACAAATTTTATTTTAATGCGCGGAGTTTTATGTTCTGCAAAACAACATGCATATCCAAAACAACAACATTTATGCAAGATTAGATGTGCAGAATGCATACAGAAGATTTTTAAACCAAAATTATAAACCCTTACTTTGCAATCTAGATTATAAACTTTACAAGTCAACCATCAATACTCCTTCCTCCTCCCCTCTCCCTCCTCGCCCCTTACCCCTCCCCCTTAAAAAAGATCTATTCATTATTACATTCTGGTACCCAGACACTTCTCAGCTTTCAAACGAAAAATCAAAGTCTCTGGTAAGAGACATCTCAAGCATCAATATGATTGGTTGAATTAATTTCATGCACAATCAGCGATGATTATACACAACTACTACGCAACGCTTTCGTTTTGATGTTGCTAGAGGCAACTGTCTACTAGAAATTTACCTTTGATCTCATTTACTTGGTTTCAGACTAGATTTAACGATTTATTAATTATCAATGTACTCGTCAATATACCATCATGATGATATTCCCGGCCTAATTGATCGATGACAAAAACTAATCGAAAAATCAATATTAATTGATGAGATTACCTAATTGATATCGATTAGCATCGGTTGATCGATGATTAATCGATAGTCACACAAAGTTCGGCCACTAATTACATTGATTAGTATCGATTGACATCGATTAACATCGGTTTTTTTTTTGGCGAAACCAAGCCTGAGACAAAGAGTAGTCTAAGCGTGCATTCTGACAAAATAGTGGACATATTACAAATTGCTTTATTTGCAATTGTTTAATTGACACACTAGTTTTTTTTACAAAATAGTAATAATTCAATAGTATATAAATAGAGCGGATTTCGTATGACTGTGCAAACAGCACAGACACGGCACGGCATGGTAATTTAGAGAGTTTTTCGTGTGCCTAACAAAACGCTACGGATTGGTTACGGCAGTTTTTTTGAATGTTTTTATAAAAACTACGGCACGGACACGGCACGGCCATGAAAGCACGACATGGTCACGGCAGACACTTTGAATCTTCTTATACAAATTACGTCACGGTCACAGCACGGAACCGTACGTTGTACAGTCATATGAAATCCACTCTAGTTTCAAGATTATAAGAAATAATATTATCTATCTTAATCGTTGTTAATCGATGTTAATCGGTATTGGTCAATCGATGATCGATTATTAATCGATAAAAGGTCACAATGATCTTGGTCATCGATTAGTCATCGATTGCCAATATCAATCGATTGATTAATATCGATTAGTATTGATTAGTATCGATTAACATTGATTATCGGAAATATCGATTAATTAGGCCGGGTGATATTACAGTGCGACTACTGAAACCGGGGCCGCCCAAACAAATGTAAAAAAAAAAAGGTTTTTGAGATAAAACAAAAAACTTGTAGAGGGTTCTCACTTATTCAATTACGTTCACAAATAATGAAAATTATTAGCATTTTGAGCAAAAAAGTCAAACATTTGTAGAAATTCTATTGTTCATATTCTCAATCGTGATTGGATAATCATGTTTTGGTGGCCCCGGTTTCAGTAGTCGCACCGTAATAATTATTTCTGTTTGAAGGACATTGTGAAAGGTGTTATTGTGGTGCAGAGTAAAGGAGAGCTCAGCCATAATGGTATCATGTTGTCGATGGAAGGATCTGTTAACCTACAGCTTAGCGCAAAGAGTGTTGGTGTATTGGAAGCGTTCTATAACTCCCTTAAACCTATACAACTTGTGAACTACAATGTAGAGATGGCAAAACCTGGGAAACTATATCCTTTAAGATTGCTTATTTGTTAATTGAATCAATGAATAGATAGTTGTGCCATATTGAACAGACTCAAATTATAAAATCTGATGGGATTTGAATGCTTGGATAGGCACTATAAAAATGTTTATTATGATAATAATGTTCTTACATATTGTTTTAGTTTGTTTGACTGCTAGTTGCTTGTCTTCATCATGCAATATTAGTATCCATTGCATTGACTCGGTAATCAACTCAATATTTAGCTATCCTTCAATTCATTTTTTGGTAAATATTCATTTAATTGATTAATCGTTCATTTAGTTTTGTATAATTTGTTATCCATTTTTTCAGAGTCACAAGTTTGTAAGCTTCGCTGTACTGCTGATTACCTTCTTAGAATAAAAGTCATTCATTCATTTACCTTAACTGCTATGTTTACACCAAATGGTAAAACAGAAATACCGTTTGAGATCCCACTCAAGCCAAAAAGCAACAAACAACTATATGAAACCTACCATGGAGTCTTTGTCAATGTACAGGTACACTACAAAGTTTTTAGTACATTCTTCATTGGTTCATATCTCCTCTCATAAATCACTGTTTTTATGAATGTCCCAGATAGTGGCTAATATTTGAGTATCCAAAGCACTCACATTCACTGTCAACTATAATATTTTAGCACACGACACTGCTCACGTGATTGTTGCTGAGGGAGGAAAACCATAAAAACCTTTTTGCAATGGGAGAACAACGCATTAAACAAACTCAACTCACGTAATTAAAATCCATGCCAAAATAATACACAAGCACATAACTTTAAAAATATATATATTTACAAGGAAACAAAAATACTAGCTAAGATGTTCCCTTTGCCCTCCTAAGACTTTGGTCAGTTCATTTGTATACTTGGCAATGCTAGTTTAATGTTATAGAAATACTTTTTTGCACATGATTAAAAGTAACACAAATATTATTATTATTATTATTATTACATTGAAGTCCCAAAACATTACATTAATTTGCTTAATAATCTGCAACGATCATATAATCGTACACTGACAATTAGTATTACTGTTGGTTAATTGCTTTCTATTTCTGTCTTGTCATTTAGTATTATCTAAGGTGTGACATGAAGAGATCTATTCTGAGCAAAGATTTACAGAGTCAAGCTGAATTCATAGTGGAAACAAATGTAAGTTGAATTCCCCTCTCAAGAAATGAGTGGGAGGTTTGGAATTAGCTGTACGCTGGGAACTGGGCAGATTGTTTGGGTAGACAAAGGTTGACAAATGGTCACTATTATCTGTCTAACCAAACACTGCTCAGTCAACACAGCGGTCAAATGACCACACATGTGCTAAAAACAAGTAAAATGATCCAGCACACAAATCTGACATCCATAAAGAACTCTCATAGCTTTTTTCTCAAAATGGAAACAAAAATACTGAAGTGTAAATTAATGGTATCTTCACAACATAACAAAAGTTTGGTACACAAAAATTCAAGCTTATATATTCAGGGAATTTAAATTTTACAAATCAACTTCAAAGTAATATTTACAAATTTGGCAAATATACCACAGTGTGAAAATGTTGCCACACATACGTAGTAGTTTGACTGCTGTGTTTGCTCAGTTCCTATGCTTCCAACTGTTCTCTTGTTCCTCAACCTTCCACTTGTTTCTTGGGAATTATTGTTGAGATTAATTTGGAATGGCCAAATAATTGCATTTATATATCTGTCTTTAAATTTGACCTTTGTTTATCTAGGAATCAAAGAAAGTTGAAGTAAAGCCAGTAAAGTTTGCCATTACACCAGATTCCCTTGAAAAAGTGGAAAATGTAAGTCAAGGCTTAGAGCGGTTTTCGTACGAGTGGGAAACTGACCGTGCCGTACCGTAGCCGTAACCGTACCGTAAGTTCTATAAAAACATTCGAAAATTCTACAGTAACAGTACCGTAACTGTGCGGTAAATATTACGGCCAGTTTCCCACAAGTTGGTTCTTGGTTCTTCACTTATTACTCTTCTTAGTAGTTCACACTAATACAAGAAGGAAAATTGGTGGATTTGGTGGATTTGTAAAATTGAATACCATATATTTAATATTAATAATTATTAATTTAATGATTGTATATGGGCTTAACAAATTGTCAATATTTGCACAATGAATAACATGAAACTAGAGTATAATGAATTATTCATACACAATGGCCACATACTGAAACTGCTTCTCCTCTCATTCCACAAGATGCCCAGGCAGTGATTGTCTCCCATAATTTAAACCTTTTGCCAGTCAGCTATATAAACTTCTGTAGTTTTTGATGATTTCAAAAAATTCTCAGATCCATAGATTTAAATATATAGAGAGATAAAACTTTCAGAGAATGTTTGTTATATATGACATTCTCTTTTAAATTCTGGAATTCATTTGATGCTATTCTTAAAATATTTTTTTTTGGATATGTTCAAGTGACCAGGTCCTGCAGAAAGCCTATTAGTGGGGCACTTGTCCTTGATGTTGATTAAGACATTAAAAAAGTGATTTTTTTGTTTAATTATCTATGAGTGTTATGACCTGTGATATATTACTTGAACTATGATATTCGTTCTGTTGTTTAGAAACCCAAGATTCCTCAGTTCCTTGTGAAAGGACAGCTGGATACAGTTAACTGTAGCGTTCTCAGGCCATTCACAGGAGAGGTAATAAACTTAATTGATTTTCTGTAAATTTTTATAAAGACTAGCAGGGTTTCCTGTGGCAAAGTAACACATTAAATGTTGGGTTTCCTGTGGTAAAGGAGCCCATTAAATATTGGGCTTCCTGTGCTAAAGAGCTTCATTAAATATTGGGCTTCCTGTGGTAAAAGTGCATTACATGTTGGGTTTCCTGTGGTAAAGATTAAATTTTGAGCTCCCTTTGATAGAGGAATGCCCAAAATGTTGGGTTTCCTGTGATAGAGGAAATACAAGATACAAGAAAAGGGGTGAAATAAATTGAAAACAAATGGTTGTTAACATTTTATATGATATTTTACACATAAGAATTTGTACGTATATATTTATATTGGTTTGCTTGTAGATTACTGTTGTTGAAACAGACACACCCATCAAGTCCATTGAAATACAGTTAGTAAGAGTGGAGACATGTGGTATGTATCATGTCCTTATATGACATCAATTGATAAATTACACACTGATTGCATCTTTTTTCACTCAATCAGGATGTGCAGAAGGATACTCAAAAGATGGTAAGATTTATTCAATTCTTAATAACATAATGAATATTATAAAATAATTGGGATGGTACGCGCTCTTTGATTGGTCAATAACCCATGTTTCATGAGAGCATGAAACACTCACACCATTTTTCAGTGTGCGTCGTTTTGATCTTTTATGTGCTTATTGGTCATTTTTGATGAAATGCAACATAGAACGAATAGAAAGGTAATTTTGTCGTTTCGCATGATTGTTATTTTATAAAAGAAATGAAACGTCTTTTGTGTTTTCAAAAAGACATATTTCATTTCCTAAATCATGTGTTACTGTCTATTTTTATCTATCTTGAAGGAATAGAAACGAGATAGCATATTGTATAGAGCACACAATTTTAAAAAGACTTGAGAATTGTTAGGAAAAGCATGAGTGCTTCTAAACACTTATCAAGTCAAAATATTCAGGAGCTAAATCAAATGTTTAGGATCTTTGCAGTGTTATAGAGAATGCTTTTCATCCAATCAGAGCGTGCAATTTAAACTCAATGGTTATATAATATCTGGACAAAAGTCTCTGATTCCTTACCCTGGCTACCAGAGGCTTGACTATTCTAATTTTTTAACTCTTTTTTTTTAAGCCACGAAGCGGCAAACGAGCTGTCGTCTTCGCAGCTCGCTCGCCGCTCCGCGGCTCAAAATAAGTGGCAGGGAGAGAGTTAGTCAAGCCTCTGGTGACCAGGGTACTGATTCCTCCAGGTCGGAATCATATCAGTGTCCTTCTGATTTTGTTGGTTTACCATAGAGTAATAATAATTTGTTTTTTCTATTACAGCAACAGAAATTCAGAATATACAAGTAAGTATAGTATTAATAGAATGTTAATGACATGTTAATGAGTAAGATGATGCAAAAGATGATGATGCCTGTGATGATGATAATGGTGATTGTGGTCATGATGGTAATCATGATTCATGATGATGATTGGGATAGGGATAGGGATGATGAAGATGATGGTAATGATGATATGGTAATGAATGATGATGATGACTGATGAAGATGGCAGTGGTGATGATGATGATTATGATGAGGATGGCAATGAATCATAATGTTTTGGATGATGATGATGATGAAGACGATGGTAGTGATGATGATGATGATAATGGATGATGATGATGATTGTATTATAATTGTCTCTCCTATATATTGCTAGATCGCTGATGGAGATGTCTGCAAAGGTCTTACCATTCCTATCTACATGCTCTTCCCAAGACTCTTTACTTGTCCAACATTAGCCACATCTAACTTTAAAGTTGGTAAGAAATGTACTTTTAATTCTATATGCTATCGTACTATTTCGACGATGTTTTCCATGAACAGAAAACCATTTTGAAAAATAGTATTGCACACTATAATTATTTACACAATGATGTGTTTTGCGCAAAGTTTTCTTACACTCAGTTCTGTTTATTTCTATCGATTGCACTTTTAATTTTAATTTGAGAACAGTATAAAAACTTAAAAATTGAAGATTACGTTTCTTCTGCGAATTAATTCATAATAAATCATAACGCAGAAGAAACGTAATCTTCAATTTTTAATTAAATGCCTGCGTGCAAACAAATATTGGATATGATATAAAAACTGTTTGGTTTATTTAATGTCTTGACTCTAAGAGATACTGGTTTTTTTTTTTATCTTTTACAGAGTTCGAAATCAATGTTGTAATAGTCCTGCAAGACAATCATCTCATCACAGAAAACTTCCCAATCAAAATATTACGATTCTAACTTTGTAAAAAAAATAATAACTAAAATTACTAAATAGAATTTGAATAAGAAGAATTTAAAGTAGTATGGTCTTTGAATAGACTACATTTCACAGTTCTTTTCCATCAACCTAAGCCTCGATAGCGTGTAATATATTCTTTAGAATTTGACTACAGCCCGTAGAATTTGAAAGTGTTTCAATTGTTTGATAATGTGTACATAACTTAAATTACCACGGGCTGTAGTCAAATTCTAAAGAATTGTATTACGCGCTACCGAGGCTGAGATTGATTGACGAGAACTGTGAAAAGCTGGCGACTATTGGTCCATTTTACGACTCATTCCATAAGTCGGCCCCAGTTTACCTCAGAATTTATTGTCTGAATATTTGCAACATGCCAAAATATCGACAAAGTGCGAACTGGCTCCGACTTAAGGAACCATTTTAAAAAAAAGATCTATATTTTTATGTACACGTACAATGATTTGTGAAATATTTAGGTGAATTCAGTCAATAAGTGTCAATAAGTCACATTTTCTTCTCAGTAAAGTATATCGTAATTGCCATTTTATATTAGCTGTCTTGAGAATGGCTATAAAGACAAAGGCTGTAAAAGGCGATGATAGACTTAATAGATTCGGATGCATTGAGACTTTTGTAATTTGATTAAGAAATTCATTTTTAAAAATCATTAAATTTAATAACCGTGAACTCTTTAGAGTTTCTTTAGTATTTTTTGTAACCCACATCCCTTGAGCGAATAGATTATAGAAAATATATGATAATATGAACGCTTAGTGTATTTGAACTCACTGCTTCATTTTTAGTGAAGCAGTAGGAGGTTCAGAAAATAATAACATGAAAAAAAGTGTTCACGGCTCGAGTATCTTCAATGTAATCAATATTTAGAAATACTCAGAATAAAAAAAATATTTACAAAAAATATTTTCATTTTTCATATTTTCATTTCCACTGGGGTCGACATTGGAAAATTCACAACATTGTTTTATTTCATGGTCATGTTACACGAGGCAAACTTATAATGCAAGAGTTAAGGGGCTTCAACTAAATCCCGTCGTCCCTCGTGGAGATCGATCCATGTGAATCGCAAAACAAATGCACTGGTGGACGCACGCGCGCGCGCTTTGAAAAAATTGAAAATCAAAACGTTTTTATAATTATTGATATTTCAACGTGATTCATTAAAATTCCCATCCTTTCTAGTTCTGTCTCTCGTGTATATATAAAAACTTTAATATAGGTAAGTTTGTAATGATCAGTTAATTTGCTAGTAATGTGTCGTCATTAGTTCTTGGCACGTGATCAAACCAATAGCATTGTGACGTCATAGCGTACGCTATTAATCATCTTGCGTTTCAAAGTAAAGATAGTTTAGTATCTTGTTAGTAATCAAATAGCGATGTGTAACAAGGAAGATAAGTGGGCTTTGCCAGGATGGAAGAATGAACCGAAATACACTAACAAAGTTCTTGTTGGGAACTGGTTTGAGGAGAGACTTTGGGTAGGTAGAAAGAATATTTTTTATTATCGTATTTTTCTTTCTTTTCTTTTTTTCTTTCCTCTTGTTCCTTTTTGCCATAATTTTGTTGTTTTGTTTTGTTGTTTGGTTTTTGAATGCTCGCTTGTTTTGTTGGCTTGTATGTTTTTGATTCGTGTTTGCTTACTTGTTTGTTTTCTGGCTTGTTTACTTGAATGCTTGTTTACTCGCTTGTTTTTTTTTTTTTTGCTTCCTTGCTTCCTTGCTTTTTGTTTGTTTGTTTGTTTGTTACAGCGTTGTTTGCTGCTTGCATGTTTATGCGCTTGTTTGATTATTGCGGCTTTGGTTTAACTGCATGGTTTTCTTTTTATGTTTCAATTGTTTGTTCATCTGTTTGTTTATTTGTTTGTTCGTTTTTCCGTTATTTATATGTTTTTTTAATTGTTTAACCGGTCCTTAACTAGAACTAGCTTGACTAACTGTTCAGTCCAATATTTCAGTTTCCGAAAGAACAGCTTACAAACAACAGCACAAACAGGGTTGACTTTGGTGTTCCAAAGGCTACTGCAACAGATAATTTGACGCGAAGAAGATTGGCCAAGAGAAACTGGGTAAGACGTGATCTACACTTCACCGATACTCATTCACTTCACCGACATACATACCCAATACATTTACCCAAGAGTCCGGTCTAATCGTCAAAGTTTTCGCAATTTGCTGATATACGACTTATATGTTTTTTTCAGGAGGGTGCAGGTGAAAATAACTTGTTAACACACCATGGTAAAGCGTACATGTCAAGCGCTAAAACCAGTAACTATATACTGGACTATGATTGTCCATCAACTAGACTACCCTATCCATTACGACATTGGAATAGTCACACGATGTCATGGGTACCAGAACGACCAGATTATGCTATTAGAGGTACACACCAAATTGTCATTTATGTAATATTTTAAACACACGATCTCAATTAGCTAATGACGATGCAACGATTTTCTCTGTAAAGGAAAATGAAAAACCAAACAAAAGTTAGACAAACTTTATGCTATTTAGGACATGGATCGTTTTGTCCTCTTTAAATATTGCTGAGCACTCGATCAGAACGATTACGAATACACTATCTCAATTTGCTAATCGCGATGCAACGATTTTCTCTGTAATGGAAAATGAAAATCAAACAACAGTTAGACAAACTTTATGTTATTTAGGACATGGATCGTTTTGTCCTCTTTAAATATTGCTGAGCACTCGATCAGAACGATTACGAATACACTATCTCAATTTGCTAATCGCGATGCAACGATTTTCTCTGTAATGGAAAATGAAAATCAAACAACAGTTAGACAAACTTTATGTTATTTAGGACATGGTTTATTTTATTTCAAACCAGAGTTAATACACGATCTCAATTTGCTAAACGCGATGCAACGTACGATTTCAGTTCTCTGTAAAGGAAAATGAAAAACCAAACAAAAGTTAGACAAACTTTATGCTATTTAAGACATGGTTTGTTTTGTCCTCTTTTACACGATTTCAAACCAGAGTTAATACACGATCTCAATTTGCTAAACGCGATGCAACGTACGATTTCAGTTCTCTGTAAAGGAAAATGAAAAACCAAACAAAAGTTAGACAAACTTTATGCTATTTAGGACATGGTTGTTTTGTCCCCTTTAAATATTGCTGAGTTTGTGCAGAGTTAATAGAAGGTCAAACGTAACATCATTGTCAACATTAATTTTATTGAATAATATAACTCAGTAAAAATAATGACTTGCCTTTCGTACCTGATTATTGCTTAATTATCGCTGATATCCAATTAATCATTATTTTCTATTATTTTTGATTTTATTATTCCTTGAAGACAAAGACTCCAAAGAGAAGGTGAGACATTCACGGTTTTGATTGACATATATTTTCACTTTTCTTGTATTGGTTTGCCCTTGACAAAGCATGCTGCTGTGTGACAATACCGTTGTACATGTATAATGATACTGTTTGATGATGATGATGATACTGTTTGATCAGTGATACTGTTTGATGAGACTGTATAATGATGGTGATGATGATATTGTTTGATGATGATGATGATGATACTGTTTGATGATGATGATGATGATGATGATACTGTTTGATGATGATGATGATACTGTTTGATGATGATGATGATACTGTTTGATGATGATGATGATGATGATACTGTTTGATGATGATGATGATGATGATACTGTTTGATGATGATGATGATACTGTTTAATGATGATGATGATGATACTGTTTGATGATGATGATGATGATGATGATGGGGATACCGTGTGATACATTTACAGTGGTACCTCTATTGAGTGGTTACCTTTGGGACTTTCCAAAGTGGCCGCTTAATAGAGTTTGGCCGCTGAATAGAGGTATAGAATAGGTATAGGAACAGATTTGGGACTTATTTTTGTGGCCGCCTAATAGAGGGTGACCGCTTAATAGAGCTACCACTGTATTCTAATAATGCCGGCTACCCTGCGTTTCCTGCGGTCTCAAAACTACAGATCGTCAGCAACTCAGGCTAGCCGGTTGCATGGTACGCTGATGACGACTTGCATGCATGGCAGGCCTTTCACCACTGTAACCTGGGTTCGATTCCCATCTCGGGCGACAAGTGAATAGAGTTTGTTTGTGTTATTCTGTCTCATACATGCCACGAGGGTTTTTCTATAAGTTATCCGGTTTTCCTCCCTCCGCAAAAATCAACATGTGAGAAGTGATGTGTACTAAAATATTTAATGTAGGGGTAGTGAGTGTGAGTGTGTCGAATATTTAAACATTAGCCACTGGCTAGGGAGATTTGGTAACGACTCCCCGTATTTCGACGTAAAACAATGGTTTATGCATGCCGGAAAACAATTACGAAAGTAATTGTAATATGTATTTTTATCTGCCACAGTCTACTATGTTACCGGCGATCCACGTCCCGAACAGTTACGAGGGAAGAGTTGTCATGAAATACCGCCACAGGAAATCAGATATATCTCCGCATTTTCCCGTTATTTTAAGAAGCACTAGAAAGAAATGCCATCATGTAGTGGACCTTCAGAAATACATTCAATAAACTATTTGTTTCTTTTTATAGTACATCAAGTTTAGTGTGTTTCTTACTATTAAATGGTGCATATAAAAACCTATGGGCTACAAATTTACGAGGGGGCGCGCGCAACAAAACATTTCGACAACACCACATCGTGACGAACACCTCGGCTTTAAACTTCACCGGATACTGCAGCTTTGGAAAAGCAAACACCGCAAACCGAGGGCATTCACATCAGTGCATTTTGAAAAACTTTTCAAAAAGTGTTCATCAACGCCGCAATCTTCCACTTCCCCCTTGTTTAGATGTTGATAGTTTTTGTGGTGTATATTATTCGATCTTTTTGCATGTATGATAATCAAGTCCAAATTTAACAAATATTTGATATTATCAATTTTATTTTGGACGTTTTTGAAACCAGATGTATATAAAAAAAAACACGTCCCTGCATGCCTAGGGTAATGGTCGTGAGTTCCTCGATTAGTTGTGTATAGAAGTATTCCCATGATTTGAAATGATTTGCAAGTACACATGTTCCCATGATATTTATTTGTTGGTGAATGCAATGTGTACATAAACCAATATATTATAACCTGTGGCCGGTTATACGAAGGGTGCATGAAGTTATCCGCGGATAAAAGTTATCCAATGCATAGTTTTTTTTATAAATTTTATCCGCTGGATAGCGCTATTCACCATTCGCACAACCGGCCTCTGAAGTTTAAGTTGGCTCTATACTTGCAAGAATAATGTACCAGAATTAGAGAGCGGCCACTTAATATTATTAACAGCTTATTGAAACTTCTTTCATATAAATATAATCTATAGGTGAGCGTAGTGTTACAAGTGTTGGTATTGTGATACTTATTTGCCAACCATTTTAACAATAGATTGTTTAATTTTATCTGTTCGAATAACAATGGTTGGCTGGCAAAACCAAAATAAAATAAGTGACTGTACGCCCACCTATTAAACGCTACATTTAACCCAGAATAAAGTGCCAGATTAGATCCGGGCACCTTAACATTATAACAGCTTATCGAAAAATCTTTCATATAAATATAATTTATTAACGCTACATTTAACCCTTAATTGAGCCAACCTTTTGTGACAAACGCGTTAAATTTAATTAATGACCTATTTAAGTATTAACTAAACAGTTCTTTGGAGTGCGGTGACGATAACTATGTATACAGTTCAGCGGTCGTGCTATTCAAGTGCATGCACTTCTTCTTTCATAAGACTATCATTGAGTTGATTATCATCGTCATCATTACTGTCCTCGTCAAGACTAATGCCTCCATTATCTTCCTCGATACTATCTTCATCACCACTATGATTTTCTCTGTCTTCATTATCAAAACTATCATCTAGATCGCCTTCACAGTGCGTCAATCTTCCCGTCGTTGACGCTAGTTCCCAGCTCAAGTCCTCCAAAGTGGCTTGATCCTCCTCATCTTGCTCGTCCTTTCCATGAAAATCTTTGGGCGTTTCCGGTACACGTGATACCGCATCAACAATGACGTCATCATCACTATCGTTATCCGACCAATGCAGCTGCGGAGGTCTGGGCGAGAGCGTTAAGGGTGAGACGGTAGAAACTCGGTGTACATCGTTGTAATCTTGAGATAACTTGCGCGGCATTGGAGACGCTTTGAGAAAGTCGTTAATTCCAAAATCTTGCATGTTGCCGACTTCTAGCTCCAGGGAATTTCCCGTCTCTAAAGTATTGTTCTTTGATAAATGTTTTGCATGATCGACGTCGGGTTCACGTACAAGAGGAATGACTGAATAAGACGGCTCCGGTACAGCACACTGGTCTTCGTTCATTTCTTCATCGTTACTTACTTCCACTATGATCACGCTATCGTTTGGTTTCCATAATCCTTTAGTCAACAGCTTAGAGCTAACTGACTTAGTATCCACGCGGCTGGACTCCACGTTTGGGGTGTTGCTAGGAGACGGCGACTTTACTCCAGCAAGAAAGAAGTCTGACAGTCCAGTATAAGTAGGCTTGGGACTCCAAACACGTGCAGTCGGTGAAACTAGTTTAGCTCTATCTAAAGGAGTTTTCCTGGTCGTAGACATTGCGGTTGTACTTATTCTCGATGGCTGATAGGGATCTTCACCGAAGTCTCCACTTGGAGTCATCCCCATTATGCTGACACGCCCACCACGTGATGGCAACGCCTTCCTCGTGTTATTGGGTATTACAGGTGTGGCAGTACCGCTGCTTTCATCTATAAAACACGTGGTAGTTTCTTCTGTGTTATACACCGGTCCAGATACTTCCTGGATGGTAACTGACGCACGTCCGAAGTAGTTTGGACCTGGGGAGCTTCTCACTCGTGCAGAGTGAACTCCAATGGTTTGGAAGATCTCGCGGTAGTTTACTCCAAAGTCATCACTCATTGCTTCCACGTTGTCTCTGTCTTTTTGCTTCGTTTTGTTACGTGTTTGTGTACTTGGTGATCGCCTGGTAGGAGTGACAGGGTCTCGATGTTTCTTTAGTACCAAGCGATCAAGGTATGACATTGATTTGTTTGATCCAAAGTTTAGGTTGATTTCTACCGGTTGGACCTTTTCTGGAGCTGTGCTTGTTTCGCATGAAACGCTTGATACTAGAAATGAAAGCAATTATTAGCATTTAATAATGAAAGTTTTATAAATAGTTTTTGTGAAAGTGTTGGTGGGAATGATGATAGAGATAACTGTAGTGATTATAAAGATTTCTGCATTTCGAACAGGTGTTTTTCCTCCCATTTGTTTTGGGACCTCATTCCTTGCCCGTGCTCAGATGGATGTGAAGTACCACATCACATCATCATCGTCATCATTACCATCACCATCATCCTCACTATAATCATCATCATCCTCACTATAATCATCATCTTCATCATCATCTTTACCATCATCATCTTAACCATCATCATTATCATCACCATCATCATCATTATCAACATCATCATCTTCACCACCATCATCATCATCTTCACCACCATCATCATCATCTTCACCACCATCATCATCTTGATCATCACCATCATCATCATCTTCACCATCATCAAAATCTTCACCATAATCATCATCTTCATCATTATCACCATCATCTTTACTATCATCACCATCTTTATCATCATCATCATCATCTTTACCATCTTCATCATCATCATCATCATCTTTACCATCTTCATCATCATCATCTTCACCTGTATCATCTAATCTTCACCATCTTTGGTATCATCATCTTCACCGTCATCATCTTCACCACCATCATCATCATCTTTACCATCTTCATCATCATAACCAACATCATCATCACCATTACAATAAACTGGTATTAAGACTACATATATACATGCCGTATGTACCTTTATTATCAGTAGGGTTAACCCAGGTATTCTCTTTCCCTTTCACGTTCCTCCATTCTTTAAGGGCTTGAGCAAAAGAGTCTGAGCTCTCCTTCTCGTCATAACTCCCTTGAAGTAAAGCTCCACCAGGTTTCAACTCAGGAGAAGCTCCATTCTAAATACACATAAGTCAGTTAGCTATCATTTAGTATAAGTACTCCAGGGATTTTTTTTTTAAATTATGGGCATTGATTGGTTTGAGAACTTTGGCACATAATTATGTCCAGCATAGCCGTTGGATTGAAACTATGAAATAAGTAGTATTTCTTAAAATGAGATGGTTCTTTTTATTATTCAAAATAGTCATCTGTATTAATTAAAACTAAAATCTTTCATATGTGATGACATGACATCATATAATCTTTAATTCTTTCCCTCTACCTTCCCTCTCCCTTTCTCTCTTCCTTTCCCCAAACCTCCCCTTCCCAAGCTTGTTTGTTGAATTGCTCTCATCTCACCTGGTATTTCCTTGTTTCTTGTGGTCTTGGTTTTAAATCTGGTCTGATTGCTGTTCTGCCCTTTTCTTCCATCAAACCAACCCCAACCTTTAACATAAAAAAACTCTTTCAAAACATTGAATAATAATAATAATAAAACATTTTTATAGGGCAATTTCCGGGAGCTCAATGGCGATAGAATATAGATTGATTTCAAGTTATTCTATGATGAAGAGGAAATATCCATTGGCAAATACTTACATCTAACAATTATATTATTTTAGTAAATTACTAATTAACAGGTTCCCATTTAAATCTGTACTTTCCCATTTAAATCTGTACTTATGCAAATTTTGTTGATGTGTGCTAAACACACAGATCAACCAATCAGAAAAGTTCACTTCAGAAATAATATACTCTGATTGGTTGATCTGTGTGTTGAAAGTACAGATTTAAATGGGAACCTGTTCAATACAGGTGTTCTTGACAAGAAAAAAAATATGATTGTTATCTACATTATTTATGTTTGCATCCTATAATAAATGGTTATATTATTGCTGCAAATACTTAGCATATTTGTAATTTCAGTAAAAAATAAGGAATTTTAGTTATTGTCCTGAACACAGTTTCCAACCAATAAATTTGCATATATACTATTGACAATCATTTATAATGACCTATTGTATTTAGAATATATCTCAATATTTTTCATCATTCTGTGACTCACCTGATCAAGGTTTTTAGTGGTATGATTCCTCAATGTACCTTTTCTGTGGAATCCCATGAAACAGCCAACACAGTAGTTTTCTGAGCATTCTACACATGACTAAAGATAAAAGACAAACATTAGCCTTGTTTTCTTATCCTAACCAGGCACAGCTATGTCTTGCCTTGTATAAATAATTGGACACAGCCTTTTTTTGATGCTACATGTGTCTTTACATAGCTTTACATAGGTTGAACATCTTATGACAGTCAAACATTAGTTCTTTCATATTTTACTAAAAATTTCAAGATAAAACTAAATCTGGTCGAGAAAATTCAGGTTGAAACTTATGCAAATCAGGATGAAATCTGTATGAAATTTACAGAACTCGTCAGGGACATCATTTCATGAATTTTATAAGTTACTACAAAATTTTACAGTTTTTTTGGTTTTAGTTTGAGAGCAATATTTTATTGTTTTACTTACCAAAGTTGCCTTTGTCTTCTCACACTGACCACAATGCATATCACTGCCAAAACTTTCACTCAAACTTTCTCTCAGTACTGTCTTCTTTGCGTATGATGCTTTTAGTCAAACAAAATATAAATAGTTTTAGTTTAGATTGTGAGGAACAAAGGACTTACAGAGATAATATACTTACAAAGAGGCTCATCTGTAAGGATTTTGATCTTTCTTGGTCCCTGCAGGTAAAGATTAAAAGAAGTGAAGTTAGAGATATTTAAAGGAGTGTATAATGAATACTTGATGTTGGTGAGTTGTGACTTTCCAACGCATTTAGCCATTGCCAGGAACCTCCATTGTGTGCTGGAAATCTATTTTATTTTTTTAGCTTCATTCTATAAATAAATTGTTAGTCTAACTTGGAGTCTTCAATGTTTCTATCAAATTATGTAGACTGTGTCTGGTACATGGAGGAGGAGCCCATTGTCAAGTACCAACTCCATGTTACATGATACACTGCTAATTAACACAATATGACTAACATCTACAATCATCAAGTCCTTTAATTAAACACAACACCAACTCCACCAAGTAATTTAATTAACCACTTGACTTTTTGTTTCATTACTCCACATGAAGATGACTTTTATCCAAGTTGTCTTGACATCAGATACCCATTGAGTATCAGGTCTACAATACTCAAAAATAATGACTATTAAATGTCCATTTGGTTATTAAAACCACACAAAATCTTTAAGTCAGTTGACTCCATTCATTGTATTGGGAACATGTCCATACAACAGTCTTTCTCAAGACTAAATACAGGGACAATCAGAACTCACTAACATCACTAATAAAGATCTGGGTTGGGACCATTCACTTTTGTAAATACTTGGCTATATGCCATACACTGAACTCATAGGATACTGTCACTCAATACAATCAGCCAGTCTTTCTCACTGTGTCTGTAAATATTGCTACATTACCTTTTCTGCTTTGATTGGTTTCTTCTTAGATGTCTGTTGTAAAAGAGGACCAGTTTTACCTGACGTCCATCTTGATCCTCCATGTTTCCTGATAAAATAACATTTATAAATATAAACAAAAAGAAATTATCTAGTAATATGCTTCCTTTGCTCTATTGCTGAGCTATTGACTAAGAAACAGTGATCATGGATATTGGTGCTATTTATAAAACATTTGAGATACTACGTGCGCTCTGATTGGCTAGCAACCATGTCAAAGAAACACTTGTCTACCTTGTGTTTCTTTACAACTTCTCTCTTGCTCTACAGCTCCCAGCATGTTTATAAATCACATGCACTGATTGGCTGAGAAGCGTTCTCTATAACTCAACAGTGCACGAAGTGGCGATTTGTTTGATTTTAACTATGGGAATTTTAAGAAGACTCCAGAAGCGCTGAGAAGCACTGCACACAGCACGCGCGCGCGTTTTCTATTCATTCAATATAGCACTTGGGAATTTTAAGAAGACTCAAAAAGTGCTGAGAAGCACTCCGCTACGTGTCATGTTTCTCCTAATGCCTCTCTCGTCTTCTTAAAATTCCCACATGCTCTATAACTCGACAGAGCATGCTGCCTCGTTTTCTATTTCTTCAATATAGAAACATGCACCATTTTATATTTCTTAAATATATACTGATTCTGAATGAGTATTATTATTATATTTCACATTCCCATTTATTCATACTTACTCTCTTTCCTCCTTTTCTTTGACCATTTGTTCTTTCAATGCTCGTATCCTTTCTTCCATCTTCTTTGTTTCTTGTTCTAGCTGCACAGCTGTGGTCTGTTTGAGCTGCTTGTTGGCCCTACAATAATATTATCAACATCATCAGAACAAAGCGGTGCATATATTGCGAGTATTAGCTTAATAATATGGTATAAATATCTTCAAATTGGCTATGAATTTAAATACAAAAACTTATTTGCCGAAAGCAGACTTAATTTCTAGTTTAAATCAATGAAATTTTTAACTAACAAGAAAAACTAGTAGACTAGAGAGAGATCAAAAGAGAGGGAACAACACTTTTCGACCTTTTCGAGAATAAATTAACACTTTATATATTTTACGCCATTTGTAGTCGTACTTTTAAGATCTAAAACAAAAGCGATTTTCAAATAATTTCACGGTGACAATTCTAAGCACAAACATAATAATCAAAGCAAGTTTATCTTCAAATGAAAGGCCAAACTTGAGAGAATATTGTTTACAAGCTCTCAACGTTCGCTTCATAAATCATCAATATTGCCATGCCTAACTTACTTTTTTCTCAGTCTTGTATGTGCTGGATCGAAAGACATGCTTGGGCCAATAGTCATTCCAAAGAAAAGTAGAAATTTTATTTGAAAAGGATACGATTTAAAGAAAACTACTAATTTGTGGTTCCTTGAAGAGTGACTGTAGTTTATTATGGCCGCCGTTTCGACAATTTGATCACGTGATGTAATATGTTGACTCACCATGGCAACGGAAACACCGCGAACGGAAAAAGCGGAAGAACGAAAGAAAGAAAGGGAAAAATTATTTCTAATTGAATAATCTTAGTTTTGAGCAATAATATATATATTTTGGAAATTTTAAGAATATCGCGCTCGTATTTATGACTTGAAGGACTCCATGATGCAATTAAATGACGTCGCTATTTTTGTCCTTCTGTCATGCATTTTAATTATTAAAATTTACAACAAATGTGAGGTTATATTCATGTTTACAGCTTTATTCAAGCGCTTTTATCATTGTCCAAATCGTTACGAGTGTGGGCTAATTTCCGGCGAGAAAGGGAATGATTTCACAATGGCAAAATGCATTATTCCCAAATCAGACAGTCATATGGAAAATACTCAAAAATTAAGTTTATCTAGCTCTGTTTTAATGTACACTAACAATTGCAACATATAAAAAGATATCTCACAAATTTGGTATGCAAAGGATAACAGTTTTAGCATTTTTTGCCTTGATAAATCATGCTCTTGGAACTGGACAGCTCGAGAAGACATTGGACAAGAAACGAAACACTGGGCATATCACAGACAGCGTGAATCTGTCGATTTTAACATCTTTATTGATATTGACTGTATTAACGCGATGGCTTACGATAACAAGGAGGTTTTGGTACGTTCACCATACAGGATTAGCGCTACTTTATGGTAAGTTGACAACAATAAATCAATATGCCATCAAATAAATCAAATTTGTTTTTCTTTTTTATTAAAATCAAGCATAACAGTACATAACATTTACAAGTAGTTAGACTATTATAAAAATATAAGAGTACATGTTGTAGGATCCTTTTTGCCTGACCTATGGTTAGAAATTGAGCAAAATTCGTGCCATTCTATATAGTCTACATAAAATAAGCTCTTAGAAATAGCACTTAAAATACATATAAAAAAAGGATATAGGATGGGAAATGAAAAAAATTATATTTTCGGAAATATTTTCCGCATTGCTATTGCAAACCGCGCGGGCCTGGGTTAGACTTAGCACGCTCCAAGATGGCGGAAACGTGGAGAGGAACTTTTCGTGCTGAACTTTTCTTCGTTCTTCTTCTTGTTTGGCTCGGCTACTCGTTTGCTGAGCTAGACTTGCAACAGAAGCTCGAGGAAGATGCTGCCGAGAGAGAAAGCAAGTACACCAAGTTAGATACTGGGTTGTTACTGTTGATGATGGTCTTGCTGATTGTGACAGTCTTGACGATATGGCTCTTCAAAGTTAAACGATTTCGTTTTCTCCATGAAACTGGCGTTTGCATGATCTACGGTAGGCAAGCGTTAACGCTATTCCCTCTCAGGGCTTACTGTGCTCGTATTTACTTTTCATAGCGTGTTTTAGTTACAAAAAGGATTTGTTTTCCTAGTTTTTTCGCGCATGGCTGACTCGACTGCACTAAAGATCACCTGATATCATTCATTCCAAAGTTTAATCGCCGCCTCTCGAAAAATTTTTTTTATCGCTTCAAATCGAATAAGATATGAATAGAAAGCAAAGCAAAGACATTTTAGTTCAAATTCTCGCTGTTTGTAAAGATTAAAATCAAATATTGAGTAAAGTTTAGCTCGTGCTATTTCGTGACATCTCCGAACCTGAGTGACAGCTTGCTTTCAACATATTCAAGGAAACCCGCGCCTTTTTCAATAACTGATCTTTAATATTAACATGTTTAAAATCATGTTTAACGGTTTCATACTAATATATTTATTTTATACTAAGTTTTATATTCATTGTAAATGAACATCTTGATTGAATGAATGTGCACATTTATGGTAAAGTACTTTTCACAGTTATGAATTATGAATGTTTAGAGTTTTTATGCTCCTTGACATTTTATTGAAAACACATGTGGTGAACATTTTTTCTAATGCTCTCTGCACCAAATAAATTATTTTACTTGCTTCAAAATTTGATATTATTTAACATGAGAATTCATATAAAAATATATTATAGAATTGATATGCGTTTGTTGTAAAAGTGAAATACTTACCTTTACAACTTGGAGATTAATCTCCATGGGACCCCCATTATTGTTGCCATATACTTCCTACTCAGACTGCATATATCTTGTGGTGCAGTGGTTAGCACATTGGTCTAGAAAACCAAAATCAATTGATATTTTTCTCATGTATCTAAAAATATGTTAGATATATGCTCAAATGTCCTGAATTTTCCCCTCACCTCACTTGTCTGTACAGCATATCCTCAAGCCAAATATTTGTCCATACAGCCCTTCCACTAATCATGGAGTACATATATATTTGTAGAATCTAGAAGAGAAATTGGGGGGGGGGGGGGGGGGGGGTACTGTCTTAGTAGAGAATATTTCAATAAATAAACTCAATCTTCTATAGTCTTAACCAATAGACAAACAATCGTGAGGGTTCACTCCTCATCGGTGCTCTGTTTTATAGTATTTAAATCTATTTAAAAAGAATAACTATTGTAATTATCCTTTAATCTATTTTTAATTGTCATGGTTTGATACTAATTGTTTCATGTGTTAAGTGTAAGCACTTCTTCTAACAATAATCCTTGTTTCCAGGAATGATAACTGGTTGTATCATCAAGTATGTTGGGGGTATCCATAAGAAAGGCTATCCAGTCAACTGTACTATACCAGTAGCTAAAGATACTATTTGGGTCCAGGTTGAGAACGGATCACAGTACTCTTATTCACTAAATGGACCAGTATTTAAATCCAAGAGTGGAGGGGAACTGGAACAGAAGGTAAATTGATGATAGTTTCTCCCATTCAGGGTTTTTAAGTGAATAGTAAGGGAGAGTACAAACTAACTAACTCTAATTGTGTGACATCCAGACCAAACACTTAAACAGAGGTAATTTGGTTCTGGTGCTCTCACCAAGTCAACATTTTTTTACGGTGTTACAAATTTCATTATATTACCTATCATTTCTCACCAATAGGCCACCCTATCTTCTTATGCAGCTATATTTTCATATTTACCATTAATTATTCATACTTTTTGTTAAGTCCTCCACATTTCTCATGTACATCATCATCATCTTTCGGCCCTTCTGGTTGAGATGTGTAGCACCACTTAGTTCACCATTCCTTCAGATCCAGCACTCATGGGTTAGCAATATCCACCTTGTCAATTCCTGAGTCTCTTGCAATCACTTAGAAGTGAACTGGGAATGTCATTTTCCTTGAGTGGACAGGACTGTGTAGTTTTCAAATGAGGAAGGATTGAATGATCTTGCCATTAGCTTTTTGACTCATACATGTACATTGAGACATCTCTTATCAGTTCCTGTTACACCAAACATTGACAAAGACCATTCATTAAATATATTTATTTATTTATATTTTTTAATTATTTTCCAACAGGCAGTCTTTGATCCAGAGATCTTCTTTTATGTGCTTCTCCCACCTATTATATTCCATGCTGGATTTGACATGAAAAAGGTACGATACCATACAGATGAACATTTATTTGTTGTTATTTCATTCAAGTCAATCAGGTTTATCCAGTTCAGCTTAGCTCCTAGCTCAAATGTTTCTGTACTTGGTTAATTTTGAAATTTTATTTTTTGCAGAGATTTTTCTTCAGAAATATTGGAGCTATTTTAGCTTATGCATTTGCTGGAACAGTTATATCATGTTTGGTGTTTGGGTAAGTCCTATACTTGTTGGACACTAGAATATAATAATAAAAAAATTATGTAAAATTATGCACTATTTTCTGACATTGACTTGTTGACATTCACTTTCTTTTTGATGATGAGTCAAGATGACTTCAAAACATTGGACTTAATTAACTTCTTTTTGCATTACCGTAGTAAGTCTTGTTTGAGTAAAATTTGTTTTTCACTTATTCCAATTCTGTACTTTCAAATAACCATAATGCCTTCTGCTTTTGGAGGGTAGCTATTATAATTCAAATATGTTTGATTTGAATTATAATTGGTTTCATTGATTTGAATTACAATAGCTAAAAAAAAGAAGAGCAAAACAGAAGGCATTATGGGTAATTTAATGAAATTTGTAACACCTTAAGACTTAACTTTACTGACGTTTCAAGCTTTAACCCTTTGTCAAGGTAAAAGTAGAGTATAGTTAATTAGAACTTGAACAGGTACTGTTCTTGTATTGTTAGTGATTTTTGTTTCTGCTTTATCAGGTTGACAGTGTATGCATATTCTAAAGTTGTGACTGTCCATGAAGACTTTAATTTTCTAGAGTGTTTATTGTTTGGCTCCTTGATATCAGCTACAGATCCTGGTATGTTTCTCACTAAAGTAGCTAAATTGTATGTGAATGCCCCGGGGGGGGGGGGGGTACTCCCTTTGTCCAAGTGGTAGGGGTGATCGGCGGAGATTTTGAAAATGACCCCTATAAGGTACGCTCAGGTACAAATAAAGTAGAGTAAAAACGACCCTTAGAACTGATTTTTGAGCCAAATCTCTAAATGGACCCTAAAAGGTACGCACTGGAAATATTTTAACCCTAAAAGGTACGCCGATCACCCCTACCACTTTGATAAAGAGAGAACCCTCCCCGGGTGAATGCCCGGTCTGACCCATGGTGCTGTTGTTTTATTTTGTCAAAGTGAGGCTTGTTGGGCATTTACATAATATGATAAGCTGAGGACTATTATCCATGTTTCATTTCATATGAATATGCTGCACCATATAATGTAAATAACTGTTAACTTGATGTACTTGCATTTTACTTGTTTTCTTTGCAGTTACTGTGTTGGCCATTTTCCATGATTTACATGTGGATGTAGATTTGTATGCATTGGTATTTGGAGAAAGTGTCATGAACGATGCTGTAGCTATTGTCTTATTTAGGTACTGTGGAAAAATACATCTGCACTTGTAAAACACTATACAGATGTAATATCAGAATGTGAAAAATGTGTCTGTTGTATTCAAAGATCATTCCATCACTCCTATTTCTATTCCTTTTCCTTTTCATTCAGTTTTTATTTAGCTATTTGTTCATTCTTTCATCCATCTGTTCACTCATTTATTCATGCATACCAAATCACATTTATTTATTCATTCATTCATTCATTCATTCACTCTCATTTTTTCCCTATACTCACTCTTAGTAATTACTTTATTCATTCATTTGTTCACCCACTTCCGTTCTTTCATCCATTCTTGTATTAATTAATTCAATATTTCATTTAACCCTGAATTATTGCAAAAATGACTGGATTCCAAACTGTTGTAGATTAAGACTAAAGTTCTTTCTCCAATGTCTTGTTTCAGGTCTGTAGAGTCTTATCTGCTTGACAATGCTGGAGGGTTTCAGATGGACAAGTTCTTTGGTTCTGTAGGAATCTTTATAGGTGTTTTCTCAGGTTCTTTCTTCTTGGGTTTTTTAATGGGACTTTTCACATCTCTTGTATCCTTTACTCTGATATTCAATATTGTTCATGTATTGTTCATGTATAACATGTGCATGTCATTTGCATAAACCTGTTTTATGCTGGACTTAAGCCTGCGTAGCAAGCGTTTCTTTTGGGGGGAACGGGAGAAAGTTGTTTTTTGGTTGTTTTGGGATAGCTGTGTTACCGATATGGCCGCGCGAAACCTAAGACGAGTACAAAACATCAAGTTAGGGAGAGGGGGAGAGGAGGGAAGGAAACGCTTGCAAACAAACCCTTGGTTTTTGAAAAACTGTGTTCGTGGACGAACGCACCAATCAAAATGCTGCATTTCAATACTTATGACAGCAGATTGACAGTGAGGTATGCCAGAGGACTTCATAGAGAGCATTAATATCATGTTTGTTCAATAACACACGATAAATGGCGTCGCCTTTGTTTAGTGAAATCAATTTTGAAGAAGTTTTAACAGACATTTTATCACAATTAAGAATAGTTCTCAAACCAGAACAGAAAGAAGCATTGAAACAACTTGTTTTCGGGGGAGATCTGTTCACCGTCCAGCCAACAGAGTTTGGAAAGAGCTTAATCTTTAATAGTACTCGTGCTGGAAAGACTTAGCAAAAAAAAGTGCTGCGTTTTAATAAAAGAGGCAGATCACTCTGGAATCAAGACTCAATCGATAGCAGAAATTGAGCTAAGCGAGAAAGGACTTGCAGCGGTTCTGCTTCGAAAGCTTTCGCCGTTCCTTGAAAGCCGTGATTATGGACAAATCACACACTATAGAAACAAACTCAATGAACTATCTGTTTAATGAACTATCTGTTTATTAGATATTCTTTGTAAATACTATCAACTGTTTATTAAAGATCAGGAGCCGGTTGTACGAAAGCCGATTAAAATTAACCTAGGATTAGTGTTAATCTATGGTTAAAATCCCTAACCCAGGGTTGGTAAATCCTAGGTTAAAAATGTGTTGCTCGAACGGGAAACTAACCCTGGATTTACTAATCCTGGATTAAACTCGCTAAAACCGGTTTTTACCAGTTTTGTACATGTCATCATCTTGTTTTATCACAATAAATAAGACAAAAACTACTCACATGCATCTTTTAATCCCAAATATGTAATACTTTTAGTAGTAATAATGAATTTACAGTCTTTTTTGACGTTTTGACGTAGTTTTAGTCTTATTTATTGTGATAAAACAAGTCCGCCATTTTGTATTCGTCAGCTTTAATCGTGGATTAAAAAGTTAATCTTGGTCGCTAGCAGGGTTAAATTTTAACCCTAGATTAACTATTTTTAACCCTAGGTTAAAGTTAATCGACCTTTGAGCAATGCAAAACTAACCCTGGGTTAATCTAACCCTCGATTTAATCCTGGATTAGCGCTAATCGGCTTTCGTACAACCGGCTCCAGAATGTTATCTACAATTTGCGTTTGGATTCAAGATTTTCTATCTTTAGCAGCTATAAATAAGAGTATCGGCCGATATCTGTTTACTTTTTAAAACTGTTGATAGGCGAGTGCCGAGCAAACAGCGGGGCCCAGCTGTGAAAGGCCATAGGTTTCGCGCGGCCATATCGGTAACACAGCTATCCCAAAACAACCAAAAAACAACTTTCTCCCGTTCCCCCCAAAAGAAACGCTTGCTACACAGGCTAGCTGGACTTGTCCGACCTTTGTATATATATATATATATATATATATATATGTCAATCAATCTGTCAATCAATTAGTCAATCAATGTCTGTCAGTGAATGAATGAATCAATCAATCAATCAATCTTTTAAACAATCAATTTGTCAATGAATCAATCATTCAACTAATAATCAATCATTCAATCAAACATTTGATCATTTATTCAAAAAATCAACTAATCAATCAGTCAATTAAACATTTGATCAATCAGTCATTCAATCAATCAATTAATAAAATATTTATTTTATAACAATGTGATTATATATTTTCCTTAACCTTGTAAAACAGTTAACCAAGCTAACCAATATCTCAGACTTTCCATTGCTAGAAACAGCTCTGTTCTTCTTATTATCCTGGTCTACATTCCTGATGGCAGAAGCAGCAGGACTTACAGGTAAGTCATTAGCACCCAGGTATGTTTGCTATTAGCATTCTGTTCCCTTGTACAGCACAGTTCTTGTTCACAGTACAACGCAATGACCTACTACCAACATAGCTTCAAAGCACAGAGTATTGCACCAGTACTGAAAAATGGCCATGTGTTTGTATCCCATTTAAGCCTGATACTTGTTTCTGGCAGCTATTCTAATGCAATAGAACGTTCACAAATGTGCTTGGACGATCACAAGACAAAGGTGCCAACTATTCTTTTATTTATCAAATCCAACCTCGACTTCAAACCATTGTTTTGTGATCATTCAAGCAAATTCTGAAAAAGTCTATTGCTTAAACTTCTTGTTTTACTACATAGATCATTGTCATTCCATAACAGTTCCTGATATTTTAGTGAAATAATAACTGACATGTTTCGACAGTAACAACTGTCATCTTCAGAGTGAATGTACAAGTTCTTGATAACAATCTCAAATATATGTGTGAGTGTTTTGTTGTTCTTGCAGGTATTGTCGCTGTTCTCTTCTGTGGTATCTCACAAGCTCATTATACCTACAATAATCTATCTGAAGAGTCTAAAAGAAATACTAAACAAGTAAGCATTTTAGCATAATAAAAAGCTGAATATGACTGAGGATATTACTCTGTAGAGAGGGGGGAGGGATCTCACAGGCTCATTATACCTACAATAATCTATCTGGAGAGTCTAAAAGAAATACTAAACAAGTAAGCACTTTGTACAAGTAAGCATGGTGAATAGCTGAATATATACTATTTCCCTGTAAGGGGGGGGGGGATCCCTTTGTCAAATGTGCTAGGGGTGATCAGCAATCTTTTTAACGCTTTTGTATTTCCTGTCAATTACCATGCAACAGACCTGTTAAAGTGCAACAAACCCCTGCGAGATTCCAATTTGTATCAAAAGTTAGAGCATTTCTAAGAACTTCTGCAAAAAAATTACACGATTTGAACAAATTCTTGATTTTTTACAAACGTTTAAACATGCGAAAAAACGGTCTTCGAGCTCCCTGTGGTGGCACACAAGAGTGCAACAGCGTGGGCTGGCCCGAGTAGCTGTGACGACATCGCAGTAGCGTGTTACCTTGATAGTTAGTGTAAACATAGCGAAGTATGTGGCGTAATACGTTAAAAATAGTGTCAAACAAGGCACAATTTGCCCAACCGGTGCGTTATTTATGGTTGTAGCAACACATCGAACCTTGGAGAAGGCATTGGTTTATACAAAATACTGTTTTGGGGCAAATTTAGGATGAAAGCATTGGATAAGCTTCGTGCATCGAATCCTGATCGAATTGACATCCAAAGAAGGATTATGGATATGTTGAAAACATTGCAAGAGCCAAGATTTCGCCAGACTTTTCTTTCTTCTGCCAGAAAAAAGACAAACCGACCATCTAGAGGTTTAATCGGGATAAGATTGGCATAACTGTCATTTCAAGTTTCTTTAGAGCCTGAACTGAGCGCTTCGGTATTGCATACATTTATGTAAACATGACTACAATGTAGGTCGTTTTAATGGTTTGCAATACACTGTTGATGGTAGATTTGAACATATATAACACAACGTTAAGTGATAAATTATAAAGAATCTTCTTGATGATTTGCTGAAATATTACTAAGTTTACAAAATGATCTGCTGAAAAAATTACTACAGCGCTTGTATCAGTATGAGACGATAATACCTGAATCTAATCATCATATCATAGCATAATTCATTGTTTAAATAATAATAATAATAATAATAATAATAATAACGGTTTAATATCAAGATTTCCACTAAAATGGCTCTTCACCTGATATGAACTATATATATATATCTACTCTACATAAAATATCTTGGAAACTACATATGTACAGCTAAAAATAATTATTAACATATATGTATATTAATATGTTTAATGACTGTTTCGAGACAACTCTGCTCATAATAAGTTTGTATAGCTTGTCTTTATCAATAAACCTACAAAACACAACTATTACATTGAAATGACTTCACTTTAATTCAGAAAGTTCAGTTTCAAAGTGGAAACTGTTTTAATTATTACGCGGTTATCGAACATTCACTCGCCGCGGCTGTCACGCATTGCTTTTCAGTCGATCAAACTCTTTCACAATTATCTTTATTTGATTCTTTTTTTCCCCTCAATCAACCTACAAAACACTGTTATTAAATTGAAATAACTTAACTTGAATTCAACTCTGTGCTATCTTCGAGTTCCTGATCGGCAGTTTGCCGTAATATTCATGGCAACATTCGCTTATGCTTTTCCATTTCAATGTCCTCATTAACATCTACTTTCTTGTTGATCAGTTGTCCTTTTAGCTCCTTTGTTTTTTTAATTATAATCGGCCACCTATTCTTCAAATGATTCTAATTTAATATCAGCTATATGAAGGGAACTTTCTCAAGATCAAGCTTCGAGTGCCACACTGTTGTCTTGTTCGTCTTGATACTCATAAACGGCTCCTTTCACTTCTAATTCGAAATCCGAAAACTCAAAATCTACATAAGAATCATAACTCGGTTCCGAAATGATATCTCTAGATTTTTAAACCAAACAATAGCAAATTTTCGGTATAAAAGGTTTATCAAACTTGCAACTTCTACAATTTGTACACATTGTTTGTGTGAATGCCACAATCGTGCGACTGTGCTGACGTCACACTGTCACCAAACACTCTGACCCCTGAGTTTGCAAGTGGTCCATCCAAAATCGGACTTTAAACGTTTGTAAAAAATCAGGAATTTGTTCAAATCGTGAAATTTCTTTGCAGAAGTTCTTAGAAATGGTCTAACTTTTGATACAAATTGGAATCTCGTAGGGGTTTGTTGCACTTTAAAGTAATTTGACTGACATGAACTACAGGTCAATGGTCCAAAAATAATAAGCATTTTAAAGTGCAATTGAAAATATTTCACATATATATAATATATATAATGTGTGTGTAATATATATGTGTGTGTAACCATAATCCCATTTGGTCTTGCAAACACCATTCACTCTTCACCTTTTACTTTGACAAACTATTTTTTTGAAATAGGTGAATGTGCATCATTGAAAATTTGTTGCATTGTCTTTGTTTCAGATATTTTCTCTGCTTAATTTCTTGGCTGAGAGCTTTATATTTTCATACATTGGACTTGCAGTATTTACTTTTGAAAATCATCAGTGGAAACCAGGTTTTATTGGTGTCTCATTTGTATCCTTATAAACATTAACCAATAATTGATTCATTAATTCTTCCAGTTTTCCTTCATTGTTTATATATTCAGCAATAAATTATATAAATATTTATTTGACAATGAAATTTCTCTTTAATGCACCTTTTCATTTGGTTACTTATTTGAAATAAATATATAATATAGTCTTTTAGGTGTTGGTTCTTAACATGAATTTTAAATTTTTGTGTGTTGTCTTTTCACTAATCAATCCTTTCAATTATTTTGACAATATTCAAGTTTTGTGTTATCTAGATGTAGCACTGCTGTACATGCTAGAATGTAGCTCAATTTACTGATGCATATTCAAATTGGCTTTAACAAAGCTGCAATAAAATTGATGTTGAAATCGCTGCTCACATTGTTCATCAAAATTGCTAGTATAAGCAGGCCTTTAAGTCTTTAAAGCATTATTAATATTATAATTATTACTACTATGTTTTCAACTATATGAATTCTATATATTATATTCCTTATCATTACTAGTTTGGAATACTGCTTGGTCGTCTATTAAATATTTATCCATTATCATTTCTATTGAACCTGAAAAGACACAGGAAGATATCCTACAAGATACAGCATATGATGGTCTTTTCTGGTATGCAAAAACAAAACAATCGCCAGGGGGGGACTCCCTTAGACAAAGTAGTAGGGGTGTGATGGTGATATGAATACAAATACAACATATGATGGTCTTTTCTGGTATGCACATCAAAACAATCGCCAGGGGGGGCTCCCTTTGACAAAGTAGTAGGGGTGTGATGGTGATATGAATACAAATACAACATATGATGGTCTTTTCTGGTATGCAAAAACAAAACAATCTCCAAGGGGGACTCCCTTAGACAAAGTAGTAGGGGTGTGATGGTGATATGAATACAAATACAACATATGATGGTCTTTTCTGGTATGCACATCAAAACAATCCCCAGGAGGGACTCCCTTAGACAAAGTAGTAGGGGTGTGAAGGTGGTATAATTACAAATAAAACATATGATGGTCTTTTCTGGTATGCACATCAAAGGGGGGAGGAAGGGGGGGGGGGCAAATCCCATTTCTCAGTTTATATTTGGACCAAATCCCAGTCAAAAATCACATAATCCCATCCGTTTTGCTCAAGTTTTCAATCCATTCCCATTTTCTATTCTTTTATTTGTAAATCCCAGTCCCAGTGCATCCAATCCCATTTTCCCAGTCAAAAATAAGGCCAGTTCCAGCTTCCATTTTACCCCTTCAGGACCCTCATATCTGTATCATCAAAAATATTTCTACAGGTCTACGTGGTGCTGTAGCTTTTGCACTAGCCATGAGGAATACAGAGTCAGTCCCTCGTCAACTAATGCTTACTACTGTACTAGTGATTGTTCTTGTAACTGTTGTTGTCAATGGAGGATCAACATTATCAGTGTTATCCTACCTCAAAATTAGGTAAGTAAAATAGATATTGGTGCTGTAAAATATTTATTAAAATAGATTCTTTCACTTTTAACATTTTATCGTGCTACCTCTAAAAGATATGTATTGCATTTCAAAATCACATGGATCACACAAAAGCTTGCTTTTTGCTCATTGAGTGACTGGTCATACCCACTCTTCCCTGAGTCAGTGTTAAGGTTGATGTATTCAGTAGATAGTTACAGCAGAGCATTCCTCAAGCCTCACAGTCTTCAATGTTGTAATAAAAGGGAAAAATCTGAACCCTTATCATTAATTTGTTGTACATGCTTTCTAACGGAATACCGGTAACTAAAAGATGATAACTTTTTTGACAAAATTGTAGATAGTGTGATTTTCCATTGCTTGTGTTTTCTCTTTCTTTTATAAAATTCAAATTCATATTTTTGATCCACATGCATGTTGTGTGCTCTCACAAAACATGTGGCTTGACCAATCAGAATGCTTAATTTCTAATAGTAGTTATTTTATTCATATAATTTATAATTAAAACTTATTTTATATAATTGAATTCTATTCTGTTTACAGAGTTGGTGTTGACCCAGAAGAAGAGGACAAGCCCAAGTTTATACCGGTTCGCACGGTTGGTCTTACATTTGGGAGGCTGTTGGCTTTGTTTTGGCATAAGCTGACTATAAACAATAAAATACCAGAATTGTTTGAACTAAAAGTGAAGCTGTTATTATATTATCATGGTTCTATATTGTTAAACAACTAATTAAATTTTATTTTAGTTAATCATAGTTTATTATATAAATACATAAAATAAATAATGTATACTTTAAAGTAAGCAAGCTATACCAAATAAACTAATCATAAAATTATTGAAATTAAATTAATAATGTTTTTTTTTTTTTAAATGGTAAGTAGAATTAACTATATGATTTTATAAAAATTAAAATAAAATAATAATAAAATTAAGTTAAATATATAATTCTAATATTGAGTAAATACGTCAATAGATTAAGATGAATCTCTTAATTTAAAAGGTTAAGATAAAGTACTTAAAATAAATAGAAAGGTAAAGTAAAAAGGAATTTAATAGTTGGAATTAATTTACATATATTTTATGTCTCACAGAAGAACCATTTTTAAGAATTGTTTTTGATATATAATTGGCATAATTTTCTAAATTTCAATTTGGAATTTTAAAACTTGAAAAAATCTTGAAAAAACATTTTGGTTAATTTTAAAATGCATGCTAAAACAGCTTATATCCAGCCAATATTAGACAGCCTCCCTATACACTCTAGACGTTCATCTAATTATTGCTAATGATTAATAGCTATTAATGATTTATACTGACATTGCATTGAGACTGATGATTCACCTTTCCTCTCGTTACTTTTTAACAATATTGGGATTCCTGTGTGATAAGTCACCACAGGAAACCCACGCCATTAATGAGTTTGAAGGACTGAAAATTCGAAAATAGGAAGTTTGCAACCCATTTGAATACAGTATCTATAATTAATCTTAGTTATGACTGACTAGTCTCATATACATGAAAAGTCTATTGTATTTCAACATGAATAAGAGGCTCGTCAGGCATAAAACAATAGTTATTCATGACAAGTTCAACTTCATATTTTGTAATGGTATCTGACTGATATATTAACTGGTCTAATTATTTATTGATCTAACTGACTGAGATAATAATGAATTACAATTTCCTATGCATGTGGTTATAATTCTCTTTCAATCTATCTGATCTAAAATATCTTCTAATACATACATACTTTGTTTCCTCTATTTATTTATTTATTTAAGTTATTAGTATTCTTGGGTACAGAAGTGCTTTCATTGTGATTGAACTTTATCTTTGTTTCCAATAACTTTCTTCAAAGTCTTTGTTTAATATCGCTGAACTCTTTAAATCTTTTCTTTTTCCCTTTTTCTCTTATGCAATCTTTCTTTCTGACCTTCGTTTGTCCCTTGTATTTTTTTACCTGCTTATTTATTAATTTGTTTTTTTATTCATGTATTTGTTTATTTATATTTATATTCTTTCCTCCTTCTCTTCCTTTTTTCTTGCTCGCTTTCTCCATACTTGCATTGCAACTTCCCTTCCTATCTGCCTGTCTAACTCTTTGAGTTCTCTTTTTTCTTAAGCATTCCTCTTCCAATTCATATTCTCCAGTAGACAAATCTTTTACACAATGAAAGCATTTGCCTCCCAAAGAACCCTAATTATAACCAGATATTTATTGTTTTTTTTCTTTAATACACAGGATGAGAATGACCCTAGTGACCTGAGGGAACGAACAACCAACCTAGAGAGAGCATGGATATTTAGAATTTGGTATGATTTTGACATCAAATATCCTTTTATGAATCTATAACAATAGACCAAATTGGCTAACGCGTTTGCTATGTACGTTTCTACCAGATTCAAAACCTCTGGGAATAAAAACTTTTGTCCCAAACATTTTCCATTTAAATTCCAAGGGTACTATTATAATCACGATTGAATATTAATGTTCACTTCCGAAATACTGTTATCTGTTATTCAGCACCATTCAGGCTTGAGTAAAACAACACATTTGCAGTTTAATGAGCTCCCACATTCCCTATCGGTCTCAGATGAACTATTTGCAGATGATAACGTTAATTGAAACAGTTGTATAAAGAAACAAAAAAGTTTTACTCCAACGAATATTTTTTCAGTGTTACACACTGCATTTTATTGCGTATCGTCTATTACTAGTTTACTCGCTTGTTCCCATTTAAAGAAACATATGTAGAGGTAGTGAGTGTGTGTCAGAGTCTCTCAAATTAGTAGGGCACACGTGTTCAGCTAGAAAGATTGAGACGTTAAAAAAGTGATTTAATTTTAATTTTATTTTTTACATGTCCATGTTCTATACAGTGTATGATGGGGGAGGGGGAGGGGAGTTGCTAGGTAGAGATAGTAATAGAAAATTGTAAACAATTATAATTTCTTAACCACTGTGTACGTATATGAAGCCAATATTCACTGGTAATGGCCCGCCACTAAGAGATGCCTTGCCTGCTTGCTGTCGACCATTAGCAGACTGTTTGGATCGAAGACGACAACAGGAACCTAAGGTACAGTTTGATGTGAAATAATACTTATTTTACATTGCGACTACTTCAACTCGGTCAGGCCACCCAAGGAGAGGGAGGCGGAACGTATCAGGGAGGTGGGAGAAACACGATTCAAAGGACCTCAAAATAGACTAGGAGTTGTCAGAAATAACTGGGGAAAAAATGAAAAGGGAGAAACACAGTTCAGAGGACCTTAAAATAGACTGTGAGATGGAGAAATAAATGAAACAAAATAGGAAGGAGTGAGAAGTGCTAAAAGAAATTGGGGAGAAAAACGCGATAAAAATAGGGATATTTGAAGGTGTATATATTCTCTTTCATCCAAACATATTTCAAAATGAATATTTTTGAGATCAAACAAAAACATTTGTGAAGGGTGCTCATAGACTAAGATGTTTATTTTTCAATTTGACTGTATTTTGTTTCACATGTAAAAAATTATACGCATTTAACCAAAAGAAACAAATATTTCTAGAGATTCTATTGTTCATATTCTTGATCGTGATTGGTTAATTTTGCTTTTTGGTCTCGGTTGAAGTTGTTGCACTGTAATTTTTGTTGTTTTTGAAAACCAATTGTTGGTTTTACATAAATTAATTTGTTCTGTGATTTCTAGAAGCCTGGAAGTGAACTGAGTAGTGACGAGGACCTGGTCAATATAGATGGCGAACTATCGTTCCGTAGAAATGAAGAAATTATGATACGTCCATCCAGCGACAGTTTTGTTGCACCAAGCGACCAGGCAGATTTAAGCGAGGCGGGAGACCTGGGTCTAGGTGCAGTTGGTCCCTCAACAGCATAATTTCAATTTTAATAGTGTAATATATAGTAAATATATATATTTGTAGTCTATTAAATTTAAAACTTACTAATTACTGCTTGCATAACTGAGATTGGGCTCCCTTGAGGGCTGTCTTTTTATTACATCATTTTGACGCTACTGGTTAGCCTATGGGTTCCAGTCCCATTCGCTATTTGTTGGAAATTTTTGGTTGAGCTAAAATATTTGGTTATAGAGTAAACTTGTACCGAACCATAGAATCAGTGTATGTTAGAGTGACCACGTGACCTCTAGGTGAAAGAGAAAAAAATCCGAGGCCTTTTAAATAGCGCATTAATGAAACCGTTAAATAGTTAGATAGATATAGCAAAAAAATTTTAGCTCAGCATTTAGTTGACGTCACCTAAAATACGAAAAGCCCGCCAAACTTATGTTTAAGCCAATCAGGGGAGTTCCTCTAATCACATTTACAAGAAGAAAAGCGGACACTAGGCATGCAATCTTGTCGTTCTCACTCCGTAAACACGAGCATTTTTCACGTGATTTCAAATTAACTTATGCGACGTCAACTGAAATAGCACTTTACTTCTCTAATGTAAGCATTGACTAAATCTACAATGGTTTTTGCTATTAATATTGATAATTATTAGGATAACACAATTATAATAAATATAACAATTTTAATTCAACTGGTGTTTACAAAGTTATTATTATCACGATATTTGAATCTGAGGTCAATTTAACTGGACATATTTGGTAAGTCCGGTGGTGATTTGCTTGACTCCCACTAAGCAAGTGTTGTCTTGTGTTATACACCTATTTCAAAAATCCCTTTTTTCCAAAAATGCCCTTTTTTAACTCCGACGAAGGGCTAAAGCTTGAAACTTCAGTAAGTTAAGTCAACATTTTTTACTGTTACAAATTTCATTATATTACCTATCGTTTATATCAAACACCGACGCAGCCTATACTAGTTACTCGCTAGTTTCTATTTATATTTCAAAAATCCTTGTCGCAGCCAAAGCTACAGTCCATACTCTGAAGCCTGAAAAGGATGTTGATAATATGAACTGAATGTGATTTGTTATGCGCTTTTTAAAGAAATTTATATTTCATAATGTTCCCCAGCAACAATTTGTTATGTTCATAAAACACAAACACCTACAACCAAAATATGCTATGAATAAATCGATAACAAGAAAAGAAATACTGACATCCTTTGCAGGCTTCAGAGTGTGGACGATAGCTTTGATTGCGACTACGATTTTTGAAATAGGTGTAGAATATTTCAGATCGAGATACATACATGAGATATACTTGATCAGTATCAAAGGAGCTTTTACACACTAATGTTTTCAGCCCTTTTGCAGGACGTGGTCACGTGACCATTTTCAACAAGAAATTTAAGAGTAGCACAAAATTTATTCAAAAGAGAATGTCATAAACATTCCCTAAAAGGTTTTTGAAATAGTCACGTGTCCACGTCCTGCAAAAGGCATATTGCACGGTATAACAGGGACTGTCTCCCAATGATTTTCGTTGTAGTTTAACAGCGCCTTCAGTCTTTCCTGCGTAGGTTATCTTATGAGATCGGTTGGCGAAGGGAGGGAAACGAGAGAGAGGTTGCCCATAGCCCTTCTAATTCCAAAAACAGTGTTAGCTGAGTAACTGCCCCAATCAATTAAGTAGATAGCATGTCCTGTGTCTAATTATCACTGCATATTCATTCTTTGTATATGATGCGGAATAACCATTTGTAACAAAATAAATAAAGTTAGCCGGGTATTGGCATAGAAGCGAGACGAACGTCGAGCTTGCAATGGTTGAGATGTGAATAATTGTCCTGCAAGGTGTTAAAAGGTCTACCTTTCAAAATACCGCATCTCAGTTTGAATATGCTCGAAGTGATAGCCTGTTACTTGGGGATTGGGGACGAGAGGGGGAGGGAAAGAAGGACTTGGGAAGAGGGAAGGGACCTTTCCTCTCCTCACCAGTCCCTCTCCCTTCCGCCATCCCTCCCCCTACCCTAGAGCCTGGCTACGCACGCTACGAAGTGAGGACGCCCATATCGCGCCATATAATTACTAGCCATAACGAGCCTTATGCGCTGATTCAGTATTCACTAGTCAACGATTTATAGCATGATACAAAGCTTTAGTATTATAGAGCGTCTAGTTATCTATTCTTGACAACGTATATATATTGACAACGTATATATATTATACATGCAGGGGCCGCAGAGAGGGATTGGCTGGGAAGCTTTATCCCCCCACTTTTTTCCCTGGCGTGATCTATATTAACGGCTCAGCCCCTCGCCTCCCATTCACCCCCCCCCCTCCCCCCCCCCCCCCCCCCCCCCCCCCCACTGTACTGCAATTCCGGGTTCAATTTGTTTCCAACGGTTCCTGTACCAAATACCGTAGCGCCTTACGAAATCGAATCGTTCGAATAGCAAATATGACGGGATTGCACAGCCCTGGTATATACATGGCGTAAAGAGACAAGAATCCAAACCAATCGTCAAAGTGAGAAGCATCGTTGTATTCGGCGTTGATCTGTGTCGTGTAGATGATCGTTGGTAAGTAGCACGCAAAGTACAACAGTATTGTGATTCCAATTGTTTTTATAGCTTTGATTTCGTTTTGTCTGCGAATCGAGATAGTCGTGTTTAACTGGTCAGACAGGCGTGAAGTGTTGGTCTGCAACAATTTAAATTGTTCACGTTAGCGGAGAATTTTGAATAACCTTATAGTCATATAGGGTCATATATATACAGCAATTTAAAAAATGGTTGTCCAATTAAATAGATATACATTATCCGAGACCGGCCGGAGCTAGGGTCTCATGGGTAAATTTTCGAGATTTGACCTATAGCCTTGACCTATATACGTCGATCACATCCAGACTTTCAAGTCCTCGTTTTTTCCGCACGCTATCGAGCACCTTGCCCTTCTCAAATGCTAAATGACAAGAATGACAAGAACTTGAAATCATCCGCTAAGTTCTTGACGAAAAAGAAAACATTGTAGAAATAAAACATTGTAATTTTGTTTAGATTGCTTATTCCAGTCTTGGACAACTTACTTTTTTTATTTAAAAAATAGGTTAATTTGCCTACGTCCGTTTCAACAAACATTGTGAAAAACAATTAAATCAAGCAAGAATAGATGGGAAATGATATGACGATAGCCGGACATTTAAACACGAATTAGTGTGGTTTTCGCCGAAGCACGCACACACACACCACACGATATTGAACTTTTCACAGTCATACGAAATCTGAACGACTATAACTAGCCTCCTTAATATAGCAGATGCCATTTGTGTCGGTCTTATAGGAGGAATTATTTTAGACGGACACAAATCCATATGACGTCTGCTATAAGGAGGCTAGGCTATAACCCATATATAGCTCCAGTTTCCGTTTTGTATCGGATTGTATTCCCATGGACAACGTTTTTGAAATGTTGATGTATACTGTGAAACACAGTGATTGGTAAATCAGCACCATCTCTATAATTCATCTATTTTAGGAATTCAGCGTAAATTTTTGAAGGAAAAATGATTGATCTCTCAAATACGCCGCGGCCTCAGCAATATTCAGTTATTCAATGGGGGTTCCTAGATAACTCACCCTATTCTCTTTCTTTATTACACTGCACGTTGTGACGGCAATAGCAACATTACTGACTATAAACAGCGGAAAGATTACGACGGCGATGTATTTTCCTACGATATAAACAAGACATTTTATTTATTTATCCGAGTATAATACTCGCGCAAAGGAGGACTGGACATGCGTCGAACCAGTTGCTGTTTCCTATTTTCAGAAGATAAAACATTATATACATATTAGCCTGCTTGAAGACTCGATTTTTGGCGAATATTTTGAGCGTAAAAAATTGAGTCCGCAAAGCAGGCTAGATACATATAAAAACTGTCCTGCTTCAAAACCTGCCCCTCCCCTTCTTTAGCCTCCGGCCCCGGCAAATGTCTGTACTCCCCCTCCCCCTGCCAAAAGTATGTCTGTTAACTGACAAGTTTTCAGTCTACCCATAATGTGACCAATGTATGTGGGTTTTTTTTTCACAGCCATACTTTCCATTAGTTTTCCAATTTAAGTACGCGTGATGTGTGGGTTCTATCTATTTTATAGAACAAAAGGATTGTAATTGTAACTAATATACAAAAAATTGATTTGTGAGGCTAAATTAACATGATTGAAAGGAACGGTAAATATATTGTTATTCTAGATCTGTTTTTTTCTCTTGACGCCAATAAAATAAACCTATTTGTTATCATCTTTTATGGTGTCAGATAAGATGTTAGTTTAGCCTGTGCACGTGAGGGACGCATGATCAAGGGTAAAGTATTGGTCATGCTCGTTGGAAATTTCCCTAAAACTGATACCGATTGTCCTTTATAAAGGGCGTAGCACGGATATGATCACGGACGATCACGGACGATCACGGACGAATTTTAACCCTAGCTAAGAGATACCACATAAAACTCATACAACGAAAAAGCGATGAGAGTTTTCTTTTCCGATTCCCTAAAATATAGCAAAATGTGTCGAAAAGATGATCTTTACCCATAAGAGACTGACGACAAGTATACCCAATAATTTACCCCGATTCCCCCAGGGGAGTTTTAAACTGAATCAGATCTTACCTCTAGCCTTGAAATGTGCCCTACGATAAATAAAGGAAGGTTCGTCGCCCAAGTCAATGTCCCAGATAGGCAATAAAAGCACCAATGTTACAACCAAACAACCTAACCATTTTACAGCTAAAGTAACCTTCAATTTGAAAGCGGTATGCCACAATTTGTATGCATTGAACTTCAGAGCGCAAAACCTATCAATCATCATTACAGTCAATGATGAAAGATTCAAGAATGTGTAGAATACATGAAGACTAGAGATCACCATAGATATTTCTCGTCCAACAAAGTACGCCCTGTCCTCGAGAACAAAACCTGCAACGAACCCTGGAAGATTACAAAAACAGGCCAGGATGTCAACAACACACGAACTTAGTAGTAAAATGTTTGGATTTGATCTTAGCGAGTCGAATCGGAGTATTAGTAGTGAGATTATTCCATTAGTAATGCATGTTCCCACTAGAAGACTAGTAACAAGAATACTTCGTATAACGGTTTCAATCATTGCTTCTTCACTTGTTTGAATGAAAAAAAAAAAACCTTTTCATCAAGGAGAAGTTATCCAAAAGTTATGGAGTTACATGCTATAGAAGTTCATAATGCACTTGTCCAGTGGAGCTTCGAATAATGGTATATTTTACGCTCATGCAGTATACTCGGCACAAGACATGGATCTTGTAATTATAGCAATCGTTGGAAAGTGTACCCGTTCGATTTTTAAAGACGCACTTGTATTTTTTTTATAACTCATATTTCCGTTCTATGCCTTTTGTATGACTAGTCACGTCATTTTGTCTTCCCAAGCAACAATTAACCAATGATGGTCATTGATATATGACGCACGTATATTATCTATAATATTGTTAAATCTTCATATTGTTCAATTAAGATCAGCTGCCATATATCTGTGGTTTTACCAGATGTATACACTTTTTTAAAAGTGAAAAAATAGTTTTTAGAACGTTGGTCACAAAAATGCTAGAAAAAATGTTGTTTTCAATAGGTAATCTTTAAAAATAACTATCCTAGTGCATGGGCTTGAAATCTTTTATCGGTCGACACAGTTTTTAAAAACTTCTGTCAGTACTGCGCAGTAAGACGCATAACTGTTTTGTAGATATATAAACGTCGTGTTTCACCGCGTGTTCAACGAACAATAAACGGTTAATGAAATATTTCTAGGAGCCCACTGTTTTCCGATTCACACTGTTACAAGCAGGTTTAGTTTAGTTTGATTTTAATTTATTGTATTGTTACATTACTACACCATGCAGTATACTGATCAGGCCATATGACTGGCAATTGATGGCATTGTTTAATTAATGAAACCAAATTTTTTTTCGGAAATTACTTCTTTTAGAAAATTATATGAAAACTACAATATATATATAGTTCTTATTAGTCGGGCTAGAGGGCCCGACTCTAGGTTTACCTTTTAGCCAATCTATCTGTCATGTCGCGTATAGTCCCCCATGATGCTTTGGGAACAGAGCGTCTAGTTATCAATGATTTCTTAATACAATATATGATGTGGAGACATGTTAGAATAAATGGCGATGATCTTACCATACACGGACTAGGTTAAATACAATCAATATCGCACAAAAAATTCGACTGCCATACCGTATAATAGACCTCTTTACCTTCCTTCTTTGTTGTCCCATTTCAGATCACGTGCATGATGCTACCCTTGGGAGTTGTTGCTTTCACATGTAAATGATATAACACGTTCATCATAAAAGAACAATTATCAAGGGAAAGACACGTGGTCTGAAATGGGCAATTTACATACGGAGATAAAGAGTTCTATTGGTTCAGGTTTTGCCGGAGGTTTGTAGCAAAAACTCGCCATTAAGATTACTATTTTGCCGCAATAAAGTATTGTTCGAAACCGGAACAGCTAGAACATTTTAGGGGGTATTGGGTTATAAAATAGAAAAACACATCGCTTTAATTCCGCGCTCAATTCGTTTTATCTTGTGTGGGTACCATGCATGTCACGCCCCGTTTAAAGGACCTCTAGCCGTATCTTTTAGGGGTGTTTTTGAACTGAATTCCCGAAGAGCATATCCAATACTTTTATCTCGGGAGTTGACACGAGACGATTTAAACAAGATATTGCGCCAAAAATCGTTGTTGTGAATCTTCCTGTATGACGTTCACCAAAAACGTCTGAAGGCCCGTTTACACTAGCAATTTTTTTTCGGGCGACAAGAGCGGCGATTTCAATGACGATTTTATCGCAGCTTTGTCGCCGCAATTTCGAATACGCTTGAATTTAGGAGACAAAATCGCAGCAAGTTGCACCAAATTTCGAGCATGTTCAAAGTAGCGTTGACAAATCTGCGATAAAATCGCCATTGAAATCGCAGCTTCTGTCGCGCGACAAAATTGCTAGTGTAAAAGGGCCTTGAGAAGTCCAAGCTGTAATATTACGGAACGATGAGTAGTGACAGAAACAGCGGCTGTGTAGTACGAGATAAACATGAATAATACCGTTTATATATAATCACCCTCATAGCTGACATGTAAATTCAAACAACGCGATAACCATTTAAGAACGTATTTTTTATTTTCTCTGATCATTCTTGATTCTGTAGTCAGATTCATTTTTATTTGCGTATAACCTTCCTCGAATTGCAAAACAGTCCCTACTTTTATACTTTGAGGAAAACTCTGAGGAAACGGAAACTTAATAGAACTTAAAATTGTTTCCTTTGAGTTTTTGAGTAAAAGTAGGGACTGTTTTATAGCAACTTTAATTCTTCCACTAAAAAGTACTCTGCGAGAAAGCTGGGATTAAAGTATGATGGTCTTTCTTTACAGAAATGCAAATGATTTAAAATTCACGATTGCTTGTCTTTCTCTTTTAAGAAATTATTCCTATCTGCGCTGTACTTGAGTATGACCCCATAAGATGCAAAGCCAAGAAAAAAGGACTGCAAAGTCCACATCATAGTTGTCTTCATAGTGAACTTCATTCGTCTGAAATGTGGAACAAAAGATTTGTCATAAAACTTTGCTAAATGTTATTGAACATTTCCCTTCCAGTGTGAAAGGGGGAGAAAAAAGGAAAGTCTTGACTCCATAGGATGATATGTCCATGCAAGTTTGAAAGGAATTATGGGCATATATTATATCCACACTAGGGGAGAATCCAGAAATTTGTCAAGTGTTCCAATTGCAAATGAAGGGCTCTTAAGGTTACAGTCCACGTTCGCGGTGTGCTTTCACATGCTCTCAGTTAAAAGTGTGTTTACCGCGTCATTTTACAATAATAATAGACATATTATATATCATTTTAAAGCTTATATAACAGAGAATAAGACTGTGTATGTTTTGTTATATACAACAATTTTCTGTAAGGTATGCTCTTCGAAAAACCTCAAAATTAACCGCCTTCAATGCGAGTTGTTTAAAAAAGTATAAGTCAAAAAGTTCATACTGCTTTGCCGTCATTTCTTTGTTATGTCAATCAACACATATTGGTCTTCAAAACCGTGTCCAGTTTTTTTGATAAAATGCTTAGTTTTAGAGTTATGGCCCATTTTGTTATTTAACTTGAAGTTTTAACAATGAGTCGACTTTGAAACACATTTATTCAAGAACGAAGCATTTTATCGAAAAAACTGGACACGGTTTTGATCACATGTATGTGCTGATTGACATAATGCAGAAATTACGGCGAAGTAGTAGGAACTTTTGGACTTATACTTTTTTTAATGAAAGCACTCGATTTTGAGGTTTTTCGTGGAGCATTGGTTAAATATATTCTTTTTCTTAAAAAAACTTACATAGTCTTATTCTCTGTTATATAAGCTTTAAAATGATATATACTTTGTCTATCTTTATTGTTGTGACGCGCTAAACAATTTTTAACTGAGAGCACCCCGCGAACGTGGACTGTAACCTTAAGGTGTTAGGGGTTGCCCGGAATACGGGGTAATTGTGGAGCTAGGGTGGTATTCAGAGTCACTAGGGACACCCCCTAGATTCGCCCCTGCATATGACCAACAACAGAGATGATTAACATTATTATCTTCAAGAAAATAACTTGGTAATTGTTTTGATATTTGAACTTGATATTCAAATTGACATATTGACTTAAGTGCTACCTCTATTAAGCGGTCACCCATTAAGCGGTCACCCTCTATTAGGCGGCCACAATAAAAAGTCCCAAATTTATTCCTATACCTATTCTATACCTCTTATTCAGCGACCAACCTCTATCAAGCAGCCACTTTGGAAAGTCCCGAGAGTGACTGCTTAATAGAGGTACCACAGTATTTGTATTTAGATATATACCCGTAATTGTCTCACAATTGAGGTCATTGGTAGAAATACCGCAACGTTTCGACTGCAATCTGCTAGTCTTCATCAGGCTTGATCCGGCATTTTTAAATAGTTGTATTTGACTGTCATAGTTTACCTGCATAGTCGGTATGTTGCAAATGCTTCAATAGAATGAATCAGCACCAGTACTCTGAGCCTTGGGACAAAACAAATTCAAAAAAATATTTATACAGCAATAATTTGATAGAGAATTAATTCCATAAGATTGTTGCCAGTGATGCAAATGTACAATCACTTAAGGTCTTTGGTGTTTTCACTGCAATATATTTTAGCTATAGTTGGTGTTGGGGGGTGGGGGGGTGCGAATATTAAATGGAATAGCCCATTCCCTTTCCCCAGTCCCCAATGTTTATGCCTCGGCAATCCACCTACCCAGTTATCACAGTTTTTCGATAATTTTCTTTGATGGAAATAAGTATATTTCCCAATGGTCCAAGAAGATGGTATGGTATAAGATCAGGATGGAAGAACAACATCTAAAATAAAGGTAAGATAACTATAAATATAAACAATCAAAGCCAAGCCATCAATCGTGCAAATCATCGTTTCCACAAAGAAGAATTTAATCTTAAAAAACTTACCCAAAACAAAGTAACTCCGGCTAAAACTAAGACATACAAAGTCCACGACGAATACTGGAAAAAATCACCCACAAATGTCTGTTCTGTGGTTTCAGTTTCGTCCGTTTCTTCATCATTTCTTTGAGCAACCCTTTGTGCAACCCTTCTCGTTGGAGGCGCCATCTTGGATGGACGTGTAGGAATGGGACTAGAAAAGAAAACAGCTGGCAACCAACAACGCGGGCTACAAACTAATTCAAGATGGCGATCATAAATGACCGGTGAATGTCTATGAGCAAACTATCTATTTTTTTCCTTAATTAAGCTATTAACTGAAGTGAAGCCTTTGAATTCAAGAAAATGATTATTTTAGGACGTATTTTAGTGTTTCTTGGTTTAGCAGCTATTCTTCATGCAGGATATTCAGCGGTCCAATGTAAGTATCTTCTGAAATATCTGAAAGAACGTGGTTTTCTCGCGTGTTCAAAACATTTTAATTTATTTAAAAGGTGAAATATATTGACATTTCTTTCTTTTGTTGAAGGTCGTACATATTACAAGCTTTTAGAAGAGGAATTTATAGCCTTACCAATTGATGTAAGTTGAATGTTTGTAAAAACTTTTCGGATTTTTAAGCTTTATACTTGAATGGGAACCACATTTTGTTCAGGAAATTAGCTCTTGCTCTGTTATAGCTTTGATAATAGCCTTTGATCATTATTGCTTATGAAGCTAAATTACTGCTGTATTAAACATGAGCATGCGAATGGAGAAATGCACCTAAATAGGGGAGGGGAGGGAATTACCTTCACAATTATTTCACCAGCTAATGAAAACCTGTATTGTAAATCCAAATATAAACTCAACATTAAACTTATTACTGCAAATGTCTCCATTTTTTGTGTGTGACATAATAAGTATAATTTAATTTAATATTTAATACCACATCTACATAAAATGCTCGTTTCTGATTGGTTGATTGTCTGTGAATTTTCTTTTAATCCTTGCAATTAATTAATGGCATGCGTCTTTCCCGGCGTGCTTTGCGGCTTGTGTTTATTTTTTGCCTTTTTTTTCATCAGAGACTTGCATTTTATGTAGATGTGTTATTAATAGGAAATCCCGCCTTAGTTCCCGAAGAATTAATGAAAAATACCGCTTGTATTTGATGAAAGAGGCAAAAAACCATTTTCATTAAATATTTGTGGTATTTTTCATTAATTCTTCTCGAACAGCGTAATTTCTTATACTAATATATTCTAATGAAACTTGTATAAGATCTACCCTCAATCCAGTCTACCCATCACCTGATGAAGACTAGTAGTAGTAGTAGCAGTTGAAACATCGCAGTCCAAACCTTCGACATATAAAACTTTTTGTTCTAATTCTTTTGTAATGATTATATTGTTCTGTAGATTTTCATCCAATGTTTACTGGGGATGTTACTTGGATGTGTTGGAGTGGTCTTGGTGGCTGGAGAGTTTAAAGAAATAAGAGCTGCAGCAGAGATGGCTAGCAAGTAAGTTACTAGTTCATGCATATAATATACAACATAAGAAGTCCAATCAATAATGACTGTGGTATAGATTTTATAATGAAAAATAAATTAAAACATCTATACCATCTTATTAGTGGTACACAATATAGATATCAACCTTAGTATACATTTTATATATTTTTAGTATATACGTTTATAGGATTTTTATATAGGATTTTTTTGAATAATTTTATATAGTCATTTATTGTAAAGCGCTTTGAATCTCAGACATGTGTGCTATATAAATATATATTATTATTATTATTATTATTAAAGGAAGTAAATTACAGCTTTTCAAATTCATACTAAAACCACCATCAGGTTTAACTAAATTATGCAAATACATCAAATTTAACTGCAGGGAAAACAAAAGATATTGCATTGTGAGTAACACAATAGTTCAGAAGTGTCTACATTTACTGAATTGTTTTCCTGCAAGTATTAATCATCTGGAATTAATTATTCATTAGATGTTTTATTGGCTGCATTTGGAAATTTGGGTGTTCTATTCTGATTATTTTGTTTTTGTTTTTGAGAATGAACTCATCTTTGTGTTTATTCTGATAAAGACTGCCACAGCTGCAGTCAAAAGTTATACAATTTTTTTATGTGTAAAAACCTTAAATTGCTTACAATATATTTAATTTTTCTTGTTCTTTTCAGATCTTGGGAATCATTAGGAAATAGGCCATCATTCTATACCTTTAATCACAGAGGAAAGAAAATGTATTCAGATCTACCTCAAAGTAGTAACTGGTGACTGATGAATGCTTAAACACAACATATCTGTAACTCTACATACACAAACTTTATATGAAAAGGATCAAAGACAAAATGAAGATTTATACAAGTCTACATAATAATTCTTTACTTGACAAATATCCAAAGGAAAGACCAAGATTACTACAAGGATAAATGTTGTACAATGAAAAAATATACAATGAGTAATGTACAGTAATGTAATCATTTACTATTCCTCGCATGCTCATTCAAAGGGTTTTTCACTAATGGAAAGAATATTACATATGCAATAAGTGGGTTTCCTGTGTTGAGAAAAGGTCTATTGAAGCCTGGGAATGTTCTTTATACTGGAATGTTCCAAGTGTTTTTAATGGGCCATTTGCATCATAGTGTCATATACTACTAGTACCAGAATGCCTACTTTCTTTTGTTATATAATTAGTGTCAATTCTAGTATTCTCAAGAGTGAATAAGCATTCTGGTACTGGTAGTTCAATGACATCATCCAAATTGCCTATTGTGGTTTTACCAGTCTAGCAAATATATTGCACTGAGCAGAGGCCAAATTTCAAAAGGGAACTGCTTGTTCGCTGCACTTTTTTTTCCATTTGTGTCAATATAGGTGAGCATAGTGTCTGTATTGTGGTGTTAATTTGCCAACCATTTTCACAATAGATTTGTTAAACCATAACAAAATACATCACTGACATCCACCTATACTTTTGTCAAAGATTGTAGGTAATGCCTGCAACACAGGATACCCAATACCCATTACAAAATTAGCTTATGTATATTTATAAAACTTGATGATGATATTATCATAAATTGAGATGTGTCCGAACTTAAGTTTTCTTATTCAATTTAATAGTAGCATTTATTTACAAAACAGATGCTTTATTATCTTTTTTATTTCTTTCAAAAACTACTCAATGAAGTATATGATTTATGCTATTATGTGAAGAATTTCATTCCTACATTATCATCAAAACATTTCCTATATTACAGTCTTCATACTATATTGTAAACTTTTAAAATAAGTTTAGTTTATATTGGTTTACCATCTTTTTTATTTACGGTAACCATAGTTTCCTGTGTCCTCTCTAAGAGCCATTAATGGGCTAGTGTATTCATAATAAAATAGCTAGTAATCCATGTGCATTCTTGATTACTCCAAATCTACCAAGATTGTGAACAAATGTGTCCTAATCACGAATTCATCTGGATGTATTATAATTTACGTATTGTTATGCCAACTAGTGTTTTAAATAAACAGCTTTAAATATACAATAAATACAAGATTACTAAAAATACAACTGAGCTATTGTGTGTATAATTTCCCAAGAGTGCAAACACCATATCCATGAAATAAATAAAATTGCTACTGTGTAATAGAGTGAAGTCCCGTGAAATAGATATTAGTTTAATACACCTTAGCAGTCTCTAATTCCATTGTTTTCTTTTGTGTCTATTTGACTATTACATCTTGACTATTCAATTTTGTTTCATGGGTTAAATGTCTTCACTCTATTTTTTATTTCATGACTATTAGTCACTGAAGAATATTAAAGTTGTCCTTCAGTAGCATTTTTGAAAAGTATTATGAGGCCATATACTACTGTATTTATTCGGATGATGTTGGTGTCCGACGAAAGCTTACGATCTGAACATAAAAACAGTAGTATAAGGCCTCAAACCTACTCTCATAATACTATTAGTCACTTTCAAAGACAAGTAAAGCTGTAATAAGGAATTTTTCCTGTTGTATTTGATGTTTCTGTTTTGAGTGATAGTGACTGAATAGAAACTATTGTTTTTAATGGTTTTAGTGTTTTCACTCCAACTCTTATTTAGTGACTATAGAATTAGACACAGCTAAGGTGTATTAGACTAACATTTATTTCATGGGTTTAATGCTTTCACTCTAAAGAATTACTTAATATTTTGATTTTATTTCATTCATTTGATATATTTGCTCTGACATTTCAAGTCTTCTCTTTTTGGGATACAATATAAAATGTTTCTCGATAGAGTGTAATATCTTCTTTACAATTTGACTACAGGCTGTGGAATTTTGAAGTGTTCCAATTTACTTAAATTACAAGTTTGATAATTAATGAGTACATTCCTTTACCGTAATTACCAAGAGCTTTTGTCAAATTGTACAGAATTGTAAATGCTTTTGAGGTTGTGGACATACCATTAAGGTCTAACATTTCTGCATTTATTTATTTATTTATTTGAGTAGATTTTGTAAGTCTTGTCTGTTTTGAGGTAGAATATCTAAAGGTAATCTTCCCCTCTTGTCTTTGATGCAGGTTAATTCAGGAGTTCTATCCACTAACAACTGAATTATTTCTTTGTGTCCTTTTTCAGAAGCCTGATGAAGAAATAACACAAATCATTTTGTTAAAATTATGAAAGAATCTAGAGTTATATTTAAATGATAAACTCAACCACTGAGTTTTTGTTAGCTCAGTTGGAAGAGTGCCAGAATTCAGAACTAGGCAAGTCAAGTGCTACATGAATAAACAAAATCTTTCAGACAAATTTACCACATGAAACTTTATTAATCATTGATCAATTTTGAATAACTCCATGAAGCAATGTAGAAAAGTCTTTTCTTACATGTTTACAAGTAGGCTGTGTTTGAATAATTTCATGACACCTATGTTTCATCAGCCTTACAATAATGTGGTGTAGTGGCTAGCACATCGCACTAGAAAACTGAAACCGTGGGGTTTAATTCCAGCCAAGGGCATATGATATTTTTCTCATGTATCTGTAAATATTTATTCACTTATACACCAAACACATTTCAATTCATTATTCACTTCATTCTGCATTTCCATTTACGGTGTTCAAATTTACCTAAGAGATTAACTGTGGACCCCCACAGTTGCCCTCTACTACTTTGTCCAGCTGCGTATCCAGCATGGTCGTCCTTGTGGTGTAGTGGTTAACACATCAGACTAGAAAGCTGAAACCGTGGGGTTCAATTCCCGCCAAGGGCATATGATATTTTTCTCATGTATCTGTCTTACAATAATTATATTTACCAATGTGCGAATGCTCTTCTTCAGGGAAAAGGTTGTGACAAAGAACAAGTAAATCATGCAAGTTAATATAACAAGCTTTAATTAACTCTTTTATTTATACTTGAAAGTTTGAAAGGAGGTGTGTACCTTGTGTAAAGGTGTTTGTCCATCAGCATCAATCATCATAGGATCAGCACCATGTTTAAGTAATAGATTGATTATGTCAAGGTGACCACAGTATGCTGCTCTATGTAAAGAGGTTACACTTCCAGATTTTGTTTGTGCATTGGGACAAGCTCCTTGACTTAACAGAACTTGACATACTTTAATCTTACCATTACGACTGGCATAATGCTACAAAGAAAGCATTTGAACCATATCAATCTATAAGTTTATCTTGCAAGCAGAGGCTTTGTCTCTTACCCTGAGAGCGATGAGAAAAGTAACCTATAACGGCACCGGCAACTAATCATATTGAGCATGTGCTTATTACAGTTTAAAACCTGGACATTATATCATAACTTAATTAACATCCATAAATGTGGATGTAAGTTGTGGGTGCTGGCAGAAGTTCCTTTTCTAGTTGATCTAAGGGTAAGACAAAGACATCTCTGCTTGCAGGGTAATCTAAGTTATGTAAATAAATAAATAAACAAATAAAATAACAAATGCATGAATGAAAAAATAAAATGAATGAATAAATAAATGGATGGTTAAATAAATAAACAAAAAAATAAATAAATAAATAAATAAGTAAAACAAATGAACAAATTAATGAATGAATGAACAAATAAATAAATAAAATAAATATATAAAATAAATATAAATAAATAAATACTAACCAAAGGAGTATACCCTGAGGTATCAGTGGCATTTGGATCACCTCCTTTTTCTAAATAAGACATAACATGTTCCATATCCCCATCCATCGCTGCTGTCCAGACTCCACGGGTAAAATCCATCTCAGACATCGTTTGTTGGAAAGATGATGGCTTCGAATGACAACTGCAGGACTGGCTACAATTCTCCATTTTGGACGTTAAATCTTGCTTTTGCCCTTCAATTTAGCATCTTCATCAATCATTCATTAAAGGAGTTGTATTCCTTTAAGCACTTCAAGTCAATTTTTCATCAATTTCACTTTAAAAACTGATTTTCTTTAACCTTTTTCGTATTTTTCGTCTCGAAATAGAGGTTTCTGTAAGGCGTTCCTCCGAACATTCGCGGAAACATGGCACTAAGTGGCGCAGAGATTTATGGGTAGCACTCGGTACCATTCCCCTCGCAAGTGACTACAAAAAAAACAAAATGGCTGCATGTTTTCAAATTTTTGTTTTGTCATAACATTTTCACCGTTATCAGGTCAAAATGACTAGAGACCACCATGGCCATCATCGAAGTAGAAGTCGAAGCCCAGATCACCACCATCGACACCGAAGACCTCGATCGAGATCACCTCGAAAATCGCGTTCGAGAAGTCGAAGCTCGAGTGTCGAGCGGGTCGAACGACATGGGTACGTAAAGAACTTACTAATTATTTTTCATGTTGCATGATTTTCGTCAAGAAAATGAATATAGAGACATTCAAGCATTTACCAAAGTACATTATTATGCTTTCAATAATTGGAAAGTATTTAGCTTAGTTGGGAAGTGGAGCCATAAAGTGGAGTCCTTTCTCATCTTCTCATCATTATTAAATTGGCGATTGAACGCATTGATAGTTGAATTGATAATTTCCTTTATGTGTAAAATAATACTTGTGTGAATTTCAGGTCAAGAAAGAATCAAAAGTCTTCTCAAGAAATTGCAACAGAAAGGTATAAACTATCACCTGAGACTGATTATATCTCCTGTGTATGGTGATGTATGCTATCTTTGTTTTACAAGGGTGATGTATTATATTATTATATGTATTATATTAACCTTTTATCAGAGTTTTTTTTATAGTGATGATATCGATAATCATTGCCAATTGATATCACTTGATAAAGCCTGGTTCACACGGCATCATAATCATAGTCAAAGTCATAAGCACAGTCATAAGAAATGCAGAAGTTTCCATTTTCTTATGATTATGACTATGATTATGACGTTATGTCGCACGTGTGAACCGTACAATCTTAGTCGTAAACGTGGTTATGATTATGATGCCGTGCTGAACCAGGCTTAACAATCAATCGATTGATACTGGCAATTGATGCCTTTGTATCAACTCAAGATGAACAGTGAGCTTACAATGATAGAGACCTTTGTAACACCTTATTACAATTATTGATATGTCTCTATCATTGCAAGCTCACCGTTCGTCTCACTTTGATGCAAAGGTATGGCTACCTTTCAAAGTGGCGCCGAGAACTGTGGAAGGAACTATTGCAGCAAAAACCGATTGAGTGTTTAATGCAAACGTTTTGACCGTTTGTTTTGACAGTTTGAACTGAACGTTGCGAGGCTAGATGTCAAGTGTTGCTAACGGGTGGAGACAATGTTTTACCGCCAAAAATACGCATTCATTAGTATTTTGCTTGAGTTTCACATGTAAGAGAGAAATGTTGGTTCCCAAATACTAATGAATGCATATTTTTGGCAGTGAAACATTGTCTCCGCCCCTTAGTTTTTGCTGTAAAATACTTTTGTTTAAGTTATTTTCTTGTGCTTAGATAGTATATAATGCTAGAACAATAAAGGCTGATATGATCTTTGTTTATATAGACGTAGAGCAATGAGAGAACAGATCATGAGTGATGGAGTGCCAGAGGTATGGGGTATAGCACCACCAGAACCACTTTCAGAGTAAGTATGAATCATGCAAGGTTTACTATTGTTAATGCTAATAATAACTATGGTTCTTTATAAATGCACATCTTGACAAACTATTGATGACTAAAAAATATTAATGTAGAGGTAGTGAGAGAAAAAAGTACACATTATGTCAAGAAAAAAAATACCATCAATAATGGTAATTTTATTATTAAATTAATCATAATGATCATCATCATCATCATTGCATAAATACAATCAGCAACGTTATATGATATATATATATTATTTAACAATAATCATATTTACCATTATTTACTACCATACTGCCAGACTAAAATCTAAATTGACATTATTTTAATAATCTATTTATTGTTTCTTTCTTTAAAAGCTCTGATGAAGAAAAAAGAAATCACCCTACCCTAGCAAATGGAAGAAAAAGTAAGACATACAGTGTGAATACTTTAAACCACCCAAAGAAACTTCAAAATGAATATTTTTGAGATCAAACAAAAACTTGTGGAGTTTTCTCACAGGGGTTTGTTACGAATATTCAATCTTGATGTATTTAGTTCACATATAACAAAAATTATAAGCATTTTGTAGAGATATTGTTGTTCATATTTTTGATTGTGATTCAGTAATTTTGGAGTTTCATATTAAGTAATATATACCATATTTGCTTCTGTTTTATATGAGATATACATGTACAACAACTTGTCTTGGGCTCCTCATTGTATATCCCATACAGATTGGCCGCTCATATTGTATCTATTGGGTCATTCCACATGTTGAGACATTGAAATAATGAAAATTTGACAACATTAAAAAGCGTGCTCCAAAAAGAGAGTTAACTGACTAAGGTTCTCAATGTGATTTTACTGTAATATTATCTATTCTATGTGATATTTACTAAGAAAATTAGGCAATTTTCTTATATTTGACATACTGAATTTGCCATTTGTAATGTCTGTCACGTTTCTTGTAATGTCCGTCACGCTAAATATTCCCTTTTTCTAAAAAATAGAAAAAACTAAAAAATATAGGTCTTCAGTAAGAAAACTTAACCTATAACCAAATGCTAAAAAGCATTTGTTTGCTATAAACTTCTCACAATTCACAGGAATTTCACTTCTAATTTACCCAACTGGAATTAGTGGTAGTTTTAGCTGTAATGTCCGTCACAGTCCTTTTGGACAAAAAACTAACAAGTCGAAAATTATTTCTGAAAACTTTTTTCATGCAAATTGTAGACAAGGTTCTAAGACAGTTGTGTGAAAAAATAAATTGTAAGATAATGCAACTGTGTATGAAACACAAGCTTATTTAGGTCTGTGAATGTAATGTTTGTCACGGTGGAATGGCCCCTATTACATAACTTCATATTGTTATTGTCAACATTTTAATTGTATGTGTTTTATTTGTGTCTCAGGTAAAGTGGACACAGACAGTGATGAAAGTGATAGTGATGCCCCAAAGAAGAAACACAAAAAATCTAGTAAAAAGAAGAAAAGAAAACACAAGTCACAAAAAAAGAAAAGGTTTGTTCACTCACTCAATGGAACAGCAGTTTAAGCTCAGCAATGTTTTGCCAAGTAGATAAAAATTATGTCTTGATTACTTTTAATTTAGGTACATCAGAATAAATAATGTGTTGACTGATTTCATTTTAGTAAGAAAAGCTCCAAAAAGAGAAAAACAAGAAGGTCAAGTGAAGATGAATCTTTATCAGGTGAGAAGTCTGTTACTTACATATGTATTTATCATCATTAGTTATTCATTTAATCATTCAGTTGTTCATCCATTTATTCAGCATTTCATCCATTTATTAGCTCATTTATTCCTTAAGTTTGTTTAGTCACTCATTGTTTTATCCATTCATTCAACCATTCTTTATTTTGTTCATATGGTCATTATATTGTTATTATTATTTATTCAGTCATTCATTGCACCATTCGTTCTTTTATTTATTGATTCTTTATTTTGTTCATTTATTCAATTTTTTATTCATTCATTCATTGCACCATTCATTCTTTTATTTATTGATTCTTTATTTTGTTCATTTATTCAATTTTTTATTCAGTCATTCATTGCACCATTCATTCTTTTATTTATTGATTCTTTATTTTGTTCATTTATTCAATTTTTTATTCTTTCATTCATTGAACCATTTATTCTTTTATTCAACCATCTATTCATCTACTCATTCATCCAAGCATTTATTCTATTCATTCATTCTTTTATTCCACCACACATTCTTTTATTCATTCATTCTTTGTCATCTACTAGTTTTTAATTTATTCATTCATTTGTTTATTCAATAGCTCACTTTGTTTATTCTCTTTATTCAGAGGACTCTAATGTGGAATGGGAAGAAGCTGTACAGGAGAAAGTTGAGAAAATTCCTAAAATTCCAGCTTTACCTCGTAAGAAGATAATTAATGTTCTATTAAAATGCCTTTTGGCTTTACAACTTCACTTTCAGAGTTCTACATATGTAAATGAGCCATGTCGATGTTGTAATTCAAGTGCAATGTGGTTTATTTGCTCATTGTTTTATGAAAAATATTTGAACCAGTATAGCTCATTTTGTACTATTACAACTTATTTTGTACCGTACAAACTTTCATGCTGGTAGAATTTGTCTAGAATTGTACAATCTGTCATTAAAAGGACAAAATAACTTCACCTATCCCTCCTAGCTTCCTCACCCTACCCCTGACAATCCCCTCTACCACTCATCCATTAATCTCCCTTGTTTTTGATTCATAGCTATGAAAAGTAAAGGAGATGATATTAATGAGGTGATTGGACCTCTACCTATTACACAGGATGGTGCTGCTCCTGAACTAAGAGAGTAAGTCATATTACATCTAGAGACTCACAAAATAGAATTCAAATAGTTCCCTCCATATTAATCCCAGTGGGAGGGGTATTCCAGTTGTCCAAGTGGTAGGGGTTATCAGCAGCTGATGGAACAGTCAAAGTCTGTTGAAACCATTACATCCAAAAAGTCAAAGACTTGTTGATTTCAATCCCTAAAAGGTACATATGTGCAATGTTCTTGGCAGCTAAGCTTAATTTATCAACAAAGCCAAGTAAAAATGACCATTACAGGTAGAGTCATGTTGCGTAATTGACTTTAAAGCAAGAACCCTACTAGGACCATAAAAGGTACGCACAGGAAATATTTTCAACCCTAAAAGGAGTGCCGACACCCCTACCACTTGTTCCCCCAAGGATATTAATTATTATTTAGTCTCTTTTAGTCACTATCACAGACGATTGATGTAATGTTGTAACAAGGCATTGTTTGTATATTCTCTTAGTTTTGGAGGAGCTTTGCTTCCAGGAGAAGGAGAAGCCATGGCAGAGTATGTCAAGATGGGTAAACGTATCCCACGTCGTGGTGAAATTGGCTTGACAAGTGATGAAATTGCAGGATTTGAAGACACTGGATTTGTTATGAGTGGAAGCAGGTATGTATATAATTTAATTATGCTTTTCGATACTTTCTTCAATGTAAGTAGAAAAAAAGCCATGTATTACTGGTCAGGAATTATTATCCTGTTATTCTATTAATATCATCATCGTTTTTCTTTGACTAGACATCGTCGAATGGAGGCTGTACGTCTGAGAAAAGAGAACCAGATTTACAGCGCTGATGAAAAGTAAGTCAATTTTTCTTAGATTGGAAATTAAACTTATTTTTTCAATGAATAAATTTCTTTGTTCCACTTTTATGTTCAATTTATCATCTATTTGTAACTTTTCTTCCTTGTTGTTTACAGGCGGGCTCTAGCAATGTTTAACTATGAAGAACGATCCAAAAGAGAAAACAAGATATTGTCAGATTTCAGAGAATTGGTTCATCAGAAAACCAAAGCAAAAAAGTGAAAAGGATAGCTAGATTATATGTAGAGTGAAGTACAATCATGAAGGACAATGATGGATAAGTAGATGGATAGGTTTCTGTTTTTCTGGGATAGAAATTTAGTAAGATATATTTTTCTATATTAAACAGGTTCCCATTTAAATCTGTACTTTCCCATTTAAATCTGTACTTATGCAAATTTTGTTGATGTGTGCTAAACACACAGCTCAACCAATCAGAGAAGTTCACTTCAGAAATAATATACTCTGATTGGTTGATCTGTGTGTTTAGCACACATCAACACAATTTGCATAAGTACAGATTTAAATGGGAAAGTACAGATCTAAATGGGAACCTGTTATTACCAAATATAGTTCCAGAAAAAAAAAAACACTTTGTCATGATGGAAGAGACAATGCAAGGAAAGATAATTATTTATTTATATGTACAAATCTCTACAGTGGAACCTTAACTGTGTATTTGTAACCACTCAAAGTTGATCCTTCAAACAGTTCTCTGATGATGAGTGTGGAATTCCTCCAAAATATTTGTTAAAATACTTTGACTATTAATATGAAGATGTCTTTGTAAGGATAGGTTCTACTGTATTATAATTCTGAACTCAAAGTATCTTTGTACACAGGCCTCATCATAATATGTGAAATAGTCTCCTCTGTTAATTTGTTTTTTTTAATTTAAAATTCTTTGCTTGCTGTTAAGTACATCATTTCAAGACATTGATCCTTTATAGCTCGGAAGATGGCAAAGTAAAAATAATTAATGCAGAGGAGACTCTTTTTCACTAATTATAACTTGAACCTGTATATTGTACATGGAACAAAACACAACATGTTATTGTATATAACATACAGACCAATAGAGTGTATGCCATTAATCTGTGAAACAACTACTATTCAGGATGTATTTAGCTATGAACTATTTAGTTACTGACTAACTACATGTAAGTATCAACTTGAGCATGACCCATACAATTATATACACCTACCATATTTCAAAACTGGTTGTCATAGGTGATAAGCAGTAGGAACTAAGTCTTTCCAAGATCCAAGAATAGCTGAAATAACATGTGTCTTCTTCTTCTTCTCATCAAGAACATGGATGTTAGTGTTAAGATATTACATGTTATTTGTAGTCAATCAAACCATTTTTTAAAAAGGCCTTGATTATTCATGTTGAGTTGTATGAATACCCTATCACGTATTAACCTTTCACCTTCATCAATGACATTTATTGAATATGTGTATTTTATAATAATTTTGTAAGATACAATAGTTACACCATGCTACTCCACTAGCATGCAAAGGTTTGTACAAAATAGTGCTATTAGACAATACATATAGTTTTGTTTCATAAATATATGGCTTGCACTCTAATTACCGGTATCACTAATTTTATCACTACATGTAATAAAAATAAATATTTTTATTTTAATTATAATGAGAAGATTGATTCCTCTGTGTCACTGTCCTGGTCAGTATCAGAAGCAAGTACAGCTGTTTTCATTTCCTTCTTGGTGCTTTCTTTCTTGCTCACTTTGTCATTCCTTCCTATAGGTTTCTCCCAGAATTCATCATCAGTTTTTAATTTAAATTTCTCTGACTGCTTTTGAATTTCTTTGGAAATTGTTTTTTGGTCTTGTATCCACTCTGTGTATTGAAACGGCTCTGAATCTAATGAAGAAATAGCATTCTTACTCTCTCTTCTTTCAACAATGTTATTTTTGAAGTCAAACTTTGCATGTTTTTCATCCTTTGGATAAATATTAGAAACATCATTTAAAGCATTTTTTGAAGAAATTCTCATATTCCAAACTTTTCCTTGCATGTTAGTTTTTCGATGTGAAGATTCAGAATTTGTGTCATTTCTCTGGCTTTTATTTTCAAAGTCAAATACTTGGCTCTCTGGAATGCAAAATTGTGTCTCTGGAATAGAAATAATTTGAGATTCACTTAGTGCCTCTCGTGTGTTGTATTTTGAATCCATCATTCCACATTTGAGATTTCTATTTGGTTTTTGTGCATCTACAGTTTTAGACTTTTGCTCAGTGACCCACTCGGTAAATCTAAAATTAGAATCAGCCAGGGTATTTACTTCTAATAAGTTTTCCTGTTCGTTTTGTTCTTTACTCTCAATAGTAGATCCTTGGGTGTCGAAGTTTGTATTATAATGCACAAATTTACACTTTTCTTTCTGCTGATTTGCCCATTCTGTGAAGTGAAATTCTGACTCTGAATTAACAATGTCACTTTCTTGTCTGTGCTGTAGATTCTCTACATGTTTACACATATCTTTGTCTTGACTCAACAAACTGTTAACAGATTCACATGTTTCTTGGTAATGACTTTGACTCCGTGCATCCTTACTTTGGTTCCAACTCTGACGATTGTGTACACAATCAACTGTGTCTTTGCCCTTCTTTTCACATGGCAGTCTATCTTCAAATTCATTGTTATCTTCATCCAGGTTCTTAATCTCTTGTCTAGCAGTATATTCACTACAATTTATGCCCTTTTTGCTATCATTATCAACATTAAAGTATTTCTGCAGGTCTTTTGATTTATTTGCTTGTTCTTTAGCCCACTGAGTGTAATGAAAGCTGTCAGAGTCAATATCACTGTAATCATAACCCAAAGTAGTATCATCACTCAGACTTCGAAACCTTTTAGCAATAGGGCTTCTGAAAGGTTTGTGGTAAGGTAAAGTTTGTTCTTGGTCATTATGTGCAATATTTCCATGTTTTGTGCCATCATTTGAATTATCACCAGCAAAGTTCTTTAAGGAGTTTTCAAGATAAGGAGGAATGTTATAACTTATTGTGGGATCGTCCTCATTCAAACATCTAAGTCTCTTTGCATTAGGGCTTCTGTCTGGTTCATTATGGTAAGGTAAAGTTGTTTCATCATGCTTGGTATCTAGCTTTGTTTCATTTTTGGAATTTCCATTTAATATGTTTTGTGAATGATTTTTAATTAAGTTATCTTCTGTTTGTTTATTGCTGACTTGTGAACAATTAGTATCAGAAGATTGTTGATTGTAAGGGTAGGAGTAATCTTCCCATAGTGACAATTCTCTGTCATCTGAAATCAGAAAGAAAAAAAGATCACTAAAGGTAAATTATAATACAAGCCACTGACTGAACAACCGCTTGTACTATCCACGGATGATTATCAAAGTCTTCTGAATTTTGTTGTCACTAGTATCATCAACATTAACCTCATTTCCAACATTATCACCATCACCACTATGATTAGCATCATCACATGATCAACATCATCATCTTCATCAACAATAGCACGGTCCATCATAGACATCCTCGGGAACCCAGGGGTATTCTTCTGTCGCTCGTTTCTCGCTTCCACAACATATACCACTGGGAACGTAGTCTGTTGGAGCTTGTTCCGGAAGTCAAAATTCAAACTTATTTAACGACTTTCTTTGAATGGTTATCTTGATTTTCATTGGTCGACCTAATAAGGTTGACCAATCAGGAAAGAGCTGAATTTTGACTTCCAGAACAAGCTCCAACAGACTACGTTCCCAGGGGTATATGTTGTGGAAGCGAGAAACGAGCGACAGAAGAATACCCCTGGGTTCCCGAGGATGCATCATTGACAGCATGCATTGTAAATAGCATTATCACCAATAGGATTATCGACATTATCAGCATCACATGTACATGATCCAGACCACATCATCACCATCACCAACAATATCATCCTTGACAACATAATTTAACTAACATCCCCACCAACCATGATCGTCAATGTAAACATCAATGTTCCCAGGATCAAGGAAAGGTCAGAGGTGGCGGGTGACCGCCTTGAAGTGTGTGCTGGTCAGTATAAAAAATAAATAAATATGATGTACTTGAAACAAAACTTTGCTCTGGCTGTTAATATTATGCATTATGGATACTATGAATACATAGCTATCAAGCAGCCATTGGATATATAATGTACATTTTTCAATACTTGGAAAAATTACCTAGTTGGGACGACATGGGTAACTTCTGATGCTTTCTTGTCACTCTTTCCGAGTTGTCGCATTTCTCTTCATCCATTGGTCTTAATCCCAAATCATCCTCGAACTCTGCGTTTTCCTTTTGATTATTTGATTCAACAGGTTTAAAGAACTGATCCATTTTAGACTGCTTTACGCGGGAAAGCATTTCAATCTCCCGTGAAGAAAGTGGCGATGATGAAATAATGGCGCCTGGAATATGATCAGAAACGTTCTTGAATAGAAGGGGTTTCTTCTTCCCTTTCTTAGATCCGCTTGTATTTTTGATTGATTGAGCTATCTTTCTTGTGGTCTTGGTCGACAGCCACTTCCCACAGCCTTCTTCTGCTGGCTTTTTAGTAAACATGATGACTTTAACAATGAGCTGTTTCAATGTTTATGGACGGAGTTACCAACATGTACCTTCAATTTAAATACGATTTTCTCAAAAGTATTTCCGGAAACCAGTCTTGAAAGTTTGTATATAGTACAGTATCATAACTGTACGCTTTTAGATGTTCATGTTTTGCAATTTGTCTAAAAAATTGAGTGTAAATATTATTATCTTCTGCCTTGTTTGAAAAATGGCGCTCCATAAATTCGCGCCAATTTTAATTTGACTAGTTACCAGTTTTCCCCGCCTGTAAAACAATAATTGGGGAGGGGAAGGTAAATTATTTAAAACTTAAAAAAACAATAACTCTATCTATAATCTCCAATAACCTATGTCACAAAATTATTACGGCTGTTTAGATTGTACTAGAACTATTGGTACTTCTTATTGTTATAACATAAACCACATCAATAAAGTTGTGTGTAAACTAAGAAAATCGCTTTTACCCCTCCCCTCTAGATAGAATGTCATACCGAAAGTCAATTATATTGCTCGTGGCAAAGAATTCAGAAAGCAGTCATGTTTTTGCGGTGAATTTTGAGTGATTCTTTGCTCATTCTTCGTAATGGCGACTTCAAACGGTCCGCTAAAGGATAAATCAACGAATATCATTTCTGTAGATGTTGGAACAACTTTGCTAACGTGTCATCTTTTTGATAAAACTGGTCTTTCAAAGTACAACACTTCGCGAAAGGTTGGTGTGCATGGTTGTTAAGTTGCTCGACAAACAAAACAAACTACATATTGTCAAGGCTTTATTATGATAGTATAATTTCATTGTCGCTTTTAAGGTTTCCATTCTATTTTTGATTATCGAATTTGTTTTCATAAAATATTACAGAATGTTCTTGTAAATATTTAAAACACTATAAGCTTATATCAATATCAATCTTTTCAAACTTTGAGTTTAGCCAAACATACGAATGATTTCTTTGTTTATTTTGGGATTAACATATTCGTAAGGCCATATTTTTCTACCCTGTATCCAAATTAAGCTAATTTGATTTAAAAAAATAAGCTTAAATCAAAGTATAATTTATGTTTCTTAGCTTATATTTATCAAAGAAAATGTTTGTCAGCTGTTTGGTTTGCACGTAAAATTTAGTTAATTATATTAACATTTATAAAAAGCCTGTTAAAAAAGCACAATGTGAATTGCCATCTGTAATGTATGTTTTGCTTCTAAAACTGAAAAACTCTTTGTGAAAAATGTTGTTGAAATAATTATGTTAAAATAATATCGACAGGGGGTATATCTCAATTGGTTATGAATTTACTAAACAGGAGTGGGTTAAAACATAAACATTTCCCTTAAAAATAGCTCTCAATGTGCTTTTGTAAATACTAAATTTTGACAGCAAAATGTGCATGTATTCATGCCGGCACTATGGGGTTTGAAGACTCCCTGCAGAGTCATCTTGAGATTGATAGCAAAATATTGAAATGTGCCTTCAAACATTCCCCTTAATTAAATAACTCTCAATGTGGTTTTGTGATGCTTTGTTCTAAATGGTTTACAGAAAAAAAAAACATATAACTAGGACAGTGAAGTGTTATTATTTCAGTATGTGCATGTATTCATGTCGGCAGTATGGCGTTTGAAGAATCCCTGCAGAGTTAACTTCAGATTCATCGCAAAACATTGAAATGTGCCTTGAAAATAACAACATATGGTGGTCATATCTTTTTTGTTTCTCTTGAAAAAATAGAAAATGAGGCAACATGATGGAGTTATAGAGCATGCAGGAATTTTTAAAAAACAAGAGAAGCATTAGGAGATGCATGACACGTAGCGGAGTGTTTCTCAGCGCTTCTTGAGTCTTCTTAAAATTGTGTGCTCTATAATTGACAGAACACTGCTGCCGAGTTTTCTATTTCTTTTATAAAATATTGAGTTGTTAAAATCAAACGAATCGACGTTCCATGCTCTGTAGAGTTAGAAAAATAAACGCTTCTCAGCCAATAATGGGTGCAATTTATATGAAATATTTTATAATGACCAATTATTTAGATAGTTCACAGGAAACCGTTCACAGTAGTCTATAAATAAATAAATAAATCACTTTTTGCATTGTTCTCTACTTTCACATAACCATAATGCCTTCTGTTTTTAAAAAAACAATTATAGCTACCCCTCCCCCAAACAAAAACAGAAGGCATTATGGTTATTGTGAAAGTGTAAAGGATAATACAGGAATTCAAGTGAATGTAGATAATATTTATCCAGTAAGTTACTATCCCATACACTTGCACTGACATATGTACTAATTATATCACACAATAATAATTATGATAATAATAATAATAATAATAATAATAATAATAATAATAATAATAATAATAATAATAATAATAATAATAATAATAATAATAATAATAATAATAATAATAATAATGACTTTATTAAATGATTTGGCAATTATTAAGAAGAATAAAACAATAAGATGCAATAAAACGATATATTTAAATATAATCTATAATATGGTATAAAATGTCTGTGTATCTATCAATTAAAATGTCTCACAGCAAACGGAAGAAAACTGTTCTTGTACAATACTCAACTCACAAGTTGATTTTTGCTGAAAGACTGGAGAAACATAAAAACCTTTATATTGGTATAGTAGAGAATAACTTGCACATATATATAACATGTTGAGCCACAACCCACACCTGTCCAGACCACATTATTGGTGAGAGGCAAGATATTTTGCGACAGATGTACCATCCATCGAATGCTACCCTAGTTAATTGAGTATGGTATACCGGGTATACATATTTCAGTCCACAATGTTTTGGTTGTACCAACGCATTGTTAATTGCAGTCATGTGGTAGACGATGAAATATATATTTAATTTTCAAATCCATGTGCATATTCCCTGTTAGCAGAGGCTACTTTTTCCATGTGACATCATAATAAAAATTGTTTTGTAACCATTCTATTGCTGGTGTGGACTGGGCATCATCAAAGAATGAACAGTTGAGAGCAAAGGCATCTTTTCTCTGGCCAGTATGGTAGAAAAAGTAGCGTCTGCTAGCAGGGAAATGTTCATATTACTGACATTCTTTGCAGGCTTCAGAGTGGACTGCAGCTTTGGATGTGACAAAGATTTTGAAACAGGTTTACTAACAACAATTATCCTGGGCATATTATAGATAGCAGTACTCCATCCTCAGCCTGGATTGGTGGAAATAGAACCATATCAATTATGGGAACAGTTCCAAGACATTATCTGGGAAACAATGGAAGGTAACTAAATAATCATGATAGATGCATTAACTCGATCTCCTTCATTGTTATTGTTAGTAATAGCAGGCTGTATAGCTTGGTGGTCAGTGGAGTTGTGAAGAAGAAGAAAGAATAGACCTCCAGCCTGCAAATGTTAAGTTTTTTAGTCAAGCTATGCAGGCCAAGATGTACTTTAATTGAAATGTAATTGAGTCTGATCTTAAGAAGAATTTGAACTGTGCCTTGTTTGGGTATTGGGCTCCTTGTGGATGGACAGAAAGGCCTAGCAATAAGAGACTGCAAAAGAGTCACTACTTTTAGATGAAAACTGTGAGGAAACAAGTGAAGTTTTGACCAGAAGAGAATGAAGAGAGACTTGGCATATGAGAGAGAGGAGTCTCCAAAACTTCACTAAATAGAAATTCTACTTATTTCCTCAGTTTTGCTTATAAATTTAAATTAACTTTGGCAATACACAGCAAGGGAGCAGACACATGTATATATATAGATCATTATTGGAGAGTTTGATTTGCAATATGTTTTTTTACAGCTGAGCAGATAACAGCTGAGGAAGTAACATGTATAGGAATATCAACACAAAGGGGAACATTTGTAACATGGGACAGGTAAAAAACATGTAGCATTATTTATAAAATGTAACTATCATGTGCTTGACTATTTTGTGGTCCAATATAATTAAAAAAAAAAAACTTTGTTAGGTTAAAAAAAAGCAGATTTTATATTGTTTCTATTATTTTTACAGTGCATTTTACTTTCAATACTTTTATATTAATTTGTTGGTTGGAATAAATGTCTTTTTGTTCATTATTTTATTAAAAGGCGTTTTTAATTTAATTCAGAAAAACTGGTAAACCACAGCATAACTTTATTACATGGCAAGATCTCCGTGCAAGTGATCACACAGACGTATGGAATAAATCCTTAGCTCTCAAGGTATTGAATTGAAATGCGTTTGGTGTATAAGTGAAATAAAGACCATGAGAAAAATATCATATGCCCTTAGCGGGAATTGAACCCTCAAGGTATTGGATATGTATTTTGAATCAATACTCTGAGCCTTTGTACCTACCTACTTGTACCTACATGTACAGCAGCATACAAAACATAAATATGTGTTTCACATTACAAGTGACATTAGTGTTAATTTCTTTATCATTCAAAAACCTAAATTCACTTCTCTCTCCATTTGAAAATTTGAGGTAAGAATATTTATTTATTTATTTGACAATTGCATTTAAGTATTATTTGGTACAAAACAAGTGTACAAATAGTGCCCTATTTTAATGAATTGGCTGGAGAAAATTTTTTTGACAGTTCAACTACCAACAATGAAGTAATGGACAGTTCCCAATACTGATTATGGGAACAGGGAATTCCATAAAAATCATTATGCCTTTTTGTGTCTTGACAGACTCTTCAAACAAGCTCCAAGTTCTTACACATGATCTCTCGGCGGAAAAAGTTTCTTGCAGGAAGTGTAATTAACTTTTCAACTCAACAGGTAATATTGTACATAGTGATCCAGGTTTGAGTCCTGGCTCAGGCATGGATTATATGTGAGTTGAGTTTGTTTGATGTGTTCTTCTCTCCTATGCCACAAGGGTTTTTCTCCAAGTTATCCAGTGTTCCTCCCTCCTCAAAAATGAATTTGTGAGCCAAGTTGTATGCAATTTAATGTAGTGTCTCCCCAATTAGTAAGACACACGTGTCTAGATAGAAAGATTGAGATGTTAAAAAAGTGATTTATTTATCTATCAAATATTATTTATTTAATTAATTGTGTATGTTAAATATAATTGGTAACATTATTAAATGATTTTATTACTTTTGATTGTTTGATTTAATTAAAAGATATGCATTTCTTCTTGTAGGCATCCATAAGGCTTCATTATATGTTAAAAAAGCATGTTGAAGTAAGTTTTGGAATCAGTCTAAAAAATGATGTTATTATAATGAAAGCATTTTAAATAGTTTTCATTAAAGTTTGATTAGTCATTTGGTCATTTTTTCATTCATTCATTCATCCATGCATTCATTTGACTATTTATTTATTAATTCATTTATTCATTCATTCACTCGTATTTAGTTTATTTAATATTCAAGACATGTATAATTGTTTCTTAGTCTTTTTTCATCCATTCACTTATTCATGTGTTGACTCATTTGCTCATTCATCTGTTAATTTGTTTATTTATTTATTCACTCATTCATGCATTCATTCACCCATTCATCCATTCACTCATTCATCTTTTCATCAATATGTAACAATGTAATTTTAAATTTAATAAGTGGAAAACCATTGTTTATTAAATAAATCTAATAAACTAATTTCATTTTATATTGATGAATAAACAGCTCCAAAGAAAAGCAGAAAATGGTTCTCTCCTATTTGGAACAATTGATACATGGTTGATATGGAAACTAACAAAGAATAAACTGCATATTACTGATTACTCGAATGCCAGCTCCACAGGAATGTTTGATCCTTTTGTGGTAAGAAAACTTATAACCATTATAGATGAAGTCAGTGACCAACAAGACAGTGTAGCTAAGTTGGTTAGTGCGTGGCTTTCGGAGCGAGAGGTCACCTTTAAATAGCCGTAAAACAGAGTATTGATGTAGAGAGGTGGGAAAAGAGAGCACCGTCGGCTTCCTGGGAGACCAGCTTACAGCTTACTGCTTATAGCTTAAGAAACTACCGATGCTAAATAATAGTAATTTAATTTGAATTTGAATACTGATACATCGAACAGTATATCTCATTCCCGGCTGGCAGGGACTACTATGTTTTGTAATGATTTATGTTCTAGCTAAAGAAACACCTGAAATAATTGTATCAGTCTGTGTAGTCCAAATTACAGAGAATGCAAACAAAGCAGCAGTTGTAAGATCCTATAGCCTCCTCTACAGGCAACACATTTTTACTTTTGGGCTGCCTGTTTCTAATAGCCCCTCCCCTACTCTGATCCCCAGTCAATCTCAGGGAATCCCATTCAATAAAAGAGATAGGGGTAGCCTATGGAGAGGGCTTGTTATCTCCAATAATTTATATTATTGTATGACCCGTATTTTGCCTGGCATGCACTGTTAAGAAAACCCTCGCTGTGCTCAGTTCGTACATCATGACTTCTAGCCGAATATTTTCCCGTATGGCCCTCCCACTCAGTCAATAAGTACTTATATTATAATTAATCTCCAATAAGTATTATTGTTTCTAAGTCGAGATTATTTATTGACAGATGGAATGGAGCTCAGTTTTAACCTCATTGTTCAATATTCCCAGTGTGATATTGCCTAAAATTGTTGATACCAGGTGAGTACAATCAATCAATCAATCAATCAATCAATCAATCCTATAAATTAATCAATCAATCAATCAATCAATAAATCAATCCTATAAATTAATCAAGCAACCAATCAATCAATAAATCAATCCTATAAATTAATCAATCAATCATGCAATCTATAAATCAATCAATCAATCAATCAATCAATCAATCAATCAATCCTGTAAATTAATCAATCAATCAATCAATCCTATAAATTAATCAATCATGCAATCTATAAATCAAGCAATCAATCAATCAATCAATCCTGTAAATTAATCAATCAATCAATCCTATAAATTAATCAATCATGCAATCTATAAATCAAGCAATCAATTAATTGACTTTCACGATGGTCAGAATGATAGAATTTACTCCCACTGGGTTTACAGCTTTGTGTAACTTTGTGTAAAATTCTCTAAATGTAACCAAATTTGGCATGAAGATAGTTTGAGGCAATCTGCATTTAATGGTATTGATGTCTCACTTGTGATTGACAGGATGACGTCATAACTGACGTATGAATTTGGCGCCAAAGCTTAGAATTTTGAAATTGATTTCACAAAGTAACTGAAAATGTTCTATTCTCAAAACGATGCATTTTAATGAAAATCCCACCTAAATCCGATTAATGGTTCAAAAGTTATCACTAATTAAAAAAACTCAAATTTCCCGCCAAAAGTGAAAGAATGTAACAAAATGACCATATATGGTCAAAATTAAGGGTATTTATACAGCTTTTCCCCTAAACATAGTCAGATGGAAACAAAGTGAATAATGCATTAAAACAAATTTGTAGTTTTTTTGATTTTGGAAATTGTTTGTCACGTGGTGTATTACGTCATGAGGTACATAATGACGTCATATGTATAAAGCAATGACGTAATACACCACGTGACAAATAATTTCCAAAATCAAAAAAACTACAAATTTGTTTTAATGCATTATTCACTTTGTTTCCATCTGACTATGTTTAGGGGATAAGCTGTATAAATACCCTTAATTTTGACCATATATGGTCATTTGGCGGGAAATTTCAGTTTCTTTAATTAGTGATAACTTTTGAACCATTCATCGGAATTAGGTGAGATTTTCATTAAAATGCATAATTTTGAGCATAGAACATTTTCAGTTACTTTGTGAAATCAATTTCAAAATTCTAAGCTTTGGCGCCAAATTCATAGGTCCGTTATGACGTCATCCTGTCAATCACAAGTGAGACACCAATACCATTGAATGCAGATTGCCTCAAACTATCTTCATGCCAAATTTGGTTACATTTAGAGAATTTTACACAAAGCTGTGGACCCATCGGGAGTAAAATATACCATCTCTGACCATTGTGTTTATTTACCAATGGTAAATGTCTCATTAAACTGTTTTTCAGAAGTGCCAAGCTAAAAAGACTACAATAAAAATCAAATTTAAATATTACAATGCTCAACTATACTACAGCTACTGGCAATATTAATTTTTAAGAAATGGATGTAAAATATAATACTAAAAAGAATAAATTTAGAAATTAACAAAATATATATAGCATTTTATGCCACTATATTATGCCACTATTCACATTATTTAATTAATGTGATAAGTATTACCACTGTCGTTTTCATTCTTAACTCTGAAGATGACTTCAATCTGCTTATCAGATTGTTTCTTATTTTTTATTATATTCATTTGAATCAATTTTAGTGGTAATATTTGTGAAACAGCAAAAGAGATCTTTGGAGCATCAATTCCTGTTAAGGCTTTGGTAAGTGTTACAACCACCACTATTGAATATCTGGATGCTACAGCTATTTATATGATATATTTCCCAGGTTGAACCTCTTGTCAAGATGTTGGTAAGATATCTTGACAAGATCTTAGCTAAGATCCTGCAAAAATGTCTTATGTACACTGACAAGATCCTGCAAGATCCTGCAAAAACTTGCAAGGATCTTGCCTGATCTGTGCAAGATCATGCATGATTTTGCAAGTTTTTGTGCAAGATCTTGGAAAAGATCATGTATGATCTTGCAAAATCCTGTAAGATCTTTAATAAGATCCCACCAAGATTCCTCATGAGCTTGCAAAATCCTGTAAGATCTATGAAAAGTCTACTGCACGAACATGGTTAAGGCATGGCAAGACACGACACGGCAAGGCACAGCAAATTTCTAGAAACATGAGGGTCATAGCAAGGCACACACACAGCACTGAACAGTTCACACTCATACAAAATCTGTTCTAAGATCATGCAGTAATGAATATGACAGCACTGTAATTGTTTCATATATTTATAGGTTGCTGACCAGCAAGCAGCAATGTTTGGTCAATGTTGTTTTGATGTAGGGGATGTTAAGTGTACGTTAGGTACAGGCACGTTTATTGATGTCAATACTGGCAAGTTTCCCCATGCTTCTGTAGCAGGTATGAATGATATGGGGTATTGTTTGGTCAATGTTGTTTTGATGTAGGGGATGTTAAGTGTACGTTAGGTACAGGCACGTTTATTGATGTCAATACTGGCAAGTTTCCCCATGCCTTTGTAGCAGGTATGAATGATATGGGGTATTGTTTGGTCAATGTTGTTTTGATGTAGGGGATGTTAAGTGTACGTTAGGTACAGGCACGTTTATTGATGTCAATACTGGCAAGTTTCCCCATGCCTCTGTAGCAGGTATGAATGATATGGGGTATTGTTTGGTCAATGTAGTTTTGATGTAGGGGATGTAAAGTGTACGTTAGGTACAGGCACGTTTATTGATGTCAATACTGGCAAGTTTCTCCATGCCTCTGTAGCAGGTATGAATGATATGGGGTATTGTTTGGCCATTAATGTTGATGTAGAGGATGTAAAGTGTACATTTTATTTGGTAAATATAGAGTGTTTCAACAATGTTGTAATTTAATTTGGTTGGTTTAGGTCTATATCCTCTTGTTGGTTGGAAAATAGGTCCTGAAGTAGTTTACATGGCAGAGGGAAATGCATCAGGAACAGCAACAGCTATCGAATGGGCACAAAGAATGGGTACAATGATTGTAGTTTTACTGTAATGTTGTAGTACATCATTTAGCTTCTGTTGGAAGTACTAAAAATTAATGGCTTTTTAATTTTGTTGTAGGATTTTTTAGTGATGTAAAGCAAACAAGTGACATGGCATTTTCCGTAGAAAGTAAGTTCATAGAAATATTATATTTTAGAATAATCATAATTTGTTTTTGACAGTGCTTGATGTACAGTAGATGGCGTATTGTATTCTATTTTTAATTCATTCCATTTCTTTGGTATTCCTGCTATTCATGTTTTTGTGTTCCATTCATAGATTCAGATGGAGTTTATTTTGTACCCTCCTTTAATGGCCTGCAGGTAGATAAAATGTCTTATTTTGATTGCCATCATAAGCATTGGCATCCTTTAAGGCCTGGCTAAACTAGGATACATGTAGAATGCTACGTGCAAGCTACAAGCGAGCGACATGTCGCCTCGATTGGCTAAACTGGGATACATCGTATTCACATGTAGCAGACACAAAGAAGTGTTTCTGCTGTCTCCCAGAAACATTTTTTGTGTCCCGGCTACAAAATGTGTTGCACGCTACAATGTTTTCGAGGTGGCTAAACTGAGAAACATTGTGGATAAACTTAGGACGCGACAATGTAGCACGCTACATGTATCCTAGTTTAGCCAGGTCTTTACTTAATGCAGAATGCCAGTCATTTGAATCTAGATCAACTCGATCCATTATTAACACACTTGATCCACAAAGTATTTTCAATCCCCATGTATATTACAAATTGTTACTTTTTAATAGCAATTATATTAGATCAAATTGACCTGGATTGAAATGACTTTCGATAATTTTCCAGATACCTAATGGTGGTGTTATAATTATTTAGGCACCCATTAATGACAATAAGGCATGTGTATCACTAATGGGAATGAAGTCAACAACTACCAAAGCTCACATTGTTAGGGCAATACTAGAGTCTATAGCATTCAGGTAATTTATTGTTGATAATTACAATCTGACATCTGATATGATGACAATGACGATTAATTTTGATGGTGATGTAATGGTGTTGGTGATGTAATGGTGTTGATGATGTAATGGTGTTGATGATGTAATGGTGTTGATGATGTAATGGTGTTGGTGATGTAATGGTGTTGATGATGTAATGGTGTTGATGATGTAATGGTGTTGATGATGTAATGGTGTTGATGATGTAATGGTGTTGATGATGTAATGGTGTTGATGATGTAATGGTGTTGGTGATGTAATGGTGTTGATGATGTAATGGTGTTGGTGATGTAATGGTGTTGATGATGTAATGGTGTTGATGATGTAATGGTGTTGATGATGTAATGGTGTTGATGATGTAATATGGTGTTGATGATGTAATGGTGTTGATGATGTAATGGTGTTGGTGATGTAATGGTGTTGATGATGTAATGGTGTTGATGATGTAATGGTGTTGGTGATGTAATGGTGTTGATGATGTAATGGTGTTGATGATGTAATGGTGTTGGTGATGTAATGGTGTTGATGATGTAATGGTGTTGATGATGTAATGGTGTTGATGATGTAATGGTGTTGATGATGTAATATGGTGTTGATGATGTAATGGTGTTGATGATGTAATGGTGTTGGTGATGTAATGGTGTTGATGATGTAATGGTGTTGATGATGTAATGGTGTTGATGATGTAATGGTGTTGATGATGTAATATGGTGTTGATGATGTAATGGTGTTGATGATGTAATGGTGTTGATGATGTAATGGTGTTGATGATGTAATGGTGTTGATGATGTAATGGTGTTGATGATGTAATGGTGTTGATGATGTAATGGTGTTGATGATGTAATGGTGTTGATGATGTAATGGTGTTGGTGATGTAATGGTGTTGGTGATGTAATGGTGTTGGTGATGATGGGGATGATGATGTATTAATGTTGATGATAGTGATGATGGTGGTGGTGATGCAATGGTTGTGATGATGATGGTCAGGATACTAATAATGTGATGGTGATGGGAATGATGACAAAAATGATGGTCATGATGATGGAGATGATGAAAACTATGATAATGATGAATTAATGTTGATCATGATGACGACAATGATGGTGATGATGATGACGATGAGAACAATGACTGTCAGTGAAAATGACAATAAGAATAATAGCTGTCATTAATAAGCAGCCATACAATTTTGGCAGGTTTACAGAACTGTATGAAGTTGTTATTGAGGAAACTCAAGTCCCTGTAATGTCATCAATCAAGTAAGCTCACTCTCCCCCATGCTGCAATTCAATTTGCAGATGCACCAATAGACCTAATCGGCTATCGCGTTGCTATGTACGTTTCCACCCAATTCAAATCCTTTGGGAATAAGATTCTTTGTCTTATGTATTTCAATGTCACATGGAAAATATTTTGAACAAAAGTTTTTATTTCCAGAGGTTTTCAATTGGGTGAAAACGTACATAGCAACGCATTAGACAATTAGGTCTATTGATATGTAAATACAGTGGAATCCCTCTACACCCACAGGAATTTTACTTTGTCCCGGCATTCTGCATATAGAGGAGTTTCACTGTATTGTCAGTGTCATGACAGTTCAATAACTAATTAAAAAATAAAATCCTTTTCTACGTTGACTGTAGAACTTTGCAATTTAACGATTTTTGAAATCATTGAGGCTTATATACTTGTTTCAAAAAAGGTTAACCGTCTGACATCTGAATCTAAATAATTATTTTGGATCTAAAAATTTATTTTTTGCCTGTCGGATTAAATACCTTCTGAATCAAACTCATAACTTATATTCACATTTTGCTACAAATTGTGTATCAAAATTTGCAGCTATTTGCTTTAGATTTAGGTTTCAGACCATTTACCATTTTTGAAGCAGTTATATAATTTGGGTTCTGGTTTGCTAATCTGGTGCCATTAAGGAAGGAAATGCATAATACTGCAGACACACCCTTGATTTTGAATTTTTGTTTTCAGGGCAGATGGTGGTGTGTGTAATAATGACTTTGTCATGGAACTCACTAGTAGTCTAACAAATCAAAGTATGGATAAACCATCACAAACCGACATGTCAGCTCTAGGTGCTGCTTTTTTAGCTGGGATGGCTTCAGGTAACATGAAAAGCATTAATAATAATACAGTGGTACCTCTATTAAGCGGTCACCCTCGGGACTTTCCAAAGTGGCCTCTTAATAGATTTTTGCCGCTGAATAGAGGTGTAGAATAAGTATAGGAATCGATTTGGGACTTTTTATTGTGGCTGTTTAATAGAGGGTGACCGCTTAATAGAGGTACCACTGTAATAAACTTTGCTGGGTGAAACTGAACAATTAAGGATAATGTTATTTCCTTATTTGCTTGCCCTCTTCATCCAGTTGTTACATATACTCTCTCTTACCTTCTTTCCTTATTTCCCTATTTCTTTCTTTTGTCCTTTCTTTCTTTTGTCCTTTCTTCTGTTTCTTCTTTTCATCCTGTTATCCTTCCTGGCTGTTCCTTCATTGTTCTTACTTTCCACCTTCCCAATGCCTGTCTTCTTTCTTCCCTTACTTACTTGCTTACTTACTTACTTACTTACCTATATATTTACTTACTTGCTCCCTTCCTCCTTCTGTCCTTCCTTCTTCCCTCGCATCCTCCTTCCCTCCTTCCCTCATTTTCCTCCCCTCCTCAGTCCCTTCCTCCCTCCCTCCCTCCCTCCCTCCCTCCCTCAGTCCTTCCATCCTTTCTTTCCTCAGTCATTTTGCCCCTCCCTCCCTTCGTCCCTCACTCCCTTCCTTCCTGCCTTCCTTCCTTCCTGCCTTCCTGCCTTCCTTCCTTCCTTCCTTCCTTCCTTCCTTCCTTCCTTCCTTCCTTCCTTCCTTCCTTCCTTCCTTCCTTCCTTCCTTCCTTCATTGCTTTACTGCTTCTTTCATAATATTATCACTTGATGATTTGTTTATTACTACTAATTATCATTTGCTATTGTAATTGTAGGTGTCTGGAAATCACGTGACGAATTGAAGGCCATACGATGTACTCGTGCTCTGTTCCAACCCAAGGCTTCTATACACGAAAAATATAAAAAGAACTTTAAAGAATGGAAAGATGCTGTAAATAGAAGTAGAAATTGGTATCCATAAACTACACCCCTCCCCCCATTAGTTTAAATGAATTTCTATATCCAGTTCCACTCACTCGGGTGTTTACTTACAGGGGTTGTAGGTGGGATCTGGGTACGAAAGAAAAACACGCTCTATTACCAAGGGTCACTCTTCCTGGTTGACGGAGAGCTGCTAAAAGAATAAAAATCCCTGGGTATGTACAGAGAGAAAATGTGGGTTCATTAGCATGCACTCCTACGTTTTTTTAATAAGCATATAGGCAAGAAAGTAGTGGAAATAATATGATTCCAATGTACAGTTGGCCGTCACATAAATGATATATAGCATTTGTATTTATCAGTTTGAAATACTATTTTTGTTCTGTAAATATAGATTCTTTTGGATTATATGTCGTGCTTTTGAAATGGGTTCTTGTTCTTGTTGCTTGTTTGCTTGTTTGCTTGTTTGTTTGTTGCTAACTTGTTTGTTTGTTCGTTTTGTTCTTCTTGTCGTCCATGACCAAAAAGGAAGAAGTCTTATATATTATGTATATTTTTTATATTTCGTTTATATTTTTGGATACTTAAAATACTAATACTGAATATCATCAAATCACTACAAGACAAGTTAAAAAATAGATAAAAAACACAACGTTTTGTTTTCCAAACGTACTCGTCTCGCCTTGAAGCAAGATAAAATGCGCGCGAAAAATCCCCGCGCACATCTTAAATTCTTGCTTATTACCATCGGGGAATTGCTTTGAACTTTGTTTTTGAAGGATTTTGAGTAAAGTTTATGAAGTTAATTAGTTTTGAATAACCGCACGTAATGCGTTCTAAAAAGGTTATTTGTTCAATAAAAGGTAACGCCAGGAAATGATGTGTTTTATTGAACAGATAAATTAGAATCGATCTTTATGCTCAATGACCTTGTTGTGGTTGAGTTTGTTTAGATATGAACTTGATATGACATAAGTTTTGTATCGTCTTGCTTTCTTGCTTTTTTTTCTTTTTCCTTTCATCCCTTTTTTCCTTTTTCTATAACATTTTCTTTTTGTTCTTAATTTCATTTTTTTATATCTTTCATTTTGTTTTATTCGCTCACTTTCGCTTTCTTTTTTATACTTACTTTTCTTCTCATTTTGTCGGTTTTCTTTCTCCTTATTTCGTTTGATTCTCTTTTCCTTTTGTCCCTCTATCGTTCTTTCTGCCTTTTGTTGTTCATCTTCCCATTAACTTTATTTCATTCTTTTCAATTCTTTTTTTCACTCTTCACAATAATTAATTCAAAACACGAGAATACTTCGTTAAAAAACCTTTATGACATATCCTCAGTCTTGTTTTCTTTGTTATTTTCCGTTATCCGTGCACACAAATCGAGAGGTTTTCGTGATTTCTTCATCTTGCAAATCACTTTGTTTTTCCGAACTGCACGGGATCGAGAACGTGATCTTCGTCACGTCACCGGTACCCAGGTTTTTATAGAAGTGTCATTATAGCTCCGTCACGGAACACAAACAGAACGAAAGCTGCTTTTAATAGGTCTCAAAATAACACCATCGCGTGAACTAAATCTGAATTAATTGTCGTGGAATATACAATTCTTCGTTTGATTGGTCGAAATTCACTCAAAAGTGTTGAATTTGATAAATATTTGTTTCAAGACGACCGGACACGCAAGATTGGACGTCGCGTTTCAAAACTACTAAACGAAGGCAATTCACGAAACCTATATCATTACCGAAGAGTCACGAATAAAACTTTCAAGGTAAGTTTATACAGTCTTGGATATCTTACTTTCTAGTAATTTTCGAGCGTTACGAAAAAAAACTTGTTGCTTAACGATGAAGTGACAGCTATTTCGCTCATCTCAAGGATATAATTTACCCCGGCGAAGGAGTTTAGATTGTTTATACCTAGACTCGCTGTTAATTATTTAGTTTTATCACTAGAAATATTTATATTATTTCATATTTATTTCATTAACCCAAAAAAAAAAATTAGATTGTTTACAATTTTTAAAAGTCGTCTGGATTTTAATTGTCTGCATTTGATTAAAGATTCCTGATCTGTTGTTTACAATCGACGTTTTCAATTTCGCGCCAAACGTTTAGGACGAGAAGTATAAATATTATTGGAAATTCTTTAAAAAAAACCACTTTAATCATAAAGCAGCCTCGGAGGTAAAAATTGGTGAAAAATGAGTTATCTATTTTTTGAATAAATTTTGGCAAAATCTCATTTACATCAGCTACTGCCAGCTCTCAGTATTGGAATCTACCACGTGACTAGATATTGGTAGCTGATTGGTTCTCTGGTTTGGCTATGTGTTTGGTATTGAGCTCGTAGCGTGTGATACCCCTCCGATGTGATGAAAATATTGCTCTGAATTTCAATGAATTTTCCTTAGTTATCCACAAATTTAGCTTTATGAAGGAACTTCAATAGTAAAAGTAAAACGTAGAGCTCTCTACAATGGCTTGGGAGGACAACCAAGTCAGTTAGAAGCCACAAAACTAGCTTTGGTAGCTGGTGTACACTATACTGGCTAGCTGGTCTTTTGTTTTTCTCCTGGCTTGAAAATTCTTCTTTTGGGGAGATTTTGGCTTTGAAGAATTGTTAGTTTTAGAGTTTGGGCTCTGGGAAGTTAATATGCTCAATGGTTTCCCAAGTGGAGATCTTAAGCGATCGGGAAAAAGAGTTGCTGGCGAATTATGATAGGTGAGGCGTACTACACAGAGCTTTCAAGGTTTTCGGGATCAACTTGATGTTGTCGACTCAGACTCTTTGAATTTTTTGTTTTCTAGCCGGTTATTTGGCTTTCTGCGACAGCACGATCCGATTGGTGATCCCTTGTTGCCCAATCTAAACCACAGATCGTTGTTGCTCAAGGTAAGAGCTGTATTTTAGCTTGAACACTAAACACTAACTTGGAAAACTTCACACAAGTTTGGTGTGAAACAAAGTTGTCTGACAAGAACACACGGCGATTTATAATCAGATTCACCTCATTATTTGCCGCTCAAAATACACGAATTGTCTGTTTATACTTGCTTTAGTTTGTCCTTATGTTTGTAATTATGTTTTCTCACAGGGTGTAGCTTATTTCGAGAAAGAACTGCAAGATAAAGGTAAAACTGTACATCCTGCAATCTTCTGCAAGCTCGGCCATCTTCATTTACTGACTGAGGACTTCCCCAAAGGTAACATCAACATTAGCTTGGAAATTTGAGACTGTTTCTAATCCATAACACATTCTTCGTCTGTTTTTGCCAACATTTTAGCTATATCTAAAACTATTTTTACTCAGACATAAGTTATCTTAATTTTATCAGCGTAATTTTATCCCAAAGTAAAAATTAAACTCAAGGGACTTACAATCAAATGATTTTCCTAATGTGCAATTTTGTTTGTTTTTTACTACACAGCGCTTTCTGCTTACCAGAAATTTTACAACTTACCAAATGTAGACTACTGGAAGGTAAGGCTTTTAGAAATTAGATTTATTTTACTTTATGCAACAAGGATAATTTGTGTGACAGCCTTGTTCAACTGGTGCTATTTTTGGTCACAGACTCATTGTTACTTTACACAGATAATTCGGTTAAACCAAACCGTAAACCAAGTCTTATTTTTAAGGTTTTTCTTAGACTGATAATATCCTGTATTTTTTAATTTATGCATTAAAAATCTTAACTAATCATTTGTATAGACCAATGAAGCTATTCAGTTATGCTACTTGAAGTTGGTGTAAAGTGCTTGAGTTTCTATTCAAAACTTATGAATGCGTTGCGTCTATTCTAATAAATACTTTTTACTTGTCAAAATCCCACCTTAATATCCATTAAAGTTGTCCTTCAAAGTTGCTTATAACAATTATTCACCTTGACTTTCACAAAGATCACACAAAGAGAACTGGAGCCATTTCTTGATTAATTATTTAGTTATAGTTAGATTGAATTAGCCTTGCAACAAGCTTTTTTGCAACATTATGTAATATACAACTCTGTACTTTTATTAATAATCTACATCTGAAAGAATTCCTAACTATTTTAATGAAAATAATCTGAGAAATTTACTCAGGGAAAATCCCCTCTATCTATTAATAGTAGATGTGTGTAATACTCCTTAAATTTTTCAACATGGTTTAACTTTCTTTTTGTAAGTTTGGACATTATGAGTGTTATCAAAGTTTTTGTTGGGTAATCTATAAATTTTTAACATTACTCATTAGATGTAACATTATTGTTCAATGCAATTTATAATTATTTTTTTAAATATATTACATATTACATTATATGACATTATCATTTTGTTTTTATGCTAAGTAGTAGTTTCTAGTTGAGTTGAGTAGCTACAACATAATAGGAGAAACCAAGTGTATCCAGTATTTTATTGAAAGACATAATCAAACTTGTTACTAAGCTGCAATATATACTTGGTCACATGACAGATATACTTTATAAAAATAACTAACCTTCTTGAGATCAGTGATACATTGAAAATGTATATTTTACACAGGCTTCCATGTACGGAAAAGCCCAAGTCAAAAAATGCAAACGGTTATTTTTTTGTCATCTTGTTCCTCAAATTGGAGGTTCAGGTCCCAGGCGTTCTTAGGAACAATGACCTCATGTCTCATTTGAAGCCCGAGTGATCGCCCAGATGGCGTCTAGTTGATATTTTTATGTACATTTTGATATGCTTTAAAATGTAGAGTACATACACTAAAAGCATGCAAAACTTATCACTATTTACTACGTATATTAATTTACCTAGGCACCTGACGACCCCCTTGCATGTGATAACGTGTGGCTTGCAAATATACTTTCTTCATTAGGAACGATGGTACTCTATCATTGAAGGGGGTCATCAAATGCCTGGGATAAATTGCAGACCATTTAGTACTCTCTAAACAGTGTTATTAGCATAAAATATTACTGGTTAGTACCATTTATGTTGCACACTTTAATGTTTGCACTCTAATGTTAAATATCAAAAGTATCAATTATTTTAATCGATTTGCAGAAAAAAAATAGTTTTTGAGACAAAGTATAAATTCATTTTTATTAATAACAAGAACTAACTTGAAAAAACTACAAGTATCCAGAATATCAGGATGAAACAGTGAATTCTGTAAATCACTAGACTCATGATCTCTGTCAAATCTTACACAGTGTTTTGAAACTATGACACAATATTTTTAGTCATTAACATATGAGGTTGATTGTTTGTTTTATTTAATATAACAATTATAACTAATGCCATTCATTTTTTCAGACAATGAAACTAGCTAATGACTGAAAAAGACTGATTTATATTTAGAACATTAAATGTCAATGTAAGATATTATGTCACACATGATTCCAAGAAAGTAGTAAATGTTATTTATGATGATTTGAACTGATATTTTGTAATAAAAAGAAAGTGAAACCGTGAGAACCATTTTATTCTTAATCATAGCATTCAAATTTTTTTAGTTGTTGTCTGATAACCATCTTTTACATTGATTCTGATAATGATCAAATCCAGAATAGTCAATTTAACATACAATTTAATTATTTACTTATAATACTTTAACATCTGTCATAATTGTCGCTCTCTTCCATGTAGAAAATAAAGCATTAGATTTGACTTTGATATCTTTTTTATAAAAACAACATGCATTTAAACTAGCCAATGTCACACCAAATTTATGGTTTTATCCAGTCCCATCTCTGACTATGTGTACTGTTATCAGTACACAAAGTTGTCCAGATGGCCTCTAGATATGCATGTGTACTCATGAAACCATAAGCTATTTAAGGTCACCTAATTTAATTAGTGTACATAAAGCTCTTCTTTTGTTTATAGCACAGGAAATCTAGATAAAAATAACCATAATCTCATTAGGTCATTGCAAAAATATGGAAATAATTTGATCATTAAATCTTACAAATGACATGTTTTTAGTAAACAATTATTATTTTACAGATTCATAATAATAATTCCTATTTTTTTTTATTGTAAGTAGAATAGCACCTGTTTTATAATTATAATTTATAGAGAAATGTTGAACTGCAAAAATGTGTATGTGACCACAATTACTTGCTATCATGCAACCACCATTTGTTGTTACTCTGACAATCCTTTTTAAAATATGTACACACCTAATTCAAAAAAGGTTGTCATAGGCAATAGAAAATAGGTCATTTCAAGATCCATAAAATAGCTAGAATAACATGTCAAGAACATTGCCGTTAAAGTTTAGATATTCTGTGTTGTTTGTAGTCCACAAAACAATATTAAATGTCTCAATTTTTCATGTTTAGTTGTATGAATGACCTATGTCATTTGGTGATGAAAGCCTTTTTTTGAAATAGGTGTATACAATCTTGTCTTAACTAGGACTGAAGCCAGAATAAAAATAGCTCAGCATAATTAGTGTGATAAAAGTACCATATTCACTTTTTTCCACAGTCCCTCTAGTATTGTTTCCTGAGGAGCATGAATACACTAATCCAATTGTTACTTTTTTACAATAATACACTGTAATTGCTAATCATCATGTTATTTCTATCTTTTGTAGAAATATTGAATGATTATTATTTGTACATTTGTTAAGTTTTGTAACTGTGTCAGCCATAGGAATTTGAGTATTACAATGTTTTTATAAAAATGCCTCTTTCACTTTCTACCTTCTCTCACATTGTTGCAATACATGTCCATTGTAAACAGGTTGATTTAACTATTATTGTGTACATCATATTGCTTTTCATAATTACACGACCACCAACACTCAAATGCCAACATGAAAAAGGCATTATACTGCCATTCATTAGAAGTAATCAGTCAGTACCTTTTATATTATGAAAAAATGCTTTTACATGCTGCTTTCTGATCTTGAATGATATTTATGAAAGGCGTTGTTATTCATCACATTGTATCAGCAACAGGGTTTGAACATTGCAGTGTTTACATAAAGTACTTGAGAGAAATTTCTAGTTTTCACTTTCTAACCTCTCATTGTCACCAGTTTCATTACTTTATTTTATGATGTAGTTTCAGAGAATACTTTTTAGACTTTATTATAATCTCTCTAGAGGACAAAACATAGGACTTTAATTATCATCAGATGTATTTGCTAATATTTGTACACGTGTGACAGGTCAAATAGGTATTAGTGTAAGTAAGTGGATCATAAATATAGAACATTGTCAATAACCAGATGCAGGTGAACATCCAGACCTCCCTGTTTTCATCTTTTTACGGAAATCTGTCAGATTTTACTGTCGACGGGATCAATTTTTTATAGCACAGTGATCTGAATACTGAACTCTTTGGTAGCTTTCTTAGCTATAGGTGCATCCCCTAGAGTGATATGGGGGAAACCCCATTATTAAGTTAGCTATGGAATGTTTAACTGTTTATAATTGCATCTATGTCAGAAAATCTTCTAAGAAATTAAAATATATGCTATCTTTGTTAGTAAATGTACAATTATTTCCATTGGTGAAATGTTCTCCTGTATTCTTACTTATTGATTCACTTTTCTATTCACAGGATGCTCCGTTTTTGTATGGTTTTGGTTTAGTCTACTTTAATTTTTCTGCATACCAGTGGTAAGTAGGGAATTCATATTGGTTTATTATGATTGATAATACTGTAGTTATAGTATTAGTAATTAGGGACAGACCATTAGATATTTGATGGGGGGAGGGGGGTTAGGGAAAAAAAATTTGAGCACAGAATTGAAGAAAAAAAACACATAAAAAATTGCCCAACCTGTCCCCTAGAACTGTAAAATGATGTGAGACTAGATATTTGTCAATTACCATTTTGGGAACCTAAGACTGTGTCAATTTGACAATTTCAATAGCATTATACACATAATTAAACAAAGCTGCCCAAAATGTACATTATAGATTATAGAAGCTGAGACCAAGAGGGATTATGGGAAGCAATGTCATGATTACATGTTTATGACTTGACAGAAGCAATCACCGAATAATCACACCAAGATTGTATTCGCAGAGAGTTTCAGGATAATTATATTCATTCACTAAATTCTATTTCACTCAGCTTTGATGCATGTTCAATATAAAATATGATTAAATATACATTACAATTAATCAGTATTTTATAATACTAGAGTAGATATTAAAATGAATGTATTTTTTCTGCATTTATTGATGTAGGAATTCAATCTTGTAGATTCTTTACTAAGATAAAATATCCAAAAAGAGAACAACATTGATTGCAGTAGGGTTGTTATGAATATTATTTATTTCACAGTTTGCGCTTACCAAATTTATCAAAGTTTCTTCCACAGTTTTGTTTTAACTTAAGTTACTTTTTTATATAAATAACAGTGGTTTACAGGGTTTGTGCCACTGAGAAATATCATATTCATCTGGAACACATGTAAAAATACAACAATTTTACATGTGTAAATCATTTTTTGCATGAAAATAATTTTTGTTTATATAATAAACAGAATAATACATGGACGCTTTGAGATATGGAATTTATCTTCTCATGTTCAAATTCAATAGTACATGGCATGATATTGAATTGGAACACTTCAAGATAAAGTTCATATCTCCTCTCGCCAAGGTATTATTCTCTCTATATATATATGCCACCCACAGAAATACACAGTCAGTAAAACTAAAATTATCTAGATAACATTTTCTAATGGTTATCCATGTTCCATTATAAAGTAAGCTAGTCAGTCTCAAGACAGTTTATAAATGGGGGGTTTTCTCTGGGTTATAACAAGTGAGTCTCCCCGATTAGTAGGGTACACTGTGTTCAGCTAGAACATTGAGACATTAAAAAAGTTATTATTATTATTATTTTGGAGTTTTACATAATATTCAGCTTATCTTTTTTGATATATGTTTTTTCAAAACTGCAATGAAAAACTAAACAGTACTGTATACAAAAGTAATATATGAACAATTCAATTTTGTTATTGAAGTTATTGTTTGTGAAATTGTTAAGGCATCCTTTTAAGTTGTCACTATTTGATTCATTGCATGGTTATTAATGATAGTATTGTCCTGCCCAATATAAATGGATTTCCTATGCATGATATTGATCACTGTTTCCCTCATGTAATTGTGATGATAAAAAACATGTGTATACATGTGGTTACTATAGCTACCACAGACTATGGTTTGTTTGGTTTTAGAACAAACACTTTATCAAAGTTTAACAAAGCAAAATTAATTACAGCAAATATGGAGTAAAGAAATCAATCATATGAATTGTTTATATTACCCAAATCGCTCAAAAATGCCAAAACGACCATTAGTGTTAATATAGATTTATTTAATTTGCTTACAAATAATGATCCCTTGAGCAACAATGATCCTTGTTGCTTATCTGTCTGTTACATGGGCATCATGTTTCATCCTATCATTATAATTATAATATAAAGAAAGGAAATTAGCTTTGGTTAAATCCTATCAATCACAATATCACATTTTGTTTGTATACATTTCTAATATTGTGTCCATGCGTGTCTCCATGCACCACTTCAGATACATATAGGGTGTCACACCATTGTAAGTACTTAAGTCACTTTATTAAAGACAGATGTTCTACTTTCCAAGAGGACTTAAGAAGAGCTTTTGGCACTTCAAAAGTATTCATCAATCAAATGGCTAGGTTTGCCCCCAACAAGGTGTTGGTTTAGTATCCGGAATCAACCCTGGCCCTTTCAGACAATGTTTTCATCTCATCTTGTATTCATCCTGTTTTCAACTTGTTCATCAAAACATGATTTCTCCATCCAGACAACTTATCCGTCTTCTAGTGTAAAAATGGCTATTCAACTCAAAATGGCCCAATACTGAACATTGTTAAATAGATTAAATACTTGATTGTTTTGTCTGAGTGTTTTTCGTAGTCAAGTGGATTTACATGTATAAGTGGCTATGAGTGCAACTGTCTGGTAAATACACAAGAAAACATTTTAATATTAGTATAGACCGCATGACAAAAAGACACATAACGCATTTCATCATCACTTTTGAAAACAGAAGTAGTCTGGAAAACTGAATTGTTTGTGTTTATTTTATAATTCAATATTTTATGTCAGTGTAACACTGAAATAGAAAGAATCCAAAACAGTTACATTAGTGACTTTCTATAAAACTATTTTTCGAAACAACAATACAAGTTTGAATATATTCAAAACTGCATTCCATTATTTTAATTAATAGTTATATTCTTTTCACTTCTGAATGAGTATAAAGAATTTAATAGCTAAACTGCATTACACAATAACTACAGGACAACAAATTAGCTTTATCTGTACAATAAAGTTTACTTTAAGCTTTCATGTGAAAAAGCTATTTCAGTCTTTTCATCATACCCTAATTCTTCATCTATACATAGATCCCAAAGATTGAATTTTATTACTGGTATACATGAACGTGGGATGTTACATAATATATACGTAATATATACGCTGCCTATCTTATACAGATTGGACACGATTATTGTATAGTAATCATGAACTCCAACGTTAGTTATTTCATACTTTACTAAAATTGTCAAGATACATGTAAAAGTAAATCTGGCCGATCAAATTCAAGTTAAAACTTATGCAAATCATAACCATTTTGTATCTAATATGCAACCTTCGCTCACGATACTTGTCTAATATTCTATACATTTATTTTTTCTTTTATTCTTTGTTGTGCTAATATTGTATTATGATGTTGTTCTTCCAGGGCTGTGAAGGTCTTTCAACAAGTGTTATACTTAGACCCTGGTTTTAGTTGTTCCAATGAAATTCATTTAAGATTAGGAATCATATTCAAAGCTCAGAGCACCCTTGAAGCCAGCATTAAGGTAATATTTGTTAATAAATAGCCAGAAAATATATCAAGTAAATATGTCTATTTATTTTGTATTTTATATGAATACAAGAAACGCAACAACTTGGTTAAATTTCGGTAATATGTTGGATTTTGTTTGTTGATATTTATTTGTTAATTAATTATCCCATGTTAATTCTTTATCTTATAGAACAGACTTCATGTAGTTTTTTATCCTGTAAATTTACAACTTTGTGATAAGATAAAAGAATCTATAAAACAATGAATATCAATAAACAAAACCCACAATATCATGGACATTTTACCAACCTTGTGATAAGTGTTGCTTTCTTTTGGTCATACAAGCACCTCTATACAGAAATTATCTTTATAATTGCACCACATTGCATTCTTATTGATGTAAACAAGTTCCAGGAATATCATCTTCGGTAGAAACTCTTTAACTCGCAGTACAATCAACAGTTTGTGAAGGTTCGCTATCTGATGCCATTTTGTTTTGTCTACCCAAACGATTTGTCCAGACAATCTCGGCCATTCTAGTGCCAGTTCTCCAGCTTGTTTCTGGAGTTGGGAATAACAAACCTGTGTGCATGCTGTGTGCATGCTGTGAGCATGCAGAGATGGGCAGAACACAAGAGAAGTGCTAAGAGATTGAAGAGGAGTCATTCTCAACACTTACCAAGTATTCTAACAATCTCTGCATGCTCTATAACTACACAAAGCACAGCAAGCAATTGTTTTATTTCTTCAATAAAATCCAATAATTGACTCATTGACTTTTATTTCAAGTTCTTTTTTGGATATAAAGCGCCTATGGGCTAAATGGAATAGGCGCTATATAAATCATTATTAATAATAATAATAATAATAATAATAATAATAATAATAATAATAATAATAATAATAATAATAATAATAATAATAATAATAATAATAATAATAATATTGACATCTTTGATCAACATACAGATGCAAGTGCAGCATGCTCTCATAAAGCAAATGCTTCAACATCAATTATTGTTGGATTTTTGATAGTAATTTTATAATCTACTGTGATCATAATTAAATATATAATAAATACAATATCATATTGCTACAAGTGTGGCCCTTGAAATTGTTTATTTTATTTAGAATTTCAAACATTTGATCATAGTATAAGGGGTGAAATCATTCAATTATTTTTAATTTCAGCACTTTCATATGGCCCTGATGGATTCCAGTCCATGTTCATTATCAAAGGAAGAAAGTAAGTTCAATTCTGTACTTCAACAGTTATTCATTCATAATATTGTGGTAGTTTAACATTAAACAATAATTGAGTGCAAACACTATATATATCGGTGACAAGTTAAAAATACTAAATTGTACTATTTTATGCTAATTATATTGAAATCTATTGTTTGATTAGCACTGTTTAGTAATTTCATGGATATAAATGTTACAATGATAATTAGTTTTGGTGACTTGACCCAAGCTTTAATCTTGTAATTATTAATCACAAATTTTATTGTAACATAATGTTGCAGTTTCAACCATTCATTATCATCCATGTCTTTCTATTACTATGCCGTACCGTAGTCACTTAAAAAAACTTTTGATGAATTTTTGACATTATTTTGGCATTTATCATCTCAATCGGACCAACTACAGACATCAAAGTTTCTAAAGTCTCTGCCTGTCAATATAAACTTGTACCTGATTGGTCCATTGTGATGGAAAAATGTCAAAATAATGTCAAAAATTCATCAAAAGTTTTTGTAAGTGACTATGGTACGGCGAGTCACACAGTAAAGAAATGGTTTATGAATAAATTAATGATTAAATAAGTGGAAAAACTAATAAATTAATGCATCAATAGACAACAAATTGTTGAATAAATGAATAAAAGAGTGGAAAACTAATGCAGGAATACATTAGTAAATGAATGACAAGAGTAATTAATTATTCCAACTTGAATGGATAATTACAAATATTATCAGTAATGTTTGTGTTTTGTGTTTAGTCCACTTTCATCTTGGACACATATTGGAGATGCAAAACAAGTGTCAGGAGGCACAGGAGATGTATGAAACAATTATAAACACCCCAGGACTACCCAACACAATCAAGGCCAATGCATACAAACAACTAGGTAATGTACATGCAAACTAGCAAGTCAACTAGTATAGGTCGGTTGGTGTTTGATATACACATTAGAATGAAATTTGTAACACAGACTTTACTAGGTTTCAAGCTGTAGCCCTTCATTGGAATAAACAAATTGTTACACATTTCATTATACTACCCATAGGTTATGTGCAGATTATCTTTGTCATCTTATCTCAGTTAGTATTCCTTCTCACAAGTCAGTCACAGGGAATTCAATGTCATGTTGGTATAGCTTTGGTGTATTTTCCACAGGGATAAAAATACCAAAACATACCATTACCAAATCAGCACCTTTTCCTTCTTCTTTGTGTCACATTATGCCTTACCAAGACATTAGAATACATTTTTCAACAATAGTTACATTGTTCTTTATCAATATGTAGGTTGGATGTATTACAATAAGGACCATCTGGGGGATAGAAATGGTAGAATGCAAAAAGCTGTTCAACTGTTACAAAAAGCTATAGAGACTGATCCTAACAATGGTTCATCTTGGTATCTTATTGGAAGGTGAGACTAAATGATTTACTGTTGCTTGCATCTACCCGTTAACAGTCGTAAAGAAAACATGTCCACCTGTCTCACTGTCAAACTTCAAAGATTTGCACCCCAAACTTTGCAAGTTTGTATACCACTGTCATGAAAAAAGGCTTAAAATTTATAGATATGTACTATCTACCTGTTAACAGATGCAAAAAATATATAATATGCAAAATTTACCTTGATATATTTAATTTATTTAGAGAATATCATTTGAAGAGTGCTAAGTTTAGCACCAAACTTTGCAGTTTAATATCTAGACTGAACATGTTTTATGATGCAACTGTTAAGAGGTAGATGCAAAAGATGCTAACATTGGGTTAATTATAGCAGCTAGTTTGAATAACAAGTGTTTTCATACTGACTTGCCTCTCATACATGTGGAAACTCTATTGTAATTTTTAAAACACATTAAGGACCATTTCTGCTGCCAACTTACTGATGTTACTTACTGATATTGTTGTGCATTTTCTATTAGGTGTTATGCCATGCAAGGGAAGGTGCATGATGCCTTTACATCATACCGACATGCTATAGATAAATCAGAAGCCAATGCAGATACCTGGTGTTCTATTGGGTAAGTCATACTGGAAATTAGTATAAATACAGAAGTGATTGGACAGGATTGGATAGGCGCTATATAAATGTTTGTTATTATTATTATTATTACTCGGGATTCCTGTGGAATCCCGAGTTTAAAATTCGGCATTATTTTTTTTATTATTTTTCTTCGTCAACGCCAAAAAGACGCGCACGCGCAGTATCGTCCAAGTTCTGAATTACTTCAATTTCGGCAGCCATTTTGTTTCTAACTTTGACAGTACAGTGTTTTAGTAATCAATGTCTTTAAATACACTCAAATCGCTTGCAAATCCACACACCATTCGCGGTATAGCCACACTAAAAGATGTCAAGCGTTTTCGGAAAGGAGATTTAGAGAGACGCCGTGAATCTATCGTCAAACTCACTATGAAAATGCCTATCGTGGAACTTAAACTATGTATTCAAAAGCGAATTATAATCAAACTTATACAAACTCTAAAACAACAAAGCTCAACTACAGAATGTGAACAAAGGTCTACCGAAGAAAAAACGAGGATTGCAAGCGGCATTTTAAGCGAAGAAAATTCAAGACTAGCGACTTGTGTTTACAGTCAACCAGACTCAAAGTAAGGCCGCCTAGCTTCTCAAAATGATGACTTCTTTCATATAATAATGCTAAGTACCTTGCTTCTTTTATTATTTTTAATTCAAGGAAGTATTTTCTGTTTTTCCTATTTGATATTAGTCTTTATTAGGGTACAAAACAGTCAAGTTCTTCGACTGCTACACTAAAACTATTGTCATTTCATCGTTCAGTGATTGTGATATATTAGATAAAACTAGTTGTTTGACTGTACAGGTATGAATGTATATAATGATGCAGAAGTAACAATAAAGATTACAAATAATGCAAGATCTCGTTATACAAGACTTGTTTATTATAATTATAGACATTTTCGCTCTCATCATAGTTGTGAGACAAGTACAAAATGTAGAATATCAACACGATTAATACAGGCGTTTAGTCTTTATTAGGGTACAAAAAAGTCAAGTTCTTCAACCGCTACACTCAAACTATTGTCATTTCATCGTTCAGTGATTGTGATATATTACTAGTTGTTCAACTGTACAGGTATGAATGTATATAATGATGCAGAAGTCACAATAAAGATTACAAATAATACCAGATCTCGTTATCCAAGGTTTGTTGACTCGTCATTATAGTTGTGAGACAAGTACAAAATGTAGAATATCAACACGATTAATAAAGGCGTTTAAACACCAAAAGTAGGAAGCTTAGACGGTTTGTATATCATAGAATACGCTCAAATATACCAAGGTCTTCTGAGTTACATAATTATATTAACTGTGCAAAGGTCAAAATCGAGCATTATTCTTCAAAGTTCAAGGGGATTGGGACACAAGCATTTATTTCTCAAAAAAGGTTCAAATGTAAAGCCAGTCGGTATATATCGTCCCTTTCTTGTAATAGACCGATGTCTCTCTATAAGACTCAGTCACATGTAATGAATTACTGTAAGTGTAAACTATATTATGATGTAGAGAAGAATACTGGTCCTAAAAACACACTATATGTTGATCCAAGCAAGACAATAACAGCACCATATAGCAAAGGTAATGCTTTTACCTTTAAAATTACAACAATGTGCTGCAATGAGTTTATGTTCTTTAATTTATAATAACAAAAATGAAATTAATTCATCAAATGAGCTTGTAATGATCATGAATATTGAGGATCAGTTCTGATTGTCACAATCGGCATGACAGTCATTTCTCATGAAATCAGAACTACCCACAAGTTTAAATGTGTTTAATACTGATTATGAACTTCAATTTAGTGACAGTTTTACAGGTAATCTACAAAAAGAAACTGCAAATTATTCATATCAGATATAGGTAGATAAACAAATTTCTGATGAAAGTGCGCGTTCACGCAGGCGTCTATTTTCATGAATTGTACTTATAATTAAACGCGTAGCTAGAGCATCAAAGAGAATCCCGAGTTCACGCAGTTATGCGTCTAGTTATTATTATTATTATTATTATTATTATTATTATTATTATTATTATTATTATTATTATTATTATTATTATTATTATTATTATAGAACATCATATGTGATGAAATCAACAATATTACTTGATAATCACATACAGCATTTCTTGTGCTTTTAGAAGTATTAGATGTTTCTAAATATTGCTGGATATTTTTTACTTATTGAAATAATCACTTTTGTATTTATACCAAAACAATTATCCACCTAAATGAATATCGATTAATAATAACCTTGACTTTGTCTTTGTTATTATTAACTGATATTCACTTTCACATATGTGAGATTCTTCTTCTGATGTTGTTGTTGTTTTTGGTGTTGCAGAGTTCTGTACCAGCAGCAGAACCAGCCAATGGATGCATTACAAGCCTATGTGTGTGCTATACAACTAGACCCTACACATGTAGCTGCTTGGACAGATTTAGGAATATTATATGAAGCATGTGATCAACCAAGGTAATGGAGTACCCACCCAAAAAGGGGGTGGGAGTGGGGAGGGTGTGTGTGGGTGATTCTCCCTTTGTCCAAGTGGTAAAGATGAGCAGTGATCCCTTTAGGGTTGGAAATATTTCATGTGTCTGCCATTTAAAGTTCTTGCTCAAAAGACAACTATGCAACCCGACTCCATACATTTAAAGGTCATTTTTACCTGGCTTTGGTACAAAAATTAAGTAATGATGTGTGTAAGAACTAGGCAGGCAAACGGCAATGGAATGCAGAAAGGTGCTAATTGTGCATTGTCTAATCTGTCCATCTCATTGGTTAAAACATGAAAATCTGCCATAATTTCAAAACTAAGCAGATTTTTTAATATTTTATTTGATATCTAATTCCCTTTTCATCTAAGATATCCTGAGCCTTTATATATCAAAATTTCTAAGTGGGGAACATATCGAATTGTAAACGTCTTTTGGCTATTGTTTTGAGCGCTTATGATTGGACGATATCTTTTAGTACAAAAGAAACTTTGTTTCAAAACAGAGTTTTTGCACATTTTATTTTTAAAATGTGTTACCTATAGGCTGATATACTTTCAGTCTGAAAACTAAGACATTCTTATGTGGGGAGGTTGTTATTGCCGCAGAACAGTAGAGTTGCCTACTTCTTACACACATCATTACTTAAGCTTAGCTGCCAAGAACCTTGGACAATTGTATCTTTAAGGGGTTGAAATCAACAAGGCTTTAACAAAGCTTTTTAATTTATGTATACCTTTTTAATCAATGGGAGTCAAAATCAAAAGGGAGTCTGCTCCCTAGGCTACACATACTTAGTTTTATTTCACTAAAATGCCTTGGTTTTAAAAATCACTAAAATCTAATTAACATTCTTTTTTTTTTTTCTTGCTGTTATTTTCCTTTAAGTATAAAGTTGTTCACATTTTCATAGGCTCATAAAAACTACCATTGAATGCCTGTGCTTAGCACTTCAAAAGTTTACCTTTTTTAAGCTCTTCTAAGTAATGTTGCTTAATCAGGACTTTATTTAGAATGTAAACCTGCCTTGATGGATGGATGATGCTTTTCCTTAATTTTTTTCGTTTTAACCAATAAAATATGATAAACACATGATTAAAAGTTTTTTTGATTATTTATAGTGATGCTGTGATGTGCTATAGTGCTGCAAAGAAATATGGTATGTATCAGTGACATCCTTTGTGATAATGTTTGAAATAGAAGTAATATATACAATATGAGCAGCAATCTGTATGTGCTATACATTGGAGAGTCAAAGACAAGCCCATTGTCTCATACTGATCAGACATGAATATTGTGTAGTACTCATGAAACTCCATCGTTATTTTTTTTCATGTTTACTAAAATTGTCAAATATCATAAAATTATTACGCTAAGCGAAAAATGTCAGCATCTTATTCCAATAAACCCACCCACTGTGCCATCAAACGATTTCCATAAATTTGCTAAGAACAGGTAATTGTGGGTGCAATAGGGAATAAATTGGAATGAGAAATTAAATGCTTGCAAATCAAAGTCGTCTTGCAGCGATCTCACCTCGGCTGCCGTCTTGGATTATCATTGACACAGGGAGCCCAATCATTACAAAGAGCAGCCCAAACGTTAGGAAAAGTAGTGAATTTTTCACGGGTACCCCGACTAGTAAAAGTAAATCTGGCCAAGAAAATTCAAGCTAAAACTTGTGCAAATCAGGACGATTTTGTATGTAATATGCATGCAACCTTCTTCACAGCTATAATTTCTTTTGTCAATTTTTTATGAGTTTTATAAGCTTATTTCGATACATGTTCTTGTGTATGTTAGGAGCCACAGATTCTGCTATAGATGCCAGAGTGAAAGGCTTGCAACAAAAGCAGAATATACTTGCCAAATCATTGGCAAATATGAAAAAGTAAGTACCAATTTTCTGCACATCTCTTCAATTTATTCAAATAATTTTTGTGAAAGGACATTTGAAGGGGTGACCTAAAGAAAATGACCTACTTTTTTAGCTAATTTTCAAATCTTGCACAAATCATACCAAATTACACCAGACAACTTCTTTTTGTTTAAATATTGAAGTTTGCTATCCACCTTCCATGATTTTGAAGAAGAAAATGACCAGTCCATTGGTACAGTTGTGAATTGTTATTTTTTCATTTTGACTTTTACATTTAGTTTTTTTCCAGCATAATATTATGTCAACTGATTGCCCATTTTTTAAATCAATATTGAACAGTATTTGTATTGATAAGTCTGAAAACTTGACACATTAAAACATTCCTAGCAAAGTTGATACAAATATATATTTTTAAGATAATATTGAGATTTTATATAAATTTAATAATAATGCATTAATGTCTTAAATAGAAGCAAATTCTCAGAAAACAAAAGTTTAATTATTTTTTTGCTTTTAGGAATATACCTTCAGTTTGTGAGGCCTGGAAACTACCCATACCAGCTGAACTTACAACTAGAACTATTAGGAATGTACAGGTATGGCTTATAGACATCTCCACTCCATTACCAATATTTACAATACTCTTGACAATACATTTCTTTATTTGGAATCTTTTTATTGAGAAGGCATGCAAAATATCAACCTTGAAAATTTAAAGAAACTATCTTACTCCATTTTCCAAACAGTACTCTTGACAATACATTTCTTTATTTGGAATCTTTTTATTGAGAAGGCATGCAAAATACCAACCTTGACAAATTAAAGAAAAAACTCCCAAAGAAGATCGTAATTTTCAGACAACATCATTCTCTATAATTGATGTTTTGCAAGTATTATCTAGTATATTCCAAAAAGCACCACAACCTATGATTAATCCTTGTTTTAGTACAGCTAAGTTGTTCTCAATAAAATAATATTTTTCTTTGCTGTTTCAGTCTAAGGGGATTCCAGGAACACCAGATGCAACTGCATCCTCTCCTGAAAATATGCAGCTACTATATTTACAACAACAACAACAACAACAACAACAACAACAACAACAGACAATGTTGCTACCACAACAACAACTAGTCAACAATCACAATGACATCAAACCACAACAACCAATCACAGTCAATACTTGTACAGAACAGCTACAACAACTATCACCAAGCCAAAGTGTTGTAGCGACTGCACATGGTTCCAATAGCTTTGTACATCAAAATGGTAATGGTGGGCCACATCCTTCAACCTCTTATGATAGTAGCCAACAAAATTCTTTTGTCAATACATCAACTGGATTAGTAGCGTTGACAGGATCACTGAATGGACCGTTATTAGCGCTATCGCATTCTGATGGAACACGTGTTCCGACCAGTACTATAGATCCATCATCGACATCTAGTAGTACAGATGGACATGATTCATGTACTAATTCAACTTCTCCATCATTATTAACTGTACAGCCTGGTCTGAGTATTAGTAACAGTATGATAACGTCTCAAGCAACAACTGATACAAGTCTCACTTTTGCTACTAATGATTCGACCATGCCAACAGCTAGTTCCTTACACCATGCAATGTTACAATCAATAAATCCAACATTAACCAACGGTCCTAGCAGCAATATAGTAGAGTCAACAAAGTTAAACTGTGTAGCTTCTCCAGCATCAAAGTCTTCACCAATTGTTTCTTTGTCACCAAGTTTATCTCAACCATTGACTGTAAATGCAAGTAGTTTATCACCTCATTCCAAGCAGTCGTTATTATCTCCATCATCCATGGGTATTGCTATGGCATCACCAAGCTCTTCTAAGTCACCATTGACTAGTGTGGGCCCATCTAGTTACCAAGTACCAAAGGTTTCATTATTGTTTGATGCAAATGAATTACCAGCACCACCAAAAATACCATACCCTCCATTACCAACTGATAAGCTCTCGCCGCCAACACCAAGTATAAGTGTAAGTATACAATAATAATATTAAACTCTTTATTTAAAGAGGGTGACACGGAATAGTTAAAAGAACTAATAAACTAGTGACCCTCTATCTAAAATTATAAAACACATATACATATAAAACCTAGAATAAACTTAGATGACATAAAAGCAATAAATTGAATTTGTAACACAATACATACTAGTAATACAATGGTTTCAAGTGACATACCATGGGATATCCCACGAGTCACTTATATTCTAGTAGACACACAAGCCTTCAGGTGAGTGTGTATGCACAAAAGGCCCTGTGCACGATGTTGGTGTACAGGAGCGTTACAAAACGTGTAATGCTACGTTTTTTGTTCTAATTTTGTCATAAAATCGTCTCCAAGCTCAAAAATTTGAGAAAATATTGTTTGAAGCATGGACAACGCAAAAATCATAATTATTTTCCATGAAAATACTTATACTTTGTTTTAAACAATAAATCCGAGGTAGTGGTAGATAAAATGCGTTTTTTGCGTCTTTTTTTCGACTGACCTCCTTGTACATTTTGCTTAATAATTTCCCTGCCCTTTTTATAAGAATAGAAAAGGCAGCATTATCGAATTGTCCATGAAATTGTCTTCAAATTGATATCAATTGTGACTGTGTTGAAGTCGCCAATTTAAAGAAATCAAACGAAAACCAGCATTACATGAAAAATGTGTTAAACTTTTCACCGTATTTTTTTGCCTTCTTTGCCTTCTTTGCCCTTTTTTCCTTTGCCCTCTTTGCCTTCTTTGCCTGTTTTGCCTTTGCCTATTTTGCCTTCTTTGCGTCTTTTGCCTTTGCCCTCTATGCCTTCTTTGCCTGTTTTGCCTTTGCCTATTTTGCCTTCTTTGCGTCTTTTGCCTTTGCCCTCTTTGCCCTCTTTGCCCTCTTTGCATTTGCCTATTTTGCCTTCTTTGCCCTCTTTGCATTTGCCTGTTTTGCCGGCTCTTTTGCCTGCTCTTTTGCCTATTTTGCGTCTTTTGCCCATGTCACGCAAGTGTTGTTGTCAATCATTATTTTTAATCTAGATACGAAGAAATAGCGGCTTCCCAGTAACTTTATGTCAAGTTAGACTGACAGGGTTTTGATAAATACTCCAGAAGTAAAAAAAAATAATAATGAGAATTTCAGGTTGTAGCGTAAATAGCAAACTGATAAATAACAAATTCCAATTCTTATCCTAAGCTCTTTAAAGGAGCTTCGATCGCATGCCTTGAGATTCGTTGAACAATAGACGAGGTTGTGAAACTGTTTTGAAACGAGGGGAACTTGGAGGAACAGAACATTGGCTGGTAAGTACGAAAACACACGAAGAATTATTTCCTCTGGTAACGTATTCATTATGAATGATTGAGTGGTCGCCGTTCTGGAATTCTGAACTTTATACAGGTTGATCTCGGAGTAGAAATAAATCCGAAGCAATGCGCATGGATTGCATGTGTATGGCAAAAGATTATGCGCGATAGGCAAAAACCAATGCAAAAGTAGCAAAAACCAACGCACAATAGGCAAAATCAACGCAAAAGTAGCAAAAACCAACGCACGATAGGCAAAAACCAATGCAAAAGTAGCAAAAACCAACGCACGATAGGCAAAAACCAACGCAAAAGTAGCAAAAACCAACGCACGATGGGCAAAAACCAACGCAAAAGTAGCAAAAACCAACGCACGATAGGCAAAAACCAACGCAAAAGTAGCAAAACCCAACGCACGATAGGCAAAAACCAACGCAAAAGTAGCAAAAACCAACGCACGATAGGCAAAAACCAACGTAAAAGTAGAAAAAACCAACGTAAAAGTAGAAAAAACCAACGTAAAAGTAGAAAAAACCAACGCACGATAGGCAAAAGCCAACGCAAAAGTAGCAAAAAACAACGCACGATAGGCAAAAACCAACGCAAAAGTAGCAAAACCAACGCACGATAGGCAAAAACCAACGCAAAAGTAGCAAAAACCAACGTACGAAAGGCAAAAACCAACGCAAAAGTATAGCAAAAACCAACGCACGATAGGCAAAAACCAACGCAAAAGTAGCAAAAACCAACGCACGATAGGCAAAGACCAACGCAAAATTACCAAAAAATAACGCGCGATTGGCTGAAACAACGCAAAACTAGCAAAATAAAAATACAAAAACGCACGCTTTGTATTTTTGGCATCATTTCATCAAAACTTGTAAAGAACTATAACGATGGATCAAGAAGAAAAGGAAAAAAGAAGAAAAAAGCTTAAAGAGTCAAAAGAACGTCCAAATTTTTGCTCGTTTAGCATGGTCCCATGTGAACGGAACCCGTAAGCGGATGTTTTTTTGACCGTTCAATAATTTGTCCGCTCCCGTGTAAACTTAGCCTAGATGACCGGGGTTTTTTTTACTTAACAAAAATAAACTACGTTGTTTTACAAGAAATCTTTACAGATGAAATGTTTTTAAAATTCGACTTGCGTACAGCTTTAATTTAGCAGTTTTGTACCTTGATCTTAATGTTAGATTTGGTCAATTGATCTTTTTCAGGACAAATGTGAGAGAGAGAAAAAAAAGCAGCTATCGCAAAAAAGATAAAGATTTGAGATCAATTCCCTACATATTATCTAACTTATATGATTTCAGTTTTAGATGTTTGATAATCAAGCCTGAATTATATAAGCTTAATACGATTTGTTTTTCATTGAAAACGTTTTAGCTTAACCACGAAAAGCGAAGCTAACTTGATCAGTTTCTATAGTACGTAAGATCTTACTTAAATGCGGCTTTGGTTTGAAATATTGCAGTAAGTTTAACAATCAAATTATCAATTCTGTGTACATATACTATAGTTTATTTAGTTCATAAATTGATTGTCTAAATTTAAAAACGGTAAATGCAGACGTGCGTGACAGCTCGGTTTGAGCTTTGACTTCCGGTTGGAGGCAAAAATAGGCAAAGGACGCAAAGTATAGGCAAAAGAGCCGACAAACAAGGCAAAGGGCGCAAATAAGGCAAATGCAAAAAGGGCAAACAAGGCAAAACAGGCAAATGTAAAGAGGGCAAAGGGGGCAAAGAGGGCAAAGGCAAAAGACGCAAAGAAGGCAAAATAGGCAAAGGCAAAGAAGGCAAAGAGGGCAAAGGCAAAAGACGCAAAGAAGGCAAAATAGGCAAAGGCAAAACAGGCATAGAAGGCAAAGAGGGCAAAGGAAAAAAGGGCAAAACTTGCAAAAAAATACGATCAACTTTGAGTCGATTTGTAACGCGTTTTTCGCAACTTTTTACGGACATGGTTAACAACTTTTCAAAAATTTGTCATCTCTTCCTTCCAACTGATTATTAACTAAACACCTGGTTGAAAGACCAATAAATTACCTTTAATTTGATGTAAAAAAGAACTAAAAAAAGTTATCAACCTTCGAGTAATTACAATTCTAAAACAAATTTTATTTCATTTTGAACGTTTTTGCCGTTGTACACCAACATCGTGCACAGGGCCAAAACATACAATTGACAAATGGGATATTCACGATATGTCCCAAGAAAACATTGTATATTAACTATTTTATCCCACATCATATAAAATGAAGAGAACCAGTAATGATGCATGGAAAGAGGCAGTTGAATACCGCTGAATATACAACAGCTTTTCAGAATTCTGATTGGCTGTATTTTATATGATGTGGGATAAAATACAATACAATGGGTGGCCTAGTGGTGAGAGTGTTATGTTGTATAAAATACAATACAATGGGTAGCCTAGTGGTGAGAGTGTTAGTAGTGTTTACAACATGAGCGGCCGTGTTGTATCGGCAGATACAATCGCAAGCCGAAGGCGCGCGATTGTATCGCCGATACAACACGGACGCGAATGTTGTAAACTACTTAAAAAATGTCTAGGTTAGCTCTTTCATATTTTACCAAATTTTCAAGATTAAAATAAATTTTGCCGTAAAATTACCAGTTAGAACTTATGCAAATCAGGATATACAACACTAGTGTTGTATCAGATTTACAACACTCGTCATGGTCATGATTTCTTTTGAAAATGTCTCATTAATTATTCATGAATTTTTTAATGTTGTATAAAATACAATACAATGGGTGGCCTAGTGGTGAGAGTGTTATGTTGTATAAAATACAATACAATGGGTGGCCTAGTGGTGAGAGTGTTATGTTGTATAAAATACAATACAATGGGTGGCCTAGTGGTGAGAGTGTTATGTTGTATAAAATACAATACAATGGGTGGCCTAGTGGTGAGAGTGTTATGTTGTATAAAATACAATACAATGGGTAGCCTAGTGGTGAGAGTGTTATGTTGTATAAAATACAGGGTTCGTGCTACTCCTTAAACTCCTTGAAAACTCCTTAGATTTGATTTACGTTTTTAAGGGCACTTGAAAAGCCCTTGAATTTTAGAAAATCAGCAAAAACTCCTTAAAAACTCCTTAATCTAGCTAAAGTAGGGTCAAAATTCAAATTCAAATTAAGTAAAAATTCTAGTATTGTACATCATTTTCGTAAATTCGTAAATTTTTGTATCTCAAAGTTGTCGCAAAAAGTGCTTAAAAATTACTTTTTGGTCCTTGAAAACTCCTTGAAAACTCCTTAGATTTTGTTTACTGACATCAGCACGAACCCTGAAAATACAATACAATGGGTAGCCTAGTGGTGAGAGTGTTATGTTGTATAAAATACAATACAATGGGTAGCCTAGTGGTGAGAGTGTTATGTTGTATAAAATACAATACAATGGGTGGCCTAGTGGTGAGAGTGTTATGTGGTATAAAATACAATACAATGGGTAGCCTAGTGGTGAGAGTGTTATGTGGTATAAAATACAATACAATGGGTAGCCTAGTGGTGAGAGTGTTATGTGGTATAAAATACAATACAATGGGTGGCCTAGTGGTGAGAGTGTTATGTTGTATAAAATACAATACAATGGGTGGCCTAGTGGTGAGAGTGTTATGTTGTATAAAATACAATACAATGGGTGGCCTAGTGGTGAGAGTGTTATGTTGTATAAAATACAATACAATGGGTGGCCTAGTGGTGAGAGTGTTATGTTGTATAAAATACAATACAATGGGTGGCCTAGTGGTGAGAGTGTTATGTTGTATAAAATACAATACAATGGGTAGCCTAGTGGTGAGAGTGTTATGTTGTATAAAATACAGGGTTCGTGCTACTCCTTAAACTCCTTGAAAACTCCTTAGATTTGATTTACGTTTTTAAGGGCACTTGAAAAGCCCTTGAATTTTAGAAAATCAGCAAAAACTCCTTAAAAACTCCTTAATCTAGCTAAAGTAGGGTCAAAATTCAAATTCAAATTAAGTAAAAATTCTAGTATTGTACATCATTTTCGTAAATTCGTAAATTTTTGTATCTCAAAGTTGTCGCAAAAAGTGCTTAAAAATTACTTTTTGGTCCTTGAAAACTCCTTGAAAACTCCTTAGATTTTGTTTACTGACATCAGCACGAACCCTGAAAATACAATACAATGGGTAGCCTAGTGGTGAGAGTGTTATGTTGTATAAAATACAATACAATGGGTAGCCTAGTGGTGAGAGTGTTATGTTGTATAAAATACAATACAATGGGTGGCCTAGTGGTGAGAGTGTTATGTGGTATAAAATACAATACAATGGGTAGCCTAGTGGTGAGAGTGTTATGTGGTATAAAATACAATACAATGGGTAGCCTAGTGGTGAGAGTGTTATGTGGTATAAAATACAATACAATGGGTGGCCTAGTGGTGAGAGTGTTATGTGGTATAAAATACAATACAATGGGTAGCCTAGTGGTGAGAGTGTTGGCCTTTCATCACTTTGACCTGGGTTTGATTCCTTGCTTGTTCTTTTGTTAAGGTTGAAAGCAAAAGGGATGCGTTGTCACCAGCATTACAAAACTTTGTTCTCTCACCCTCACAACCTGTTACAGTCATAAGAGGTTTAGCTGCTGCTCTGAAATTAGGTAAGAATCACATTGTGTAGTTCCAGAAAATAGCCATATCTCGGTGGATATTTTCTGGAACTGCACATTAACCAAAAAGTGTTATAGAATAACTATTAGAAATCACACATTCTGAGTGTTTGAGGTGCATGCTTTATGGGAGCACATAGCACACATGTTGATCAAGTTGTACCCTAGTAAAAAAATTTCCGGAATTCCGGCGGAATACCGACCGGGATTTACCCGGAATTCCGGCGGAATGCCGGTGGAATACCGGCGGAATACCGGCAGAATACCGGCGGAATACCGCCCGGAATACCGGCGGGATTCCGTCCGGACTCCGTCCGGACCACCTGGTATTATTGCCGGCATCCGGCGGTATCCGGACGGAATACCGGCGGAATACTGGCGGAATTCTGGGTAAATACCGGCCTATATTCAGGGTAAATTCCGGTGGAATTCCGGCCGGAATACCCGGAATTATTTCCGGCATTCCGGCGGTATTGAATTCCGGATGAACACAAACTCATTCACGCTAGACTAAAACACATCGAGATAGATCAGAGTACAACACATTTATTTTCAAATATACTTCTGTGCAACAATATACATAAATAACATATGCGTTTTTGCCATGATTTACAAGCTTACAGATGTTATAAATTGAGGAATGAATCACATGGAAAATATTTTGAGTCACTTCTGAGGTACGTACTTGGACGATTGAACTCGCGAAGTTCGCCACATCTTTGCAATGAAGATGACTAGATATCTGAAATAAAAAGAAGCCTTTTAGTTTAAGCTGCAAACTGAAAATGTGAATTTGATGAATTTGACATATTTTTGGTAAAATTAACAGATAAGATTGTAATTTGACCATTTTTGAAGCAAAGTTAAAAGTGACAAGAGATATTCATCGATTTTCCGATTGAAGAATGCAAAAATACTCATTGGAACTTCGGGAAATCAACGGAAAACTTGAAAAATAAACAATCTAAATTTATACTTACTCTATGAACATAATTTCCATCCATGCAAAATGACTTTGGTTGTTTGGTCCGCCTCGGCTCTTTGAAAAGACAAGCAAACTTCCTCTCACGATTTTCTGATAAAAAAGCATAAACATTACAATGACAAATCAAAGACACTTTGAGTAATCAACTTTCATCTTAAAACAATGTAATTTTAAAGTCTACTTACCTCAACAGCATTAAAAAGACTTGATTTTCAGCACACTTTGCAAGTCCATTCAAGAACAAGAAATGGCGAGCTTTTTCACGATTTTCTGATAAAAAATGCACAGATTTCAATGGTAGTTCTGAGCTACATTAACAATAAACAAAGAAAATATGAAATTCATAATTCACTTACTTCAAATAGGTAAAAAGGCCTGATTTAGGGTCTTTTCTTCAGCAGAAAAAAACTTTACAAACAGGCAGACTTTGCAAACACACCAGCTTTGACAACTCACCATGCCAAACTTAGCAAACTCCCGCCTCATGTCGTGATGGACCAATCAACAGGCTGCTTTTGATCATGTGACACCCTTGTGCCCTTGGATGACCTTTGGGTTTGTTTGTTTGCCTTGTTCTTTTTTTATCTCTTTTCTTTTTTTTTTTTCTTTTTTGTATAATCACAATACAATAAAAAGCAATTGTTTTGATATTTTTTGAATTAAATAAAAATAAAAGGATTTTTGGGAATTTCTGAATCTGATATATTATAGGGGATCAATTAAGTCATTATAAAAAAACATCAGTTAATGTTTTCTTGACAGTTTTTTAGGGTAGGGAATATTTCCAGCTTCCGGAATAATACTCCGGACATCAGAAAAATATTCCGGACTCTGGAAAAATATTCCGGACTCCGGAAAAATACTCCGGTTTCCGGCCAAATTCCAGATGAATTCCGGATCAAGAAAAACAAGAATTTTCACTATTTTATTGAAAATAATAAACCATATAATGTTCCTAAGTGCTTTTTTCGAAGTTTTGGAGTTTTTCAAAATATTACGGTTTCCGGAAAAAAAAAATGGTTTCCAGATAAATTCCGGACGGATTCCGGATGAATTCCGGATTAAGAGAAAATTTGGTTTTCATTAATTTTATGAAGACAATCAAACCACAAATCATTTTTAAATGTTTTTTTGGATGTTTTAGATTTTTTTAAAGGTTTCCGGCCTCCGGAAAAAAATCCATATTCCACCGGAATACCGGCGGAATTCCGTCCGGAATTCCGGGTCCGAATGGAATTCCGCCGGGATTCCGCCGGTATTCCGGATTTTTTTTTACTAGGGTAGTATTCTTATAAAATAGATAACTATTCCTTTATGTGCTGTATGCAGTTATAAGACTTTGGGGATTGACAGAGTACTCAAGAAGTATTTATGTCATGCTTCTCTTACACTTCTCTTGTGTTCTAACAATCTTGTGTGCTTTATAACTGCACACAGCACTCAGACGCTCACATTTTCTATTTTTTATCACTATTAAAGTGCAACTAATGGAAGAATCAGGATTGCAACAAAAATAAGTAATTTTCGGGGATAATGTTTTTAAGACTATAAGGGTTCGTTTGAAAAGGGTTTGGAGCTATCCATTAGTTGCACTTTAAGCTTTATTCAGGGATTCTGGCATTATGCGGAGGAAAAATCAAAATTATGCGGATTTTTTTCGGAAGATTATGCGGAAGAAACGATAAATTATGCGGAAAATTATGCGGGATGACGTAATCGCTTAAAACTTAAAATAAAACTAATTCAATTACTTTAGATCTCCTATTTCGGTTCTTTTTTACACATAAATGTTATATCATTCGTTTTTTATCAATAATTCAAACTAATAACAACACTATAACCAAAAGAACTAACGATTTCCGTTAATTAAACGTTCCGCCATCTTGGAACACCGCCATCTTGGAAAACCGCCAAACAGCATGGGGCCTGGGCCGAGATACAGGAAGCCCAATACTGTAGAAATAAAAACAAAATGGCGTCGCTTCGACGGCTGGTTTGTAAGGGTAAGCGCTTGTTTCCATAGCCCAGACTGCCCATGATCCGAAATAGACTGGAAACGAACTGGCAATCATCTTACGTGTTTACGTAAACGAATGTTACGTATCAGCGATCGTCTTACGTGTAAATACTAAACGAATTCAACGGGGTTAATGGAAGAACTTTCAACCTTTGTAATTTTGGATTTGTTTATTTTTTTTTAATCTCTTAAAGAAGAATTCTTATACTTGTGTGATTCCAAAGTCTAAACAGAAACAGAAGGAGAAACTGCGAAAAATATAGGGCAGTTTGAGCTATGGAAACGAGCCCCTTCGAGCTGACAAAATGTTCGTTTCCATAGCTCAAACTGACCTTTTATTTTTGATGAAACCTTGGCAATATTGAAGCTAATTCACATGTACAATGTAAGAACCGAGCTTAAAATAAATGAATTAAAACAAATATGTTCTGGTTTTTAATTAAATGTCTCGATCCCTATAGCCACGAGCCTTACCACAACCCCCTGATCCCTTCAATAACTTATGACGCAGCCCACCCTAATAAGAACCTAATTCTGGACTTTTCGCGGGCTTTTTTAAAGCTGATTGCAAAATCAAAGTCCAAAATTGTTCTTGCGAAAATGTCTTTTAAAACATCACCAGTAGCACTGTTATTTGACCACCAAGTAAAAAATAACTTTGGGTACGTTTTCGATGTGGAGGAAGTCCCCGAAATCGTTAGAGAATGGGAGTTGTACACAAATTCATCATTTACTGTTTGGTCAGCAGACAAAGACTTTGGGAATATTGGTAAGTGCATGATTCGTGGTTTAATTCCTAATTATTCATCTGTTAATTGATTGTAAAATCACAAACTATTCAGTCTACCAGACTGCAATAATTTATTCATAAATATTTAATTTTATTCATGTATTCATTCATTCATGTAGCAGGCTTTATGCATGTACAAGTAGAAATTGTTGAAAAAAAACAACAACAACAAAGGTTAAAATATTAAATATAAAATGAAAGTAAGCATACACAATAGATATAAGATGTTATTTTCTGCTTCATTGCATAATATTCCCCACCACCAAGCAACACAGCAACAAATATAGAGACTTTTATGCTTGCATGGCCAAGAGAGAAGTTTATTTATTAATTATAGTACTACGCTATCAGTAATCTAGACTGAGAAATGACATGCAAATAAATATTCTCTGCCTAGCTACCGGGTGGGTGGGAGGGAAAACAAGAAACTAGACAAGCTACTTTAATTATATTTAATTTATTTACTCATAATTTAATTTTTCATCAGTTGTAAATAGTTAATTATCTTCTTTGTAAAGCGCCTTGAGCATAGGATAAGTGCACTATAGAAATAAAGTTTATTATTATTATTATAGTCATGCCATATATGTAATTCTATCTAGATATACAACAGTGCCACAATGATAGCTATACTCACATACATTAACATACATTAATACATACAACCAGACAGACATATTTATAAAGTAACAAATGGATGAAAAATTGAAATAATTAGCTTACCACAGGGACTATTAGACCAGTATTCTGCAGCCCTTAATTTCAAAATTATAAGGTAATTTATTTTGAAAATTCATTTCTATTCAGATCCCACAGCTCATTCACACAAAGTCATGTGGTCTGACTGTAAACTAGAATATGATGGTGTACCCTACATAGTACTGGGGAATAAATTCTTAGATTGTCGAAATGGGAAAGATAGGAAAAAATTATTCAAGAAAAAAAGAATGGAAAATCAGCAGGTAATAGAAATGACAATATACCAATATTAATTGTTGTGTTAATTGTTGCTATTTTATTCACACATGAATTTTCAAATGCTTTTAGTCAGGTGTGTTAGATCATCAGTTTAAAAGAACAAAGAACATGGTGCAAGATACTAAAAAGATGGGATGTCCTGCACAGATTATTTTGAGGGAAATCATGAAATTTCCCCAGTTTAAGGTACTAAACATGCACCACAGTAAAAACCTTGTATATAAGAACCTGTTAGGCCAAAATTTCCCAAATATTAAGAAGTAATTACCCTTCAAATAAGAACCACTCTAGACTAAAATCTAAACAGATTCTTATTTTCCAAAACAGCAATTTCACTACATTACACATGTACATGCAATACAAAAAGGCAACTTAAATAGCCATGAACACTGTTAGTGTTATAATTGAAGGTTAATAGAGTACAAACACTAAAAGTGTGCAACATAATTACCACTAAATACTGCTAAATTATGTTAATTCTAGTGTTCTCTATTGTTTAATCAACACTATTTAGTGGTAAATAGTACAAAGTATTGCACACTTTTAGTTTTTGTACTCTATAGAGAGTTTGATATTATTTTGAGCCACATACATGTATCGGTCAGGGATTATGTTCTTTAACTGCGTATGTAAAAAAAATGCATAAATGATTAAATATAGTGGCGGCCAGTGTCACCAAGGACAAAAATTAAGAACCTATAATTATAAGAACCTAAGTAGCCTTTATGCACAGTAAGTAACATTTTTATAAGAACCTATGGAGGCTAACTTGAAAAAACTTAGGTTCTTATACACAGGTTTTTACTGTATATCATCTATATATTTCTTTATTGTTTTGATAATTGATTTTTTTTTTCATTCTGGCAATGTTGTAAAGATAAGCAAGGACTCCCAAAAAAGGAGAAGAACAGCCTCTGAGAAACTGAGGGCATATCTGGATAAGGAAAAAGGAGTTCAAGGAGAGCGACGTATCTACATTGAACTTCCTGGAGAGCAAGAACATAAATATCACATCACTGGGGAGGTATTAGTTATTCTACCATTAACGTTGGCAGCTTCATTTATTGTAGTGAACTTCAACAGTGCAGTACCATCATTACATACATGTATGTGTATTTAACAATTTTTTTGACAAAGTCGAGTAGATCCACAACAATTTAGACGATTCGATGACACCAACTGTGGTAAATAAGGGGACATATCATGCGAAACCATCGTAAATTTGTTGTTTACCACATTAAAAATGAGCAAATAGCAACTGTGGTATTGTACTCTTATTCACCACAGCTCACGACCAATCAGAAAGCGGGAAAATTATCAAATGCGGTAAAAATTACAATAGCATGATTGTTACATTATAGTCTATTTGACTGTGATACAATTATGAAATTTCTATATAATTATTATCCTGTGCTTACAGGCTGGAGGAATTCATCATGCTGTTGATCAAAGAGTTGTTGGAAAGATCCATGATCTTGTTGCAAAAGGGGTATTAGGAGTGCAAGAAATGAGAAGGCATCTAAAAGAATTTGTAAATAATGAGTTGTTTTTAGGAAGAGACATTCCACCCTCCACCAGTAGACGTTACTTCCCGACCAAGAAGGATCTACAGAATCACATGTATCGTGCAGTGGTCAAAAACAGATTTTCCAGTTGTGACCAAACAAATGTAGCCAGTAAAATCAAAGTGTGGCAAGAGAAATATCCACAAGATAAGTTCTTATTCCGACCATATAAAGATATTAATGAGAATAATGAAAGCTATGAGGAAGGCAACAATGATGAGGATGAAGAAGTAGAGATAAAGGTCACCGTGCCTCTCAGTAAACAGAAGCTGCTTTTTCTCCATCAAACCCCTTGGCAACAAAGGTTACTGGCCAGGTATGGGAATAACATATGCCTTCTTGATGCCACTTACAAGACCACCAGATACTCGTTGCCTCTCTTCTTTCTTGCTGTGAAAACCAATGTTGATTATCAGGTTGTAGGCTCTTTCATTGTGCAAGATGAGTCCACAGACTCAATTAAGGAGGCGATTGGTGTTCTGAAGCAATGGAATCCATCATGGAACCCGCCATATTTTATGACTGACTTTGCTGAAGAAGAAATTAATGCAATTGAAGAAAACTTTCCAGGTATTAACAATAATAACAATTATTATACATTGTACTCACTATCCAGAATCTGATTAAGAGCCTGCAGATTATTTTTACAATCAACCAGCCTACAGATTAGTGAAACATTATTTAAAAAAAATTTACTAGCCAATTATTTTCGCTAATCTGTAGTTATGTTGCGCCTGCAATGCATACTTTGCCAAAAATATCACTTTATTGCCCACTTTCGTTGTTTCCTTGATAAAAAGAAATTGCATTCAACGTGAAAGAACTTTTGATGCTTCATTCAATAAAACAATTATTGAATTCAGTTTTGTGATATCAGAATAATCAAGGTCTTGTACAGTAATCAGCCTCGTCCTCCGGCATGGCCTGATTACACTTACCTCAACTATTCTGGATATTACAAAAACATCATCCGATAAGTGTTTTATTATACATGATGATTCATAATACTTAATGGAAAACACCTTTTATAGATTGCATTGTTTACCTGTGCGATTTCCATCGCGAACAAGCATGGGAGAGATGGGTTTCCAAAAAAGATCACCAAGTTTCCCAACAAAAGGAGGAAGTTCTCGCCAGGCTTCGACGAGTAGCCCGTGCAACAACAAAGACTTTGTATGACAAAGCTGTCTCCGACCTAAAAACATCAGATGTATGGTTAATGAACACAAAGTTACAAAAGTGGTTTGGAAGTACATGGTTACCATGCAGTAAGGTACTGATGCAAATCAGTCTAATATAACCCTAACAGCAGTATTATGATTTCATTAATTATGATTTCATTAATTATGATTTCATTAATTATTATGATTTCATTAATTAGGATTTCATTAATTAGGATTTCATTAATTAGGATTTCATTAAATATTATAGTCATTTTTGTTTATGATTCAATTCATACTACAATCATGTCATGTTACTTTGTATTTTCCTGTCTCTCCCACATAGTAATTAATGTATTCAAATTGGTTCATTGTATTGCAGAGATGGGCATGGTCATTCAGAAATGAAGGCTTTAATGTAATGATAAACACCAACAATGGCTTAGAAAGACAGAACAAGCTTTTTAAATACAGTTATCTGCAGAAACACAAACACACTAGCCTAAGTGGAATGCTGACCATTCTAATTGAAGAATTTCTTCCAGAGAACTATAATAGGTAACTATATAAGAAAAAAAATTGTCAGTGAGAATTAATGTTCAACTTTTCATCATTTCTATTCATTTCTTTATCATTTCTTCGCTTGCTCCATAAACCTTTTATCGTTTAATGCTCCAGATCCATAACTGAAATCTACATGTAATATTGCTTTTCTGTTTAATATAATTATGAAGAATTGCATTTGTACCTAAAACAATGCAACCAACCAAAATACCCAAATGACAACAATATTCATCTATTCTATACTAGATATGTGGAAAAGAATGTGAAAAGCAGCTCCATGTATCGATGCTATCACAAAGACATCCCTGGTTTCCTAATCAATAAACCAAGACATCTGGTGGGACATTGTATGGAGAGATGGTATAGTGCTAATACCATTTCCTTGAATAGCATCACCAAAACTAAAGAAGGCAGCTTTCAAGTCAAAAGCCAATCAGACAATGGCACATATAATGTAACATTTGGGGATTCTGCCACAATGCCAAAATGTGAATGTGCTGACTGGAAGCAAAACTACCTTCCATGTAAGCACTTTTTGTCTATCTTCCAACACTTTCCAGGCTATAACTATGACAAGCTGTCAATTAACTACCGTGAATCCACATTACTGAATCTTGATGAACATCTACTACAGAATGTTTCTTCACAGAAACAATCAGAGGAAATACACGAACATGCACCCTCATCACCTACAGCAGCCATTCCTCACACTGATACAGAAAGCAATTCAGAGAATAATAATCCAAATCCTCCTTTACCCCTCCCTACTAAAAATCCCCAGCCAAGAAGTGAAGCAGCAAAATGCAGAGAGGTTCTAAAAAAAATTCAGAATCTAACTTTTCTTGTGGAAGACATTACAGGCCTTACAACTGTTAAAGACCAACTGTTAGTAACTTACAAATACATCTTACAGTACGTACCAGAAGAAGATGGCATTCAGCTTGAAATTAGTAACACTAAAAAAATAAGAGAGAAACCAGTCAAACCAGTCAAACCAGTTATTACACAAAACAATACCAAGTGCAAAGCACTCCCTCTTCACAAGGCAAAAAAAAACAAGTACAATGGAAGAGTTGGGGAGGTGGCAGGAGTGATGAAAAAGTGCCTTGCAGTGTCAACCCCTATAGAAACTCTTATAGCAAATATGCAGACAGCCCAAACAGCCTTTGAAAATGATAATGTATCATCACAAGAAATACCAGTAAATCCAGAAAACCAATCACCTTCTTCTAGCCCTAAAGAAATACCAGTATATCCAGATAATCAATCACCTCCATCTAGCCCTAAAGAAATACCAGTAAATCCAGAAAACCAATCAACTTCACCTAGCCCTAAAGAAATACCAGTATATCCAGATAACCAATCACCTATGTCTAGCCCTAAAGAATTGCCAGTATATCCAGATAACCAATCACCTTCTTCTAGCCCTCCAGAAATACTGATAATTCCAGATAGCCAATCACCTCCATCTAGCCCTAAAGAAAAACCAGTAAATCCAGAAAACCAATCACCTTCATCTAGCTGTCAAGAAATAAATCCAGATAACCAATCACTCAAACCTGTTAAAAAAATAACAATATCTGATCATGAAAATAAATTGATTGCTGGCAATCATATGCTAACAGACGAAACAATGTATATTGTCCAAAATCTTTTACATAAGCAGAATCCAGGCATTCAAGGCCTGCAAGATACTGTCCTGGGACAAGCTGGAATGTTTTCAGTTTGTTCTGGAGAATTCATCCAAATCCTTCATACAGGAGCCACCCATTGGATTTGTGTTTCCAACATTGGGTGTGACACAAATGTTGTCAACTTGTTTGACAGTCTCAATAAAGGGACTGTCAACTCATTTGTGGTAAAGCAATTGGCAACTATTACAAATTGTACATCACTGAAGGTATCCATCCAACCTGTACAGCAACAAACAAACCGTGTGGACTGTGGTCCTTTTTCTATAGCATATGCCACAAGTCTTTCATATGGACACGATCCAACATTAACAACATATGATATACCACAGCTCCGACCACACCTTCTCTCCTGCATAAAAAAAGGATACCTTACAATGTTCCCCGTGATAAACGCTCCACATAAAAGATGCAGATCAAAAGGTATTATTGTGAAGAGTTAAAAAAAGGAGAATGTAAAAGAGTAAAAAAAAATGACAAGTCAGGTCAAGGTCGATCTATTGGTGATTAATTTGCTACTGCATGAAAACATTATATAGTCATAACTGTACATATACATGGTTGTTTACGTGACTAATAACTGGCTAGTAGCATTGAGTTGGTTAGGAGGAATATGGCAATTAAGCAGGGTGGAAAACAAGACCGGCCGAAGAGATGATAAGCTCATCTTGTGCCAAAAGCCAACATGCAAAAAGACCATTTAGGGTGTATAGACAGACAACATACACCCCGTCAGTGTTACAACATCTAACATTACATGTGAAGTGAGGTCATGTGCTTCTGTTACAGTTGTTATGTTCTACTCAGAACAGACCTGTCTTGTGATTAAACTTATGTACTCATATACATGCTTGTAGTAGTATTTTTGATAGTAATATTTGACATATATTGAAACATGCAGGCAGATTTGCTGTTTTTAAACTGACTAATTGTGTCAATATTAATGTTGAGTATAAGTATAAACATTGGACCACTTTATACAGCAAAGCTGCTGGCTTAACTAGATGAAGTGTATACACCTAGCTCAATAATGTATAATACATTTAATATAATATTTAACATAATTATATGTAAGCTTAATAATGCAAATATTAGGTGATTTTTATGACCATGGGAATGGATCAAAACAGAAGCGATCGATTATATAATTTTTCGTTATTTAAGTTATCGTAACACAAACTTGCATTACAATGTTTTTCCTTACCTTTATTGTAAAGTATTGCCAAGGTTTCATCAAAAATGAAAGGTCAGTTTGAGCTATGGAAACGAACATTTTGTCAGCTCGAAGGGGCTCGTTTCCATAGCTCAAACTGCCCTATATTTTTCGCAGTTTCTCCTTCTGTTTCTGTTTAGACTTTGGAATCACACAAGTATAAGAATTCTTCTTTAAGAGATTAAAAAAAAATAAACAAATCCAAAATTACAAAGGTTGAAAGTTCTTCCATTAACCCCGTTGAATTCGTTTAGTATTTACACGTAAGACGATCGCTGATACGTAACATTCGTTTACGTAAACACGTAAGATGATTGCCAGTTCGTTTCCAGTCTATTTCGGATCATGGGCAGTCTGGGCTATGGAAACAAGCGCTTACCGTTTGTAAGCTGTGAAAATGAACAATTTGTACTTCGTACAACTGTAACAAAACGGCAAAAAACTATTCAAGCAAGCAAGGGAGATAACTAATATATATCTATTGTTTTATCTATTTAATTTGTTTCATTGGTGCATTTTTGGTGCTTTTATCTTTTTTTTTTTGGCAAATTATGCGGGATTATGCGGAAAGTAGTCAATTATGCGGGTCCACACCTCCGCATAATGCCAGAATCCCTGTTTAATACTTATTGGTATTATAAATAACCCAATAAATCTTACCTGATTAGGAAATGGAGTTCAATTAAAAACTGAGTGAAGATTTAAGTGACAAATGAAAATGTGCTCACAAAAGATATCCACAATTATCTGTTTATGTCCTGCTGAACATACTTTGTCATTTTATTCACCAGATCTTAGCCTGTTTTCTACCAAAACCTTAGTGGAATGTAATGCAGATCACCAAGTAGAAATAAGAACACAGGTAATATAACATTTCGCTTTGCAAGCTGTATAATAGCCAAAGTTGTATATATAAAGATGATTTCTGGTAGAAATTAATTTTGTGATTTTTTTCCTACACAATTCAGGCCTTTATTACAATGTAGGGTGAAACCCTTTTATTCTGGACCATCAAAAAATGTAATTGTCTCTAAACCAGACATACATTTTGGTCCCAAAGTTTCAAATGAAACCCCCATAAAATGGAACCCCATTAAACCAGGGGCCGGTTGTACGAAGGGTAAATAGCGCTATCCACCATATAACTCTTTATTCAGCGGATAAAATCTATAAAAAACCTATGCAGTGGATAACTTTTATCCACGGATAACTTTATCCACAACTCGTACAACCGGCCCCAGACATTTTTCTGGTTCCAGACCTGACTGTTATTGGAGTGTTTCACAGTATACCCAGCTTAACTTCTGTGCTTCACAGACAGAACCAAACATGCAATCTGACCATTGTATTATTTGCATTGCTTTTATAGAGACAACAGGCTTCGGATGAGAACTGGGACCCAGCTGGTGAGAAAAAAGTATGGTTATGTGGTAGTAGTAGGTCATTTACTACCATAGCAAAGTATGCACAGTACCAGGCTAACACATTCCAGGAATCACTCAAGGTAACCTATCTACTATAACAAATAAATATACAAACAAAATAAATGTATAAGTAAAAAATAAATTTAAAGTGATTGGTTCAGTGGAGAATTAGATGTTGAATGAATGAATGAACTAGTAAATAAGTAATCTCAGCTAAGCATATTATTAAAACAACAAATAAGAATAATTAGACAAATGAAGGAACAAATTAACAAGAAGAAATAGATCATTGTTTTACAATACAGGGATTCGTCACCAAATCTCCCTAGCCAGTGGCTAATGGAATATAATATGGAAAAAGAATGTATAAATGCATGAAAAATAGCATCCTCAGGAACCCAGGGGTAATCTTCTGTCGCTCGTTTCTCGCTTCCACAACATATACCCCTGGGAACGTAGACTGTTGGAGCTTGTTCCAGAAGTCAAAATTCAAACTTATTAATGACTTTCTTTGAATGGTTATCTTGATTTTCATTGGTCGACCTTATTAGGTCGACCAATCAGGAAAGAGCTGTATTTTGACTTCCGGAACAAGCTCCAACAGACTATGTTCCCAGGGGTATATGTTGTGGAAGCGAGAAACGAGCGACAGAAGAATACCCCTGGGTTCTCGAGGATGGAAAAATAGATGAATGATAAAGTTAGAATTGATGGATGGATGGATGAATACATGGAATAATAATTATATCTATAATTATAGCGAGTGCAATAGTTATGGCACACAGTTCATTAAATGATTAATGAATAGTACTAACTATTAAATAAAAACATATTTCATATTTGTGATGCATTGTTATTTCTTATGCATGATATGTGCTCCAATACTTCTTGTTATCTCTAGGAGGAACAAGAGAGACTAATGAGGGCTAATGATCCAGCTCTATCAGACAGTGATTCTTCATCCAGTTCTAAAAGGTAAAAATCCTAATATCATTGGAATATCATCCTACTTGTAGTATTAAATGGGTTCCATTAAATGGAAACTAGCGAGTAAACTAGTATAGGCTGAGTCAGTGTTTTATATAAACGATAGGTAATATAATGAAATTTGTAACACCTTAAAAAATCCTGACTTATTATACTAAATTAAAAACCTTTCCCTTATTGCAGCAGAAGGTCAGGTCGAGGTGGCAAGTTTAAATGGATTAAGTTTGGTACAAATGTGGACTTGTCTGATGAACGAAAGTAAGCAATTATCATACTAGCATGAATGATAAAAATATACGATACTAAAAACGTACAACTATATGTCATAATATCATTTTTATATAGACAGCTTTCATAAATGGCCACCATTAATTATCTTAATTTTTAAATATGATGTTTTAAGAAAAAGAAAGCTATCATATGAAAGACATTCACCATAACAATAACTTGTGAAAGTGTGAGAAAAAAAATGATTAAATTTTCAAGAAGATCAGAAAAAAACACCAAAACCAAGCAACAAAGGCCTCAGCAGAAAATTACATACAAATCTCTACATTTGTCATTGAGCATAACAAATCTCTACATTTGTCATTGAGCATAACTTCTTTGGTATTTTAGCCAGAGCATCAAAACCTTCCAAACATGCCTATTTCATATGACAGTGCTAAAATATTAAAATATGTGTTTACTTGAAAAATTATTTCCGGTACATATTATGGTATTTATGAAAGTTGTCTATTTGATTAGTATAATTCCAATTATTTTCCCTTGTCCCATTCTGTTTATATAGTTATGGTAATGTTATATTATTTTATGAAATGGCTTGTCTATATACTGTGATATAAACACACTGGGAGCTGTGGAGCAAGAGGGAAGTTGTAAGGAAACATGAGGAGTACACAAGGTGTAGCCAAGTGGTTACTTTGACTTCTCAAGTGCTCAACAGCTCCCAGAGTGTTTTATATCACAGTATATAGACACAAGCGGGCATCTTATAATAATTGCTTCTATGAAATATTTCTTTTCTATGAAATATATCTTCTATGAAAACTTTTGCTGAGCATGTCTCTGTCCTCTGATATAAACATGTTAGCCAGCCAATCAGACCATGCATAGTACCGTCGCTTGCCTCTACTTGTTAATGGTCGCGACAAAAACATGTTCTGTCTTGCAGTCAAACTTCAAAGATTGGTGATCCAAACATCGCAAGTTTGTAAACCACTGTCGTAAAAAATCCTAGAAATTTATCTTCACTTGCATCTAAACCCGTTAATAGATAGGACAAAAATATAAAATGTAAAATTTTCCTTGACAAATTGAATTTATTTAGAGAATCACATTGGGAGAGTGCGAAGTTTAGTGCCAAACTTTGGAAGTTTACGTCTAGACAGAGCATTTTTTTCACAATCATTGACGGGTAGCTGCAAATGACTGTATCTCAAATATTTTATATTAACATATACCTGTATTGTTGTCCATCAGGTGGAAAGTACAACTACAAGAACTAAGCAAACTTCCTCCTTTTACAAGGGTATGTCAAGATTTGCTTATTTGATGTTCTAAAATATAGTGCTCTTAATACATTACAATCAATCAGCAAATGAATAAATCAATAACTTTAAAATGTATTTAGCTCATTACAAACTAATTGGGGGCACTGTCTACAAAAATATAATAACCTAATCATATATGTGCATTGGCACCAGAGTCTACATCCCGTTTGTATTCGCTTTTATGTGACTACCAGTGATTAACTAGGTACAGTCTATATAACCATAATAAATAAAGTACATATAATTATTTACAACCAATTTCAGTGTTACGTGCATAGGCGGCTTTTTTTAGCGTGTACATTCGACATGATCATTCGACAGTCTGACTCGACATTAGAGTTGCAATTTTAAAGTTAAGTTTTTGCAAATCAAATTTGCCTTTAGTATTTTAAAATTTAATCCTGTTAGTTTTGATTTATCAGTCTGATAATGTCAACAAGTACAATTTTAGGAATGCATGTCGACTCAGACTGTCGAATGATCATGTCGAATGTACATGCTAAAAAAAGCCGCCTATGCACGTAACACTGAAATCGGTTGTAAAACTTAAAAAAATGAAAATTCATGACTATTGTGATGCTGTCAAATTCCTTCAATTGAGAGCAGTAATGTGTTAATTATATATTTGCTAACTTGTTACATGTAGCTGGTTGCTCCTAGTAATATGCTTAGCCATTTTGGTCACACAATACTGGGAATGAACTCTACACAGTTATACATGAAAATCCCTGGATCAAGAACACCAGGTATCACTATTTATTGTATATTCATTCATTACTGCCTTCCTTCCTTCCTTCCTTCCTTCCTTTCACATTTTCTTTTACATTCCTACAATTCATCATGCCTTCATTTGTTCATTCATCCATTCATCCATTCATCCATTCATCTATCAATCATCCATCATTCATCATTCATATTTATTTATTATAATTGTCATTTTTCAATGTCTTGTTTCTAATGGTCTTGATATGTGTCTTGTATGTTAGGTCATCAAGAAAACAATAATTTCTGTGCAACAAATATGAACATTGGTCCTGGTGATTGTGAATGGTTTGCTACACCCTCTGAATACTGGGGAGTCATCCACAACCTGTGTGAAAAGTAAGAAGAGTGTTATTAACTTCAATTAATTCTTTGTTATATTTCTCCAGTTTCATGCCATCTAGCACCATTGTACTTTTTGACAAAAGGTGCATTTGTACAGGCTAAGCCTTGATTTGTTGTAAAAATATTCACAAATTCCAGGCAGTTTCATGCCACCTAGCACCTTTTGACAAAAAGGTGTATTTGTACAGGCTAAGAAACATTTTGTTGTTAAAATAATTAGAGATTCCAAGCAAAGCACAGAAAAGTACTGTGGCTTCACAATAAGACATCACATTTGAAAAGACTGTGTGCAATCGTTTTGGATCTGTACAGGACCCGCAGTGATCCCCAAAACTGTTGTTATTGTAATGCAATAATCCTGGGATTTGAAATGATTTAGAGATATAAAAACAACCATTGCTCTTATTTCTTGTTTGTCTTGTATTTTGTTTTTTGTATTTTTTTATTGCAATTCACAAGGTAACAAAATACAGCTAAGAGACTTTAGTGACAGTTGAAATGATTTGAAGTCACAAAAACAAACAAAAAATTGTATGCTTTGCAAAAACAGATGTCATTTGATTTGTTTTAATTTGTTATCTATTATATTAAAATCGTTGTGTGTCCCTACTCACAATATGATTGGTTGAGAGTCATAACGCATGCGCAGTTTAGTTAATGGCAAGTACAAAGTCATTGACAAAAATCTGCGAAGAAAGGGTGAGACGGGGGAAACCATTCAAAATTGAATTAAAAGCAATTAGAATATGTGGATTTAACTCAGAATCATACCATAATAACTTATGGCTAAATGGTGTTTGTAATAAAGGAATATTTTTCAAATTTGTCGTCGACTTCACTTAAAATTTGATGCATTTGCTACTAAAAATACACACATGCAGTAAGGCACGTGCCTCACCGAGAAATGCAGTTTTTAAAACACCATTTCGTAAAACAACATTTTTCGAAAACAACATAGCTCAAGTCAGCCAAGATTGCTGTTGAAATATTACAGTGTCCGAAAGCAAACACAAGAGCTATGATGGATATTTTCACTGAAGATATATTAAACAAACAACAGTCGGTATTCCATAGAACTAAACAAAAAACTTTATTTTCACATTCATATTTAATACAAGTTGAGAATTCATTCTAAAGATGACTAACTTCACTTAGATTATAAGTTAAGAGAGTCTAATAGGGTCTAGCACTTTTAGCCATGATTTTAAAAATGAAAAACAGTTCAAGATCAGTTCGGCATTTGACGACAGCTAGGAATGCATTTATCCATGATTTACAATACTCTATTAAAATATTACTTCAGATAGACAATACTATGATTTTAATCGAAAAAACTTAGTTTGCAAAACATGATTTGAGTCCGGCAAAGAAACAACATAGCAAACGAGTTGACAATCGAGTTGAAATAAGCTAAAAGTGAGTTCAGTTGACTTACCTAACGGCAAACTTAAAAAGCACTTCAAAAGTCGCATTTGACTGATCAAGAACACACATACTCAATGAAACTAAAGACAGCTCCTTATTTTAACATCATAAAGTTTAAAAAAGTTATATTATTACCCGAGAAAAAGATGTTCAAAGCCTATTTTGATGTTGTTTGGATTAGAGGTAGGATTAGACCATACAACACAGGAAACCCAAGGCTACACGGCGTTCTTTTAGTACATGTTTAAACTATGAAAAAAAAAGAAAACTTACCTTCTAAAAACAGCGATAGCCAAATTTTATACAAAAACAAAACTGCTCTATCACTATCTCTATTTAGAAATTGTACATCAACCGAAAAGAGGATATTTTCGCCAGTAATCAAGCAAAACAACACCAAACTGCCTTGCCACTGCTTAAAAAACTGACTTTTTCCAAGTCAAAAATCATGAACCTCTGCAATTTTTTTATGGAAAGTAGAATTATTCTAACGTTTTTAACTTATTAGCCATAAAATATGGTCAGAATTTCTAAAATGGCGAGACTAGAACGATTTTTCATTGCAAAACAAACACAACATCTACATTTGTCCTGATATTTCCATTGAAACGATTAACCAATCAGCGTGCAAGAATTTCCCCCAATGAATTATTCACATGTTATCCGAAAGCAAAACAAAACAAACAAACAAACAACAAAAAATATGCTGTATCAAATTAAAAATTGTGTTGCAGTTTTTGATTTGAGAATACTTACTGAATGCTACAGCATTCATTACTTAGGGATTAAACATTTTCAACAATATGATAACTGTTATGACAAGCGAAAAAATACCTGGAAAATATTTTTAATACAATAAAATCCATGAAAAACGCATATCAAACTTCGTCACGAAGGGACGGGTTATTGCCTGGTATATGTTTAATTTCTTGTTTTTCTTTAATTTCAGGCATGGTATCAATTTTTTAACTGGTAAGTTATTACAGTCTTACTTTGTTTTGATAATGTTGCAATTATGAACCAAAGTATTGCAAGTGTGGTATTCATTTTCTACGTGAAACAGTCATAATTGTCACCATGTAGATGCTGTAACATTGTGCATGTTTCTATCCAATAGGATCATGGTGGCCAGTGCTAGAGGAACTCTATGAAGAGCGTGTCCCTGTGTACAGGTTTATACAAAGACCTGGTGATATGGTGTGGTTAAACCCAGGAGTAGTTCACTGGGTACAATCCTTGGTATGTATTTGGTGATAGAGCACCACTGTTGTCCTTGTTTGAGTCCTGGCTCGGCATGAATTATAATGGGAGTTGTGTTGTTCTCTCCCTTGCCACAAGGGTTTTACGTTTCTCCAGTTTTTCCTCTGCAAAAATCAACATGGGAGTTGAGTGTTGTTTGTTGTACATATTGAATGGTGGCATGTAAAACTCTGTGTACTGGAAACCTATTGCATTCTTTGTTAGCTTTGTTCTGTTGTTGAAAGGGTCCCTCAGGTACTTTTACACTTGAAGTTGTTTTATGTTAAAATTAAATTATGTGGACTGTATGGTTTACACCAAAAAAAAATGCCTATTGATTGTAATGGTAGTGAGTGTGAGAGAATCTCACCAAAGAGCCCTGTTTAGGATTGGTTGTAAAATATAGGTTTATTTACTAGCTGGTAGTGTTAACCCCGTCTTCAGCCATGACTCATGACTAGTAATACTAACTGACTGTTTGTTATTCTCAGGGATGGTGTAATAACATTGCATGGAATTGTGGACCTGTTACAGGTACTAAACATGAATAGTTTCCATCTCTTCTCTTCTTATTCAATTTCTTTTTGAGTGGTTCATTTTCATTTTCTTGTTTCCACATCTCAACCTTATTCCCAGGGCCTTTCCCTTTGATTGTGTGTTGGTCGTCAAACCCACAAGCAAAGGGAAGAGCCCCAGGAGTAAGACAGGTTGGTTGTCAAATTCCCTCTTTTCTTCTGCTTTGCACTTCTCTTATATCTATACTTGACTTTCCATATAATTGTTTCTCTTTCCTTCTTTTTTACTTTTGAATATTTTCTCATGTTTTTTCTTTTCTCATTACAGGCCATGTATTTAATGCTGCTGTTGAGCGTTATGAATGGAACAAACTACAAGGTAATCAAACAACACTGCTACAACTAATACGTAACCAATTTGCCCTAATAAATGTGGTTGTTGTAATTAACAGGTGAAAAGTCTATCGTTGCTATGTTCCACTTAACATGGAACCTGGCCAAGAACATCAGAATAACAGAGAAAAAGTTATATGAACATATAAGGTACTCTCTCATAGATTATAGTTAGTTTGAGTTGCTATGACCCAATTCAAAACCTCTGGGTATAAAAACTTTTGTTCCAAACATTTTCCATGTGACATTGAAATACATAAGACAAAAAATCATATTCCCAAAAGATTTGAATTGGGCCAAACGTACATAGCAACGCGTTAGCAGATTGTGTCTATTGTGTTAAATTTTTGATATTTGACTTTTTTGTTTTGTATTTGACTTTCTTATTGGTTGCTGGTCTGAACCCAAAATTTTAGAAACCAATTTTTAAAACGTTGAAAGCTACAAGAACATGATAGCAATTCCAATGTTTTAGGCTAAACTCTTTTCATAAATTATTTGCCATAGCTTGCGTCACATCCGGTAAAGTCTGGATGTATCACAGGCTACTGGCTACACAGATGTTCTTAAGTTCATCACACAAGGCTTTACACGAAAACTGTAAGATTGTCTGCCTAGGAGTCTACAATCTGTTACGATTTCATTTCTAACGTGAGACATTCTCTTTGTTGCAGGAGAATTCTTGAGAGAACACTCAAATACTGTCAAGTGACAATGGACAACCTAGTGAGAAGTGGTATAGAAATCCAATGGCATGGTAAACAACCTGATGAATATCCACATTATTGTTCACAGTGCGAGGTAAGGCTATTTTATTCATATAACTATGTTTTACTATTATTATTATTATTCCTGGTTCAAACTTTCACACAAGCATAAGCATTTTTTTTTATTTTTTATTTTTTTAATAAATAAACAGTACATCATTTACAATTAATGAATACAATACTATAAGTAATGTATTCTAGATTTATTCTATTTACAATTAGTAAATACAGTACTAGGTACTGTATCCTAGATTTTTGTTTTAATACATAATGTTACAATAAAACAGTGAACAATGAATACATAATGAAATCAATAAACAGCAAACAAAAAGAAACAGTACATCATTTACAATTAATGAATACAGTACTATAAGTAATGTATTCTAGATTTATTCTATTTACAATTAATGAATACAGTACTATAAGTAATGTATTCTAGATTTATTCTATTTACAAAGCAAAAGCATAAAGATTGTGAAAAGTATGAAAGCATACTTACTTACCATGCAATGTGTCATTTTGTGTCAGCAAAATAGTTCTTAGTTGTCCAAAGTTCTTAGAGTGCCTGTGTATGTTATTATAGGTGAGCGTAGTGTTTACAAGTGTTGGTATTGTGATGCTAATTTGACAACCATTTTAACAATGAATTTTCTGATAAAAATGGTTGATTGGTAAAACCTTAACAAAATATGTCACTGTACGTCCAGTCTATAGTGTTTTTTATGTTTCTCTGTGAATCAGCTCAAAAGGGGCTAATGTTTATTTGTACTCATTGCTCTACATTATTGTTGATGTTTTTTCAGGTGGAGGTGTTTAACCTTCTGTTCGTGTTAGTAACAAATAGCCGTAAACATCAAGTGTACTGTCAAGACTGTGCAAGAAAGACTAGTAACACGCTAGAGGGCTTTATTGTATTGAATCAAGTAAGAAACCGTACTAACAGTGTTTCATTCATCTGTTCATTCATCTTTTCATTCATACAATTATTTGTCCTTTCATTCATGCCTTAATTTATCTATCCATTTATTCAACCATTCATTCATTGATTAATCTACCCATCCATTTATCCATCCTTCTTTCATCCTTTATTTTTATTTATTTATTTCTCTCCATCCTTCCTTTATTCATGTATTCCGTAGTTCATTCATACATTGATCAAGGCTTTTAGTCATTCAGTACTGGGTTATTATATGATATCCTGATGAGTGTTGATAATAAACAACAAGTGGCACTTATTCTATTAGACCTGTCCGCCGCCTTTGACACTTTAGATCATGACATTCTAATTGACAGATTTAAGAACTACTTTAACTTCTCTGAGAAGGTACTGGAATGGTTTCAATCGTATTTACAAGGACGAACTCAATCAGTTATTATTGGTGAAACAATATCATCCCCACGTGATCAACAATATGGCGTACCTCAAGGCTCGATTCTTGGCCCCTTACTCTTCATCATGTACATAGCTCCTGTTCAAGACGTCATTCTCAAACACAATTTAAACTGCATGTTCTATGCAGATGATACACAGTTGTATATCACTATCGACCCTACCAATTCAACTTGCGCAACTGACCAGCTTCGATCCTGCGTAGAGAGTGTCATGCATTGGAACGCAAATAATATGTTGATGTGTAATCCAGAAAAAACAGAAGTAATTATGTTCTCGTCTCGATATAACAAAGACCTAACTATAACACCGACTTTCACTTTTGGTGACACCACGATTCATACCACTAAGAGTGTAAAAAACCTGGGAGTACTGCTTGATAATCAACTTAATTTTAACAACCAAGTAAACTTGATGTGTAAGAAAGCTATGTTAGCAATTAGATCTATTGGTCGTATAAAGAAGTATCTCACACGTGACAACCTAGCTAAATTGGTAAACTCTTTTGTGACACCTCACCTAGACTACTGCAACAGCATATTATACGGTCTACCCAAATCGGAAATCGACAAGTTACAGAGGGTCCAAAATATCGCTGCGCGATTGGTTAGTGGAACGCGTAAATACGACCATGTGACGCCGGTGTTAAAAGATCTACACTGGTTGCCAGTGGAATTCAGAGTGCAATATAAGATCCTACTACTTGTGTATAAAACTCTTCATGGTCTTGCACCAGCATACTTTGACAGCATTATCACAAAACACCAACCTGGCCGACAACTTCGCTCATCCAACAAGTCACTACTTAACGTCCCCGCCATTAAGACAAGTACATACGGTCAAAGATCCTTCTCCCACGCTGCAGCAAGTCTTTGGAACAAACTTCCTGAACAAATGAAATTAGCTGAATCGCTGTCGACATTTAAATCGAAATTGAAAACACACTTATTCAGAAAAGCTTACTTCAGTGACTGTGTATGAACACCCAACTTTGATTAACTATTCAATATTCAATAATTTATTATTATATATATAAAAACAAACATTTTAACATAGTCATATTGTAAATATATATATATATATATTAGCATATAATTAGAAACGTTTTTAAATTTTTTTGTAACCGCATTGAGCATTGTAAATGCGGAGAAAAGAACGTCATATTATTATTATTATATTGTTAATTTGTATGTGTTTATTTTTTGTAATATTTGGGTGTTATTATTTCAGTACACTATTGAGGAATTACTACAAGTCTACACGTCATTCAAACTTTATACAGTAAGTTATTACAAGTAGTGTTTACAACATGAGCGGCCGTGTTGTATCGGCAGATACAATCGCAAGCCGAAGGCGCGCGATTGTATCGCCGATACAACACGGACGCGAATGTTGTAAACTACTTAAAAAATGTCTAGGTTAGCTCTTTCATATTTTACCAAAATTTTCAAGATTAAAATAGATCTTGCCGTAAAATTACCAGTTAAAACTTATGCAAATCAGGATATACAACACTAGTGTTGTATCAGTTTTACAACACTCGTCATGGTCATGATTTCTTTTGAAAATGTCTCATTAATTATTTATGAATTTTTTAATATAGTATAAACTACGTATTGTGACCTTATTATCCCTACATAACTCCCCAACTGGCACTTTAAATTTGTATTTGATAATAACCAATGTTTTATTAGTATTTCAAATTGTACAAAATCAACCATTTTTAAATGTAAACTAAAGAGTAAACTAGTATAGTTATTGTTATGTCTTCAAAGTTGTAATGAGGTATTGTTTCCTTTTGTATTTGATGTTTCTGGTTAATAGAAACTATTAGTTAGAAACTATTATGTTTCTATTTCATTTTTTAGTATATTTTTGCTCTACAAAACCAACTAACCTGTGGTATTTTATTTTCTCAGACTCCCAGCTCGCCACAAGACCATACGTTCCCGCCAATGACAAACCAAATAGGCTATACACAACCAACTATTTAATAAGTTCAGGACATAATTTTGTACAAAAGAATATATTTTATAAGTGAATAGGACTAAATCCTGTCATTACAATAAGAATATCGTACCTAGGTACGTTGCTTTATTTAAGGCGTAAGCTATTTTAAACTTTAAAGGGTTTTGTGGCAATCACCTTGTAGTTTGGCAAGTAGCTTCTGATTATTGCTCATCTTCTTCTTATAAAAGAAGTCTGCCATGTACTCTATTTGTCAAAAGGTGATGTTATGAAGCCTTCTTTCAATGCTTTCAAACTGCACAATATGGCAATTAGATTTAGGTAGATATATCAATTCATTGGATTTGTGTTAAACAGAGTGTTTTAGGACAAGTTTTTCTTTTTGTATGTCTGTCTGTTGGTCTGTGTGTCTGTTGGTATAAATGTACGCCAGCTTTCTGTTGGTATGTCTGTTGGTCTGTCTGTCTGTCTGTTGGTATAAATGTACGCCAGCTTTCTGTTGGTATGTCTGTTGGTCTGTCTGTCTGTCTGTTGTTATAAATGTATGCCAGCTTTCTGTTGGTATGTCTGTTGGTCTGTCTGTTTATATGTATGTATGCCTGTTTGTCTGTCTGTCTGCTGTATGTCTTTCTTTGGTGGCAAGACATTTTCAAATCCAAAGTGCTCAACAAATACCTGTGACATTTAGTTTAGAAAATTGATCATTCAATTCAATACAAACATTTATTAAAATGATAGCGGCTGTCTGTGCAGTTTCAAAGTTACAACAGTTTAAAATAGCTTACTATAATTATCAAATCTGTATTCCTACCAAAACAGCTTCATCTGTTTTAAATTGTACTCGCCCACACCTCCCTGGTCAAACCATAGTAGAACTAGTAACACTCATTTATTATAAATGCTCTATAATCTTTTGCTATGTAATATTACGCCTGCGCAAACACTTTTCAAACATGCTGTTTACATTTTGTATGAATTTTTTTAAGTAACATCTTTTGAGTTAGACAAGGTTTTTTTCTGGATAAGGATTATTATGGAAACGAAAAAAAATGGTTTTGTTCACTTTGTCAATGAAATGAGAAACCTGTTCTATCCGTATTTGGTTGTTTGATTGAGGCACGTGGAATGCAAATTGCTGAAATGTATTGCTCCTGATCAGTGACTTTTGATATTTTAGAACTTTGCTTGTAATTTTTCCAGCTGATTTTCAAGCTTTGTATTTATCAAATTCAATTCCCTTAAGGACTTCTCACAGACCTGTTTAGGATGATGTAATTATTGCTGAGAATTAAGGATTGCTGGTTTATTTTCAGCGAATGATATTTATATGAATAATGGATAATATCTTGTTTTGTTGATTGAGTTATGTTGGATAAGGAGTGGTCACTGTATATGTCAGTGTTGTGTGAGAATAAAACTACAAATATATACTTTATTTGTCCTTTTTCTTTATACTAATATTTAACGGCTGTTTCCACAAATGCTGTTCAAAATGAAGCTAAAAAAGGTTGATATGCATTTTCAGTTTGGTTATTTTAAGGGCAACATTTGTGAAAGCAGGTGTTAAATAATTAAACTTGTGCGGTTGAGCAAAGCTTAAAAAATGTGCTAAAGTGTGCAGGACATTCCTTCTTAACCTCGTCTGACTCTTTCACAAGTCCAATCCCACTTTCACATTCTCTAGCATCGCAGTCCTATGTGACATAAAGATGAAACTACCGCTAAACAATAGAAAACATTTGAATCTACTATGAGTCGAGGCCATCTCTGTGCAAATGTGCCTTTTGTCACATAACACAGGGGTGCTAGATAACGTGGAACTGGAGTACATGCAGGTTATACATTGTCCCAATGCTAACAAATTTAATGCAGCAAAAGAAATGTTTGATTGTGCTTGACAAAGCTGTCTTTTCCTGGCCCTTATCTTGGAAAATATTTTGTGGGTTACCTTTGTCACTATAGTGTTGCATTGTGGGAAAAATCCAAGATGGCGGTGCTTTCGCTTGATTTTGAACATAATTTAATTAATCATTTAACTAATTATCTTATTGTGTCGTAAACAAATTACCAGTAGTTAACATCCATTCATCCCTTCGGCTTAACTGGGGAAAGTGCTGCTGGTAAAAGATGTCTTAGACGCCATGAAATTGAACGTTTTCGGTGAGAATTCTGTGTTGCTGCTCTGCGGTCTTGTGTTCTTGATATCAGGTAAGCAGTTTGTAAAATATTTGTTAACAATTATGTAATAAGGTGGTGCTCCTTCAAAAACAACTGTAGAAGACGTTGACATTTGTTTGTTCGTTTGTCTGTTTGTTCGTTCATTTGTTTGTTTGATTGTTTGTTCGTTTTTTTTTTTTTTTTTGTTTGTTCGTTATTATGTTTGTTTTTTCGTTTGTTTGTTTTTTCGTTTTTGTTTTTTTGTTTGTTTGTCTGTTTCTTTGTTTATCTGTCTGTTCTTGTTTTTGTCTGTTTGTTCGTTTGTTTGTCTGTCTGTTCTTTCATTGTTTTTGTTTATTTATTCGTTCATATGTTTGTTTTTTCGTTTGTTTGGTAGTTTGTTTGTCTGTTTGTTTGTTTGTCTGTCTGTTCTTATTTTTGTCTGTTTGTTCGTTTGTTTGTTTGTCTGTTTGTTCGTTCATTTGCTCGTTAGTTTGCTTGTTCGTTCGTTTGTATGTTTGTTCGTTTGCTGTTTATAACTACCACATCAGTAGATAACAACAAGGACATCATGCTAGTATTCATAAAGTCATGTTTTTCAAATTAATGCACGCTTTTTTTTCTTCCTTCTTTCCTTTCTCCAATATCTTTATATCTTTTTTATATCCCATTAGTTTCTACAATAAATACTCAGAATATTACAACAACTACGACTCATGTAACCTCTACTACTCCTTCGTCATCTACCAGTACTACTCCTTTGTCAACTACATTAACCAGTACTACTCCTTCGTCAACTACATTAACCAGTACTACTCCTTCGTCAACTACATTAACCAGTACTACTGCTTCGTCAACTAAATTAACCAGTACTCGTTCAACTGTCCCTCCAACTACAACTGGTCAGACAACTAGAAAGATCACTACCATAATCAACACTATTTCGATACTAAATCCAATTTTAACTCCAAACGTGTGCGAGGCAAGTGAACTGGAATGGAATAGTCATGAAATGAACGGAACACGTGGCGCAAACGGTATGGGAATATTGCGATGATGTACGTGATGATGACAGATGATCATTTTATAAAGATCTTGAAAACACCATGATAATAAAAACATTAAACACGAGGCGTTTTTGTCAGCACGTTTGTGACGCGTTCCGATTTTCGTTCGTGTTCGCGCGCGCACTAATAAATAAAGTTCTCCTTTAAATTTGAATTCGAATTACGGCACGCGCACGAACATGCGTCCGTGTTGACAAAATACGTCTTGTGCCTAAGCTCACTATAATGACAGTAATCGTAATCGTAATGATTATGATGACGATAATGATGACGACTTTTATGAGTATATCATTTTGGTTGTGATTATGAATAATATTACGATTACGATAATGATTACGGTTATGATAAACACTGCTATTACGATAATGATTACGGTTATGATAAACATTGCTATTACGGTAATGATTACGGTTATGATAAACATTGCTATTACGATAATGATTACGGTTATGATAAACACTGCTATTACGATAATGATTACGGTTATGATAAACATTGCTATTACGATAATGATTACGGTTATGATAAACACTGCTATTACGATAATGATTACGGTTATGATAAACATTGCGATTACGATAATGATTACGGTTATGATAAACATTGCTATTACGATAATGATTACGGTTATGATAAACATTGCTATTACGATAATGATTACGGTTATGATAAACATTGCGATTACGATTGCAATCTCTATAATGATTACGGTTATGATAAACATTGCGATTACGATAATGATTACGGTTATGATAAACATTGCGATTACGATTGCAATCTCTATAATGATTACGGTTATGATAAACATTGCGATTACGATAATGATTACGGTTATAATAAACATTGCGATTACGATAATGATTACGGTTATGATAAACATTGCTATTACGATAATGATTACGGTTATGATAAACATTGCTATTACGATAATGATTACGGTTATGATAAACATTGCGATTACGATTGCAATCTCTATAATGATTACGGTTATGATAAACATTGCGATTACGATAATGATTACGGTTATGATAAACATTGCGATTACGATTGCAATCTCTATAATGATTACGGTTATGATAAACATTGCGATTACGATAATGATTACGGTTATGATAAACATTGCGATTACGATAATGATTACGGTTATGATAAACATTGCTATTACGATAATGATTACGGTTATGATAAACATTGCGATTACGATAATGATTACGGTTATGATAAACATTGCGATTACGATTGCAATCTCTATAATGATTACGGTTATGATAAACATTGCGATTACGATAATGATTACGGTTATGATAAACATTGCGATTACGATTGCAATCTCTATAATGATTGTGACTATGATATGATCTGACTATGAATACGATTACGATATCATTGATGAACATAATCTCTTATTACTATTTATATATATTTTTTATTGTTATTATTTTTCTCATTTTATTCAATTATAATTACTTAATATTGTTATTATTTCTACATAGATGTTGGGCGTATCCACTTCCAATCTTCCAAGTCGTTGTGTATCACACAAGAGAGAGCTTCTGTCAATCTTCTCTGTCGATTCTGTGTTACTAAACCAGTGCAATGGGCTAGTGTCCTGTGGTACAAGAATGGTAGACTGATCAACAATGAGGATATCGATAGTCTACGTATTAATCATGTAAAGCACAATGATCATGAAGGGATTTATACATGCAAGGTGATCACATCGACAAACCTGACAGAATCCAAAACAATCACTCTCATTGTCAACCAAGGTATCTTTGTGCGCATGTGATCATATTCATATGTAATATGCGCAATATAAATATTAAAGATATTATTATTATTATTATTATTATTATTATTATTATTATTATTATTATTATTATTATTATTATTATTATTATTATTATTATTATTATTATTATTATTATTATTATTATTATTATTATTATTATTATAGTATCTATCATGTTATGTAGAATTCTTCAACAGTCCCCTGCACAGTTCCCTGCGCCATCTTGAAAGGTAGCCGGGCCTTTGCATCGAAGCGAGACGAATGTTGAGCTTCCAATGATAGAGACACGTGAATAATTGTCCGGCAAGTTGTTAACCGTCTTTTTGTGTTCATTTTTTCCGATCCCCTATTTTCCATGATTTCTCTGATTGCAATTTTGATCTATCCATTTATTTATGTCTTATTCTCATTTTCTTTTTATTTCGTTTTTCCAAAACCCTTATTTTCCACCCGGTTGCAGTCGTGATGAGTATTTCCATCCATCCATCCATTCATTTATGTTTATTTTCTATTCTATCCCAGATACATTATTTTCCATCATTCCCTCTGTCTGGGCAAGAAACCTGACATATACTCCTGGGACCAAGATCCTGTGGCAGGTCCGTGGTGGCGGGATATTCGACGCGGTTAAAGTCACAATCAAAATACGACAAGTAGACCAACCAACATGGATATACACAAGGGAGTACACTGAGTTTGTTAGTGGATCGACCGAGCTAAACGATCTTGAACCCAGTACTTTATACCTTGCCAATATTTCTGCTGTCACCAACTACGGGGAAAAGGCTGAGTGTAGATCGATAGCGTTTTGGTCGAGCGCGAGAAACTCCACAGGTGAGTGGAAACCTGGGATGGGGGGAAATACCCGGGTGGGTGGAACTCGGGGGTGAAAGTATCGGGTGTGCTCGTCCAAAATATTCAAAATAAGGACGTGTCATTAACGCGTATCGGCAATCTCCCGGGCCGGGAATCGATCCCAGACCAGCAGGCCCAGAATCCGATCCACTGAACACTAGACCATCATACCTCCCAGAACTGTCATATATATTGTCAAATCTCAATACCTGTTATTGTAGTCATATGGAATTATGCCGTGACTCTCGGGTAAAGCTATTCATACAGTCATTTGAAAAAAACATTGTCGCTGACCGGCTCCGCGACTACGCGACTAGCTCAAGCGGGAGTATGGGTATTTAGCACGCGCTAAAGAATATGCTGAAATATGTAGCGAGTACATGAATGAATATGTGCCTTCGCGTTCTGTGCAAAGAAATAAACCGTTTTATAGAGCGTGGAGATATCGACAAGTAAATAGCTACTTTGCAGCTAACTGCTTCAGTGATTTCTACACATACTCTTTTTAGGTCTAGACGCGTAGTCGCGAAGCCGGTCGGCGACAACGTTTTTTCAAATGACTGTATGCACACGTCCGACTCATGGTACTTTTGTTATTCAAAGTTATATAGGCTTACCGGATATTTGCATATGATTAGCTGCTTCATGAGAAAGGTATTTTGTTACGTAAACAACACTTCATTGCCTCGTTTCTTTCTTCCTCGGTTTCAGATTTCGACTTTGGAGTTCTCAGCCTTAACTACTGTACAAGGAAACTGATTGGTTTAATAACAGGCATTGTTGGTCTGATATTCACCATCGGCTCGATCTTGTGTTGCTGTCTTCACCCAGCTTGTGAATTTAGAAGTCACCAAGGCTATAAATCACCTTCAGCTAAGGAACTGATCACACAGAAATATGACTACAAAGATGATGAAAAAGAGCTTAACCACAACATCATCATGTATGTATTACAAACTACCTTTTAGACCAACCTGATGGTGATGATCGGTGATTGAGATGATGGCGATGACTGAACATGACAACTGATGACCATAATGATGACCATAATGTTTTTACAATGATGATGATATGGTAATAATGGCGATGGCAATGATGATGATGATATGGTAATGATGATGACGATGATGATAATTATGATGGCGATGACTAAACATGACAACTGATGACGATAATGATGACGATGATGTTTTTACAATGATGATGATGATATGGTAATGATGACCATGATGATGATTATGATGGCGATTACTAAACATGACAACTGATGACGATAATGATGACGATAGTGTTTTTACAATGATGATTATGATATGGTAATGATGATGACGATGATGATGATGGCGATTACTAAACATGACAACTGATGACGATAATGATGACCATAATGTTTTTACATTGATGATGATATGGTAATAATGGCGATGGCAATGATGATGATGATGCTGTTAATGATGATTGTGATGATGATTGTGATAATGAAGATGATGGTGGTAGTGATCAAGTGATGGCAATGATTTTAATCAGCATGATAATAAGGATAACGATAACAATTATGAAAATGACACTTTAACAGCTATAACGACATTGATAATGACAAGTGATCACGTGGTTAGTATATCGATCAAATCCTTTAATAACCTTACGTGTTTCTTCTCTTGCTAGGGACTACAACAAAGATACTTATATCAACGTGTAACAAGACAATCCATTAGTGACTTTCAGGGATCAAGGATCAATTTGCAAAATAAATTACACTGAACCACCTTAAAACTGCATCACTCGTTGTCATATTCTATTCGATACAGAAAACGTACTAGTATCAAAACTTAAGGCTATAGCCCATGCAAAATGGTAAAAATGACTTCAAAATTGATCAAAAGCAACCATTTAGCATGGGCTATAGCCTTTTGTTTTGATCAAAATCGAAAATGACCTTAAAAAGATCATAGCAAAGACTATTGCTATGCTATTTCGACGAAAACAACATTTTTATGAAACCAATACTTTAACCCGTCATTTTTGCTGAACGTTTCACGTCGATCATGACACATCATTTTGTACTGAAAGTTTCAGCCAGATTTTGTACTGAACGTTTCACGTCGATTTGTACTGAACGTTTCACGTCGATTATGACCCGTCGTTTTGTACTGAAAGTTTCAGCCAGATTTTGTACTGAACGTTTCACGTCGATTGCACTATCTATTGTCCATGCAAACGTCTGTTGAAAGTGAAATTGTATTTACTGAATGGGTGTGGTCACTGCTTCTCATTATGGTGCATTTCGGTAGGTGAATAAACGATAACTCAGCCAACAAGTGTAAAAATATGTTTATTAAAAAATAAGAACGCTTCTAAACTTTCTGGTTGTCAATAAAACTATTTGTATAATTATATTATTGTGTTATTCTACAAATTATTATTATATTCTATTATCTGAAAATATGTACAGTTCTAGATGTTAAAAAGTCGATCATTTAAGCTGTCCTTTGATCCCTTGAGCTATAAAATATAAATTGTTGGTTGCGTTGCTAAAGGGTTTCATTTAGACCTCTGTTGGTTCATGTATGATAACAATCATTTATACATATTCAACAAAACTTTGTTAAAAAGTAACTTTGTTGAAAAGTAAGAGTCAGTGATTTAAAAAAGCTACCAATATACTAAAACTAAAGCTACTCAATGATGTCTGACTGGTCTGCCAGCCTATCTATCTGTCTCTTTGCCTGTCTGCCTGTCTTTTTCATCGCCATTTCTTTTCTATCTAAACAGTACATCGGTCTGTCCATCAATCTGAATACAGCCTGACTGGTCTGTCTGTCCATCAATCTGAATACAGCCTGACTGGTCTGCCAGCCTATGTGTCTGTCCGATGTTCTGTCTGTCTGCATTCCTGTCAGTCTGTCAGTCTGCTATTTTGTCTGTCTTTTTCATCGCCATTTCTTTTCCATCTAAACAGTCCATCGTTCTTTGTCCATCAATCTGAATACAGTCTGACTGGTCTGTCTGTCTATCAATCTGAATACAGTCTGACTGGGTTGTCTGTCCGTCCATTGCTCTCAGTGCAGTCTAAGCGGTCTGTCTGTCCGTCCATTGCTCTCAGTGCAGTCTAAGCGGTTTGTTTGTCCGTCCCTTGCTCTCAGTGCAGTCTAAGCGGTCTGTCTGTCCATCCATTGCTCTCAGTGCAGTCTAAGCGGTTGGTCTGTCTGTCTGTCTTATGGAGAAACAGGCTCGCCATCTTTTTTAGCATTGATGTACTCAGCATCAAAGTTCACCAAGTCTATCAGAATCTATGAAAAGACAAGCACAACGATTATAAACGGCGTTTAACAATGTAAAGTCATTGTAAAGTTTTCTCATAATAGTTATTTCAAAATGGCTCGTTTGTTCGATATTATTAAATAGCATTGTTATCGCATGCATTGATTGTGCCAGTTAGAAAATAATTATGACCATGGCGATAACTGACGAGGGTGAAAATAAAGACGACGACGACGATGATAAAGATACAAATACACAGCCACTTCCAGAGAAAAACTTTTTTTAAATTTTTAAAGGAGCGCGAAACACTGTAAGTGATTAACAAAAAATCGTCCAAAGTTCTCGACGTATTTAAACTAAATATCAAATAAATGGAAACTAGCGAGTAAACTAGCTAGTATAGGTTGCGTCGGTGTTTAATATAAACGATAGGTAATAGAATGAAATTTGTAACACCGTAAAAAATATTGACTTAACTTTACTTACGTTTCGAGCTTTACAGCCCTTCGACGGAGTCACGAATGGCTAAAGCTCGAAACGTCAGTAAAGATAAGTCAACTTTTTTTTACGGTGTTACAAATTTCATATTATCTATCCTAAATATCATATAGTTATATCTAATCAGTTAGACAGTTTGATGTGTAATATGGCTGGATATTTTACGATTTAGACGCTGTACTTTGACGAGCCTTTAGACGAGTCAAAACGCAAGTGAACGAGTAAAATATCGAGATATATACACAGATCAGATAGAAGGTTTTTGTTCTTTTATAAACCAAATTATTGTTTTACTTGAAAGGCTAGTCATAGGGGCTGTTAATATGAAGGCGAGTTGTCCCTGCTTGCCGGGATAACTCTATTGTTTCGAGTCCCCCGGGGAATACAAAACAAAAGAGTTATCCCGGCTAGCAGGGACAACTCGCTTTCATGTAAACAGCCCCATACTCTACTCCTGTGATATTTTTACTCGTCTATGCCGGACTATTTGTATAAAACACCAACCTTCTCGGCAGCAAGCATACGGTGAATAGTTCGACACAGCATAGTGAACGTTGGCCTTTCAGACGGTTCTTGATGCCAGCACTGCCAGATTACACCATATCTGAAAAACACACAATTGAAAAATATATAAATAAACTATTAACAATACAAGAAAATGGTTGGTATATGTTGGGATACGAGGAACAGGAAAGGAATGAATGAAACAAACAGGACGAACAAACAAACAAATGGACGAACAAACATACAAAAACAAACATATACACAAACATACATACAAACATACAAAAAAGCAAACAAACACACGAATAAACAAACAAACAAACAAATACACAAAAATAAACACACAAACAAACATACGAAAAAAGCCAAACAAACAGACTCTTGGTAGACAGACAACAAAAGTTTTCATGTATTTGATTTAGTTGATGTAATAAAGGTTTAAAACAAGTATTCCATTTTTTGAACGCCTTTAAACGTTCGATTCGAGCCCACGATGTACGCGCGCACGAAAACAGCTGAATAAAACACAAAACTTTATTTAGGAACCTCGAATTTTGCGCGGGACTCTATACTTTTGTTATGCTTAGTTGAAAGAACCTAATAAAATCTACGTTATATTAAACGGCTTCAAAAACTCCAACCTATATTTTGTGTTTTTGTAAAAAAAAGAATCAAGGATTTATGAAAGTTTATTAAAGAAAGTTCAGGTTAAAGTTTGTGTAAATGAATCTTTATCAGGATTTAAAACACTCGTCATGGTTACGATTTATTTTGTACATTTGGACAAAATACTCATTAGTTATTCATGAATTTTTTAACTTCATTTAAAACACTCGTCACGGTTACCATTTCTTTTGTAAATTTCTCATGAATTATTAATGAGTTTTTGAATGAATAGATAGATAACTTTTATCTGAAAGAGATGCTGAAAAGTTACTAAATTTTCAATTTCAAATTTCTAAGAGCATTGTAAAGCACGCACTTTTAAGAAGAGTTCTGGGGGCGGTTATACGAAGGGTGGATAAAGTTATCCGCGGATAAACGTTATCCACTGCATAGGTTTTTTATAGATTTTATCTGCTGGATAGCGCTATTCACCCTTCGTACAACCGGCCCCTGCTGCTTTATAAAGATGACTCTGGGATTGGTAGTGAAAAATTAATTACGTCTAAAATCGTAGGACAAGATTTGGAGACGAAGTCTAACGGGGGAAGAAGCTTGCGGATCATGCAAGGCTGTGAAAGATGATACAGGACTCCGACCTGGCAGCAGCTAGACAACGGAGAAGAGGATGATACTGTTTCTAAAGTTTTAAAAAGGGAGCGATGGTTAATTTAAAGTAACAAAGATTGACATAGCAGGCGTGCGACCGTATGAGGTAAACAGGGCCCACATGTCATGTAGCAATTGGCTAACGCTGTTGTGGGTACCCTGCCATGTTATTATTTATTTTCTTAGTGATGTAATTTGTTTTCTGTAATTGTGTATTATTAAGGCGAAGCTAATAAAAAAAAAAATGAAAAACATAAACAATGTTTGTATCTATGAGACCAAACATCTGTTTAGTTTTTGAATAATTTATTAAGATACTTTACTAGGAAGGTTATTGCCGCCTGGGAATCTGAAGTACAAGTGGAATCAAATAAGAAGGGAAATACAATTTAATTGGTAAGTCAACACATAATAGTTTATTTGGTCGAGATTTGGTTATGGCATCTTTAAATATTAACAGTCTGGTTGCTTATGTTGACGATCTAAGAGTCTTAAACTCAAGAAAGTTTGTCAAACCAAATCATTAGGGCTCACTATTGATGACAGACTCTCTTGGTCCGAACACATCCATGAAATTTCAAAAAAGATCGCTTCAGGATGTCCGAGTGAGCGGTGAACAGCGTTTTCTTGATGAAAAACGACTTTGGAATATATAGTGGTTTTTGGGATTTCTAGGAACAGTTTTTTTCAATTTTTAAAATGCATTTTTCCATTAAAGGGAGCTGGCATTTGGCAGAACATTTGTAAAAATCTTGTCCCACAGTTCCTTTCGGTCGTGCACTCAACGTTAGCCATTCGCCTGCACTCGACGTTAGCCATTCGCCTGCACTCGACGTTAGCCATTCGTATGCACTCGTCGTTAACCATTCGCCTGCACTCGACGTTAACCATTCGTATGCACTCGTCGTTAACCATTCGCCTGCACTCGACGTTAACCATTCGCATGCACTCGTCGTTAACCATTCGCATGCACTCGTCGTTAACCATTCGCATGCACTCGTCGTTAACCATTCGCATGCACTCGACGTTAACCATTCGCATGCACTCGACGTTAACCATTCGCCTGCACTCGTCGTTAACCATTCGCCTGCACTCGTCGTTAACCATTCGCATGCACTCGTCGTTAACCATTCGCCTGCACTCGTCGTTAACCATTCGCATGCACTCGTCGTTAACCATTCGCCTGCACTCGACGTTAACCATTCGCCTGCACTCGTCGTTAACCATTCGCATGCACTCGACGTTAACCATTCGCATGCACTCGTCGTTAACCATTCGCCTGCACTCGTCGTTAACCATTCGCATGCACTCGTCGTTAACCATTCGCCTGCACTCGTCGTTAACCATTCGCATGCACTCGTCGTTAACCATTCGCATGCACTCGTCGTTAACCATTCGCCTGCACTCGTCGTTAACCATTCGCATGCACTCGTCGTTAACCATTCGCCTGCACTCGACGTTAACCATTCGCCTGCACTCGTCGTTAACCATTCGCATGCACTCGACGTTAACCATTCGCATGCACTCGTCGTTAACCATTCGCCTGCACTCGTCGTTAACCATTCGCATGCACTCGTCGTTAACCATTCGCATGCACTCGTCGTTAACCATTCGCATGCACTCGTCGTTAACCATTCGCCTGCACTCGTCGTTAACCATTCGCATGCACTCGTCGTTAACCATTCGCCGTTCACTTCAAAATAGACACATGCAGAGCTGCATAATAATAACTTTGCCCTAAACTCAGAGTAATTTTTGAAGTTTATGAAATTACACTTCAGAATTCGCAAGCCATAAACAAGGAAATAATTTTAGAATTGACATATTCTTATTTATATTTTTTAAATTACAAATAGAAATTTTAATAATTAATTAGGACTTGATGCAAATTATGTCTTATTCATTCAAGAATCTTGTATTTGTCTTCACTCGTAATTATAATTTCGACTTCGTCATCGAAACGTGTCATTTCACTAGTTTTTTTAAAAGGTCTTTCAGTCTTTTCATGGATGAAGCACAAGCCCCGAATGGCAGGACATGAAGTCGATAATGCCATGGTATTCTGATGAAACATTTCTCTTTTGCAACCTCCTTTGAAGGAACGACTAATAGAAAAAGTTCGCAAATTAAACCCGCTTTGTACAAAAATTACTTAAGGTAGGGGTACCTGGTACTTTTTTCAAATCCGCTTTTGAGCCTCAAGTTTTAAGAATAATATGTTTAAAAACTTTTAAACTTTAAAAACTTATTAATCAGCCTCATTTCTTTTAGGTGTAAAATGTTTGTAAGGTTTTCCACATTTTTTTGCGGCTTTGGATGGATTACAAAATCATAGAAAGCTCCCTATCCCAGGCTAGCATTGACGCACTAATATTTTTCCCCTCGGGGTTACGCTAACAAGTTGTGCATGTTCAGTACTTCGCACTGATTGGCTAATTCCCTTTGAAGGATTTACTTAGCTTGTTCTTTTATGTGCATGGGTGTTTATTGTAGTGCTAGCTAATAAGACTAGCTGATAATTACGATGTACGATGTGCTGAGCATGTGCGATGGATTTTCTGCATTAATCAGTGAGACATTTGTTCTTATTTTACGAACTGTGAAACGCTAAAAAATCTCCGAAAAAAGCCTCTTCATTCATTTATTCACTTTTATGCCCAGCACTAGTGCAGCAAAACGCGTGTAACTGCCGGCATGTGTCTAGCTTAACGCTGCATGCCGTTCTTTTCCAGAGTCGTCATGGTGCTAATCTACATCATCATCATGTTTACTACGGTTACCATGGCAACGTCAAGTCAAGACAGCTGTCCCATTGTCACGTACACTGGATCATTTAAAGCTGACGACCACGTGGCGAACCACGCCTTGCTGGGGTTTTCTTACAAGAATATTACTGTTGATAGTATCCAGAAGTGTTCTAGTGCGTGTGTTACGGACTGTAAGTGTCTGTCCTATCAAAAGTTTGGTTCACGATGTGAAGTAATGGACGAAGACAGACACACCGTTGCGGCGGGAAAGTTCGTATCTAAACCAGGTTACATGTATTATGGACTCAAACAGAGATTTAAAACCCAGGTATGGAGTTGTTAAAGAACAGGACGACGATTAGAATATTACCAACAGCACTGGAATAATGACGATGATGTTAGCGAAATTAATAATACAAATAATACCACAGATAAGCTAGGATAATATATTATTTATCTAATTATTATGTTTGCTTTTTTGTTTGTTTGTCTGTGTTCCTATATTTGATTCTGTTTCGTTGTCTGCCTGTTTCTTTTTTGTTTAACATTTCTTTGGTGAACAGTGTTTGTTTGTTTGTTTGCTTGGATGTTTGTTTGTTCGTTGGTTTGATCGATTGATTGTTTGCTTGGAAGCTTGTTTGTTCGTTGGTTTGATCGATTGATTGTTTGCTTGGATGTTTGTTTGTTCGTTGGTTTGATCGATTGATTGTTTGCTTGGATGTTTGTTTGTTCGTTGGTTTGATCGATTGATTGTTTGCTTGGATGTTTGTTTGTTCGTTTGATTGATTGATTGATTGTTTGCTTGGATGTTTGTTGGTTTGATCGATTGATTGTTTGCTCGGATGTTTGTTTGTTCGTTTGATTGATCGATTGATTGTTTGCTTGGATGTTTGTTTGTTCGTTGGTTTGATCGAGTGATTGTTTGCTTGGATGTTTGTTTGTTCGTTTGATTGATTGATTGTTTGCTTGGATGCTTGTTGGTTTGATCGATTGATTGTTTGCTTGGATGTTTGTTTGTTCGTTGGTTTGATCGATTGATTGTTTGCTTGGATGTTTGTTTGTTCGTTTGATTGAATGATTGATTGTTTGCTTGGATGTTTGTTGGTTTGATTGATTGATTGATTGTTTGCTTGGATGCTTGTTGGTTTGATCGATTGATTGTTTGCTTGCTTGGATGTTTGTTTGTTCGTTTGATTGATTGATTGATTGTTTGCTTGGATGTTTGTTTGTTCGTTGGTTTGATCGAGTGATTGTTTGCTTGGATGTTTGTTTGTTGGTTTGATTGATTGATTGATTGTTTGCTTGGATGTTTGTTGGTTTGATCGATTGATTGTTTGCTTGGATGTTTGTTTGTTCGTTTGATTGATTGATTGATTGTTTGCTTGGATGTTTGTTGGTTTGATCGATTGATTGTTTGCTTGGATGTTTGTTTGTTCGTTTGATTGATTGATTGATTGTTTGCTTGGATGTTTGTATGTTCGTTTGATTGATTGATTGATTGTTTGCTTGGATGTTTGTTGGTTTGATCGATTGATTGTTTGCTTGGATGTTTGTTTGTTCGTTGGTTTGATCGATTGATTGTTTGCTTGGATGTTTGTTTGTTCGTTTGATTGATTGATTGATTGTTTGCTTGGATGTTTGTTGGTTTGTTGGTTTGATTGATTGTTTGCTTGGATGTTTGTTTGTTGGTTTGATCGAGTGATTGTTTGCTTGGATGTTTGTTTGTTCGTTTGATTGATTGATTGATTGATTGCTTGCTTGGATGTTTGTTGGTTTGTTGGTTTGATTGATTGTTTGCTTGGATGCTTGTTGGTTTGATCGATTGATTGTTTGCTTGGATGTTTGTTTGTTCGTTGGTTTGATCGATTGATTGTTTGCTTGGATGTTTGTTTGTTCGTTTGATTGAATGATTGATTGTTTGCTTGGATGTTTGTTGGTTTGATTGATTGATTGATTGTTTGCTTGGATGTTTGTTCGTTCGTTTGATTGATTGATTGATTGCTTGCTTGGATGTTTGTTGGTTTGATCGATTGATTGTTTGCTTGGATGTTTGTTTGTTCGTTGGTTTGATCGATTGATTGTTTGCTTGGATGTTTGTTTGTTCGTTTGATTGATTGATTGATTGTTTGCTTGGATGTTTGTTGGTTTGATCGATTGATTGTTTGCTTGGATGTTTGTTTGTTCGTTTGATTGATTGATTGATTGTTTGCTTGGATGTTTGTTGGTTTGATCGATTGATTGTTTGCTTGGATGTTTGTTTGTTCGTTTGATTGATTGATTGATTGTTTGCTTGGATGTTTGTATGTTCGTTTGATTGATTGATTGATTGTTTGCTTGGATGTTTGTTGGTTTGATCGATTGATTGTTTGCTTGGATGTTTGTTTGTTCGTTGGTTTGATCGATTGATTGTTTGCTTGGATGTTTGTTTGTTCGTTTGATTGATTGATTGATTGTTTGCTTGGATGTTTGTTGGTTTGTTGGTTTGATTGATTGTTTGCTTGGATGTTTGTTTGTTTGTTGGTTTGATCGATTGATTGTTTGCTTGGATGTTTGTTTGTTCGTTTGATTGATTGATTGATTGTTTGCTTGGATGTTTGTTGGTTTGTTGGTTTGATTGATTGTTTGCTTGGATGTTTGTTTGTTTGTTGGTTTGATCGAGTGATTGTTTGCTTGGATGTTTGTTTGTTCGTTTGATTGATTGATTGTTTGCTTGGATGCTTGTTGGTTTGATCGATTGATTGTTTGCTTGGATGTTTGTTTGTTCGTTGGTTTGATCGATTGATTGTTTGCTTGGATGTTTGTTTGTTCGTTTGATTGAATGATTGATTGTTTGCTTGGATGTTTGTTGGTTTGATTGATTGATTGATTGTTTGCTTGGATGCTTGTTGGTTTGATCGATTGATTGTTTGCTTGCTTGGATGTTTGTTTGTTCGTTTGATTGATTGATTGATTGTTTGCTTGGATGTTTGTTTGTTCGTTGGTTTGATCGAGTGATTGTTTGCTTGGATGTTTGTTTGTTGGTTTGATTGATTGATTGATTGTTTGCTTTGATGTTTGTTGGTTTGATCGATTGATTGTTTGCTTGGATGTTTGTTTGTTCGTTTGATTGATTGATTGATTGTTTGCTTGGATGTTTGTTGGTTTGATCGATTGATTGTTTGCTTGGATGTTTGTTTGTTCGTTTGATTGATTGATTGATTGTTTGCTTGGATGTTTGTATGTTCGTTTGATTGATTGATTGATTGTTTGCTTGGATGTTTGTTGGTTTGATCGATTGATTGTTTGCTTGGATGTTTGTTTGTTCGTTGGTTTGATCGATTGATTGTTTGCTTGGATGTTTGTTTGTTCGTTTGATTGATTGATTGATTGTTTGCTTGGATGTTTGTTGGTTTGTTGGTTTGATTGATTGTTTGCTTGGATGTTTGTTTGTTGGTTTGATCGAGTGATTGTTTGCTTGGATGTTTGTTTGTTCGTTTGATTGATTGATTGATTGCTTGCTTGGATGTTTGTTGGTTTGTTGGTTTGATTGATTGTTTGCTTGGATGCTTGTTGGTTTGATCGATTGATTGTTTGCTTGGATGTTTGTTTGTTCGTTGGTTTGATCGATTGATTGTTTGCTTGGATGTTTGTTTGTTCGTTTGATTGAATGATTGATTGTTTGCTTGGATGTTTGTTGGTTTGATTGATTGATTGATTGTTTGCTTGGATGTTTGTTCGTTCGTTTGATTGATTGATTGATTGCTTGCTTGGATGTTTGTTGGTTTGATCGATTGATTGTTTGCTTGGATGTTTGTTTGTTCGTTGGTTTGATCGAGTGATTGTTTGCTTGGATGTTTGTTTGTTCGTTTGATTGATTGATTGATTGTTTGCTTGGATGTTTGTTGGTTTGATCGATTGATTGTTTGCTTGGATGTTTGTTTGTTCGTTTGATTGATTGATTGATTGTTTGCTTGGATGTTTGTTGGTTTGATCGATTGATTGTTTGCTTGGATGTTTGTTTGTTCGTTTGATTGATTGATTGATTGTTTGCTTGGATGTTTGTATGTTCGTTTGATTGATTGATTGATTGTTTGCTTGGATGTTTGTTGGTTTGATCGATTGATTGTTTGCTTGGATGTTTGTTTGTTCGTTGGTTTGATCGATTGATTGTTTGCTTGGATGTTTGTTTGTTCGTTTGATTGATTGATTGATTGTTTGCTTGGATGTTTGTTGGTTTGTTGGTTTGATTGATTGTTTGCTTGGATGTTTGTTTGTTTGTTGGTTTGATCGATTGATTGTTTGCTTGGATGTTTGTTTGTTCGTTTGATTGATTGATTGATTGTTTGCTTGGATGTTTGTTGGTTTGTTGGTTTGATTGATTGTTTGCTTGGATGTTTGTTTGTTTGTTGGTTTGATCGAGTGATTGTTTGCTTGGATGTTTGTTTGTTCGTTTGATTGATTGATTGATTGCTTGCTTGGATGTTTGTTGGTTTGATCGATTGATTGTTTGCTTGGATGTTTGTTTGTTCGTTGGTTTGATCGATTGATTGTTTGCTTGGATGTTTGTTTGTTCGTTGGTTTGATCGATTGATTGTTTGCTTTGATGTTTGTTTGTTCGTTGGTTTGATCGAGTGATTGTTTGCTTGGATGTTTGTTTGTTCGTTTGATTGATTGATTGATTGCTTGCTTGGATGTTTGTTGGTTTGATCGATTGATTGTTTGCTTGGATGTTTGTTTGTTCGTTGGTTTGATCGAGTGATTGTTTGCTTGGATGTTTGTTTGTTCGTTTGATTGATTGATTGATTGTTTGCTTGCTGCCTACTTGCTTATTTGTTTGTTCATTCATTTTTTAGAATATCGTTGGTCGTTGTGGAGGACAATGCAGGAACGGCTGTTGTACTTTGGTCTCTTGTCTCAACGGAGGAACGTGCGTAGAAAAGTGTGAAAGTGTCAAACGTAAATTCGAGTGTGTCTGTCCTTCGGGATTCCAGGGAAAGTTATGTGAGAAGATATTGAGCTGCGCAGCATATGGTAAACTCGGCAAGCCATCTGGAATTTACCCTATCATCCTCCCCTCAGGACAAAAGCTCAATGTGTACTGTGATTTGACATCAGAATCAGGTTATGCATGGACTCTTATAGAATCGTTTGCCTGCGAGAATAACTCGCAATATCAAGATAAACCTTTCCTTGTGGACTACCCTGTAAACCAGAAAAACCCTCAATGGAATGACTATCGCTTGTCACGCAATCACATGCTGGAGATTACAGGTAGGGCAACACTTTGGAGAGCTACCTGCAAGTATGATACTGATGGCCTTCAGCAGCGTGACTACATGAGAGGATTGTTATCCGACATGAACATCTTGACGTACAATAGTGGAAAAACCTGTGCAAAAGTCCAGTACATAAATATACGAGGTCAATCATGCAGTGATTGTACTACACACTTTTTTCAAAGCTCGTCACGTCATCCTTATGTAGACAGCCATTATGGTCACATAATGGGCTGCAGTTGGAGTGCAAGTAGTGGCCATATTAAACAAATAATAAGACCTGGTTTTATCAGTTGGGACGACAACTTTGGTTATTACTTGGTCAGAAACAGTAATCATCGGTGTACTTCATCATTGTCATCGACTACACAGTGGTGGTTGGGTGCTGCAGTCTAAACAGTTTACATTCATTCTAGATGGGATACTTGTACTTGGATGGTCAACACTGATAAAATATCTAACGCCTGTTCTTCTTCTTCCATGCATGTACAGCTAGAGCGGTGCAGTCTGGACGGTCTGTACATGGTCACCATGTATACAATATACACTACATCATCGCCTGTTCTTCTCTATGTACACAGTGGTGCAGTCTAGACGGTCTGTCCATGGTCATCATGTATACAATATACACTACATCATCGCCTGTTCTTCTTCTTCCATGTACACAGTAGTGCAGTCTAGACGGTCGGTACATGGTCATCATGTATACAATATACACTACATCATCGCCTGTTCTTCTTCCATGTACACAGTGGTGCAGTCTAGACGGTCGGTACATGGTCATCATGTATACAATATACACTACATCATTGCCTGTTCTTCTTCTTCCATGTACACAGTGGTGCAGTCTAGACGGTCTGTACATGGTCATCATGTATACAATATACACTACATCATCGCCTGTTCTTCTTCTTCCATGTACACAGTGGTGCAGTCTAGAGGGTCGGTACATGGTCATCATGTATACAATATACACCACATCATCGCCTGTTCTTCTTCCATGTACACAGTGGTGCAGTCTAGACGGTCTGTACATGGTCATCATGTATACAATATACACTACATCATTGCCTGTTCTTCTTCTTCCATGTACACAGTGGTGCAGTCTAGAGGGTCGGTACATGGTCATCATGTATACAATATACACTACATCATCGCCTGTTCTTCTTCTTCCATGTACACAGTGGTGCAGTCTAGACGGTCTGTACATGGTCATCATGTATACAATATACACTACATCATTGCCTGTTCTTCTTCTTCCATGTACACAGTGGTGCAGTCTAGAGGGTCGGTACATGGTCATCATGTATACAATATACACTACATCATCGCCTGTTCTTCTTCTTCCATGTACACAGTGGTGCAGTCTAGACGGTCTGTACATGGTCATCATGTATACAATATACACTACATCATTGCCTGTTCTTCTTCTTCCATGTACACAGTGGTGCAGTCTAGAGGGTCGGTACATGGTCATCATGTATACAATATACACTACATCATTGCCTGTTCTTCTTCCATGTACACAGTGGTGCAGTCTAGAGGGTCGGTACATGGTCATCATGTATACAATATACACTACATCATCGCCTGTTCTTCTTCTTCCATGTACACAGTGGTGCAGTCTAGACGGTCTGTACATGGTCATCATGTATACAATATACACTACATCATTGCCTGTTCTTCTTCTTCCATGTACACAGTGGTGCAGTCTAGACGGTCTGTACATGGTCATCATGTGTACAATATACACTACATCATCGCCTATTCTTCTTCTTCCATGTACACAGTGGTGCAGTCTAGACGGTCTGTACATGGTCATCATGTATACAATATACACTACATCATCGCCTGTTCTTCTTCTTCCATGTACGCAGTGGTGCAGTCTAGAGGGTCGGTACATGGTCATCATGTATACAATATACACTACATCATTGCCTGTTCTTCTTCTTCCATGTACACAGTGGTGCAGTCTAGAGGGTCGGTACATGGTCATCATGTATACAATATACACTACATCATCGCCTGTTCTTCTTCCATGTACGCAGTGGTGCAGTCTAGACGGTCTGTACATGGTCATCATGTATACAATATACACTACATCATTGCCTGTTCTTCTTCTTCCATGTACACAGTGGTGCAGTCTAGACGGTCTGTACATGGTCATCATGTATACAATATACACTACATCATCGCCTGTTCTTCTTCTTCCATGTACACAGTGGTGCAGTCTAGACGGTCTGTACATGGTCATCATGTGTACAATATACACTACATCATTGCCTGTTCTTCTTCTTCCATGTACACAGTGGTGCAGTCTAGACGGTCTGTACATGGTCATCATGCATTCAATATACACTACATCACTCCTGTTCTTCTTCCATGTACACAGTGGTGTAGTCTAGACGGTCTGTACATGGTCATCATGGATACAATATACACTACATCATCGTCTGTTCTTCTTCCATGTACACAGTGGTGCAGTCTAGACGGTCTGTACATGGTCATCATGTGTACAATATACACTACATCATCGCCTGTTCTTCTTCCATCTTCACAGTGGTGCAGTCCAGACGGTCTGTACATGGTCATCATGTATACAATATACACTACATCATCGCCTGTTCTTCTTCCATGTACACAGTGGTGCAGTCTAGACGGTCTGTACATGGTCATCATGGATACAATATACACTACATCATCGCCTGTTCTTCTTCTTCCATGTACACAGTGGTGCAGTTTAGACGTACATGGTCAACATGTATACAATACATGCAACAACAACAACAACAACAACAACAACAATCATTTATTAAGTACCAATAATTAAATAAAAAAAAGAATTACAAATATAATTAAAGACTTAAATACAAGGTACAAGCTATCTACAATAACCACAAGGGCTAGCCTAGGTAGATAGCTTTTTACAAAAATATATGATGGTTATATAGGTCTATATAAAATTAAAAGTTATGGTTAATACGATTGGTAGTGAAAAAGAAGTATATTGTAATAGAGATTTCGATTCCGATTTTGTCGGGATTGTGAGTACGCATGAAACATATGCGAGTATGTGGCGGTTTTTAATGGATTGCAAAGCACAGCTTTATAATTTAAATGCTCTTCTTCACCAAATGGAGCTGTCATTATGCAGTTAATTCTGTCACAGAGAAGGCTTAAATAATCAATATTATAGACCCTCAGCTAGTTCCTTTCGGTCCATTTGCAGTTGACTTCAACCAATTTTTAATATAGGTGTATGTGTTATATATACACAGAAATGCACGATAATGCTTAACACCAAGTGAGCATAGGCAACAAACTCACAAACAAAAACAAACTCACAAACAAACAAACTAAATAATTGACTAACAACCAACAAACAAACACAAATGATAATTGTGTAAAGAAAGTTTTTTGATTACTTACAGTTCTTCGTTGCAGTATGGTGGTCGAGGCATTCTATATCCAAGATGGAGGTTGCTGATTAACTGTTCTCTGGTAAAACCTGGGTATGGGTTGGCACCTGTCGTACGAAAAAAAACCCATTATAAATACATTTATACAAAAAAGACCAAACATATGGCAAAACACTTTTCATCATTCAACTGTTGAAGACTAGCAGTAGCAGTCGAAACGTTGCGACAAAACCTTTGTCCAAACATGCATGCGTAAGGCAAACGAATCACTTTCTACTTCAAATACATGATGAATAATTTTTTAAATCTTTTGGAAACTGGTTAATTAAACTATTGATAATTAGTGAATTTTCTTATTTTAGGAGACCATTTAATATGCATGAAAAGAGGGTGAGGGAAAAAGAATGGTGTCAATGCTGTTTTAGATTAGCTTGCACTACAATATTGAATAAAGGAGGTATCACTTATCGCTATCGCAATCTTAATTCCCCGGAAAGGGGGAGGGTTACAGAAATGTTGGTTCTTCAAACAATGCATCTTCCCCCTCTCCCTATACAATAATATTGACCGCTACCTGATGCTAAGCTAATTTTTCTTACGCATGTGCAGTAACTCACCAAGAGTGATAATCTCCCACATGAGAACACCATACGACCATCTGACAAATAAAAATAACACATTGATGGAATTAATTCAGCTGTTATCGTAAACCAGTAAACAAAGACGACTCCATGTACTGATCATTTCCATGATACTTACACATCGCTCTCGATAGTTGTAATCCCCTGAAAGATCGATTCTAATGCCATCCAACGAAGAGGAAGTTCACCCTGCATTAGATAAAACATTGGTAATCTTATGTTTGTGCCACTACTGCAGCTGATAATGGTTAAGATGATGATTATTATAAGAGAATGACGACGACGACAACAATGGTGATGATGGTGCCAGTCATGACTAAATGACAACGACGGCAATGATGATGATGATGATGATGATGATGGTGATGATGGTTATGATAATGATGCCGGTGATGGTGATGATGATGATGATGATGGTGATGATGATGATGGTTATGATAATGATGCCGGTGATGGTGATGATGATGATGATGATGATGATGATGATGGTGATGATGATGATGGTTATGATAATGATGCCGGTGATGATGATGATGATGATGATGATGGTGATGGTGATGGTGATGATGATGATGATGATGGTTATGATAATGATGCCGGTGATGGTGATGATGATGGTGATGATGATGATGATATTGGTGGTGATGAGATGATAAGATAACAATGATTCTGTAATAAACTGACCTCTGTCGTCTTCAGGTATTGATTTTCTTCGTATATATCCCTAGCGAGTCCAAAGTCAGCTATTTTACAAACATTTCCTTCATCTACGAGTACATTACGAGCTGCTACATCACGATGCACCAGCTAAAACACAAATAAAAGGGTATATTACAACGTTTTAGAACTGATAATGATGATACTCATAACAACATCAGTAAGAGAAACGTCATCATTAGCAACAGCAACAATAAAGCAACAACACTTCTTATAAACGTCAAAACAAACAAAAACAAACAAACAGATAAACAAACAGACAAACAGATAAAAATATAAATATCAACATTTAGTACCTTTTTGCTTGCCAAGAAACTCATTCCACGAGCACCCTGCCACATGAACGACAGTAAATCACTGGCTGTAAGACTAATGCTACCGCCAGCAAGGTTTGAATACTCTTGGTTTCCTCGACTCTTACGAAGAAAGTCTCGCAGATTACCGAGTGAGCAATATTCCACAATTATGTAAGGGTTATCTGTGAACAAAATATACTATTCAATGATGGTGAAGGTGGTGTTGGTGATGATGCCGATGATGTTGGTATTGGTAATGATGATAATAGACGATGATGATGCATGATAAAGATCATGATCATGATAACGATGAATATGATGATGATGAAGATGGTGATAATAATGATTTGATAATGACTATAGTGTTTTGGGTTCCCTGTGTTACTGTTGGGTTCCCTGTGTTAAGGGTGAGAGAGTGGAGCAGGTAGCCATCTTGGATTATGACCTAGAGTGACTTCTTTCATTTATGCTAATACTACCTTGTAATTAGTCATCGGGCTTGAATACATTAAAATGACGATGATAACGATGAAGATGGTGATGGTGGTAATGATGATACTGCTAGCGATGATGATGATGATAATAACGATAATGATGTTGGTGTTGATGATAAGAATGATGATGATGACAACGATGATGATATAAAATATGAAAATTAGTCAATCATAATCAAATTATTTAAAATTAATTCCGATTACATTGATAATGAGCTGCAATTAATGACAAAGTGAATAGTGACAATGAATAATATGATAATGATGAATATCATGATAATGATGAATGATGATGAAAATGATGAATCAAATGATAATGCTAAAAAGTTGCAAATAGTAGTGATATACAGACAAAGGTGATGAGTGGAATACTGATAATCACCTCCTTTAGTACAGCAGCCAACAAGTCCTACAATATTTGGATGTGTACCAAGAGATTTCATTAAATCTAATTCAGCCAGAAAATCTTTCTTGTGATGTGATTCAGCGTTTTCTAAAAAGAAATCATTAATTATTTCAATGGCAGATTTAAAGTGTTTTTTAATTGCAAAGGTTATTACGTGTACGTCAACGAAAATAGGCCATATTTAAGTGCTAACGTACTACGCTATTGATTTGGTCTTTATCACACAGAAGGGCAGACAAAATAATAGTCTTGACGGACAAATCGTCCGTATTTTTGTTCGTCTACATTTTTGTAAATGTGAATTAAATTATTATAAGACGATTTGTCCGTCGATTTGTCCATCATAAGACGATTTGTCCGTAATAAGACGACTTGTCCGTCATAAGACGATTTGTCCGTCATAAGACGATTGTCCGTCATAAGACGATTTATCCGTCATAAGACGATTTGTCCGTCATAAGACGATTTGTCCGTCATAAGACGATTTGTCCGTCATAAGACGACTTGTCCGTCATAAGACGATTTGTCCGTCATAAGACGATTTGTTCGCCATAAGACGATTTGTCATAAGACGACTTGTCCGTCATAAGACGATTTGTCCGTCATAAGACGATTTGTCCGTCATAAGAAGACTTGTCCGTCATAAGACGATTTGGCCGTCATAAGACGATTTGGCAGTCATAAGACGACTTGTCCAGATGATTTGTCCGTCAGCAATTTGTCCGTCTTTTTTGTGGAAAACGGCTTCGTCTAATATAACTGTCATCGTTCTTTACCTTTCAACATTTTCACCGCTACGTCCTTTATTCCCGTCTTGGTCTTGAGCGTCGCCTTGACAACTTTACCAAAGTGGCCGGCCCCGAGGTCTTTACTCATTGTTAAACACCGCTTTGGTACTTCCCAAGATACTGGCTTGGCGCCGATTGTCTCGTACGCGTTCTCTTCTGCCTGTCTGTCTTGAAAACCGTCTATGTTAGTAACAGGGACAGCATATGAATACTGATTGGTGTCCAGAAGGTTTTCGTCTTCTTGCTGGAAAATTGATGAATGAATAAATGAATAGATGTATGGACAAATGGATAAATAGATAAATAGATGAATGAATGGATAAATAAATGAATGAACAAATGAATACATGTATGAACAAATGGATAAATAGATGAATGAATGGATAAATAAATGAATGAATAAAAGAATTGATGTATGAATGAACAAATGGATAAATAGATAAATAGATGAATGGATAAATAAATAAATGAATAAATAAAAGAATTGATGTATGAACAAATGGATAAATAGATGAATGGATAAATAAATGAATGAATAAATGAATACATGTATGGATAAATAGATAAATAGATGAATGGATGGATAAATAAATGAATGAATAAATGAATTGATGTATGAATGAACAAATGGATAAATAGATAAATGAATGGATGTATAAATGAATAAATAAATCAACAAATGGATAAGTGGACGAATGAATGAACAAATGAATGAATGGTTAATGAAAGGACAAATAAATGAATGGATAAATGAATGAATGAATGCACGAGCAAATCAATCAACATATGAATAAATGAATGACAGCTATAGAATGTCTGAATCAATCAATCGACAATAAATGAAGCTGAAATGAACGAACAAACGAATGAATGAGTCAAACGACAAATGAATAAATGATTGCTTGAATAAATGATTGAGTGAATAAATGAATGGATGAATTAATTAATCAATCAATCAAATAAATGATTGAATCAAACTGACAAATACATGGATAAATAATTGAAATTGACAAAATTGTGCTTACACTACTCGGGGTATAGCGTACTGAAAGTGTCTCTCTCAGTGACTGTCTTGCCATTCTGGATTTCACCTTTCTCTTCCTCCACATTACAAACAGTAACAACACCAGTATAACGATCAATAACACTGCTACAACAGCACCACCAACTACAGCTGCACTGTTTACAGACTTCTGTGGACTCGAAGGGCTTTTCTTGGCAGTGACTTCTTCATAAGCTGAGACATATACAAATACACAAATAAATGAATCAATCAATCAAAAAACAAATGAAACAAAATGAAACAAAAATCAACGATTACACAGAATGAAACAAAAACCATCAAACACTAACGAAAAATATCAACTAGCAAGCAAAAGACATAAGACACAAAACAAAAGAACAAGTAAACAAAAGGACAGACAAATAAATAAATAAAAAGACAAACAAACAAACATATAAATCCCCATACCTATATAGAGCTGTTCACTTGGTTGACTGAAACCATGTTTATTGCTGGCTTTTACTCTAACCACCACTTTATTCCAGCCATCAACATCACTTAATACTTTACTGGTATTGGTACCAGCTTCTACTTCTGTCCACGAAGACTCGTCACTGCCCTTATACTCAATGATAAAAGTAACAACGGAACCATCGTTTATTCCTGGTTTCCAGGAAACAAGTACCTCTGTTCTGGACGTTACGTTGTATTGGAGGTTAGTAGGGGGATATGGGATACCTGTGTTAAAGAAAATAATTTTGGTAAATTATGAATAGATGTATGAGAAGAGATTGCATGGGTGTGTCGATACAAGTAAGGAACAACACAAAACATAAAGTCAAAATTTTAAAGCAAAATAAAAGACCAAATACATCACAAATAACACAGAAACATCAACAGAAGATCATAACGAAAAGAACTATAAAAGCATTGTATAACAAAAGCAAAAGGAATGAAATACAACTGATATAAACATACAAACATATAATATATTTATTATAAAAAAAAACAAGCTGGGTAAAAAAAGATAAAAGAACAAACTGAACAAGTTCCAACGTATCAAACTACACCTACTTGAATTGCAAGAACGTTGTCATACGAAAAAAGAACATTTGTATTTAGTGGGTTAGGAATAAATTAAAAGTACAAAAGATGATCACTGAAGCTGAACTCTTTCTTTTGTACTTTTAATTTATTCCTAACACACTAAATACAAATGTTCTTTTTTCGTATGACAACGTTCTTGCAAGCAGGTGTATATACATGCATTACATTGAAATTTTGAGTTTTAAAAATAATACCTATAGTGCTCCAAATGCATATGATATTAAAATAACGTAATTTTAATGTCATTTCGTAATAAGACGATTTGTCCATCTTCTAGAGTGAAAACGGCTATAAATGCATATTAGTTGACGTACCTTGTACTAAAAGATTCACTTTCATCTGTAATTTCCCATGAGGGTTTTCACCCAGACAAACATAATCATCAGTATCATTAAACTTCACGTTAGCTATCGTATATGTTGCTCTGTAAGTATCATTGGAGCCAACGATTTTCTGACCTAAACTATACTTCAATTCTTGGCCGTTTCTGGACCATGTGATCTCAGGTTGTGGAAATCCAGCAAATCGACACTCCAGTGTTGCATTGGTACCCACCATCGCGGTGACTTTAGGCTTGAATGGCACACCCTCAGGTTTTCTCGGGTCGGCTACATAATAAGATGGTAACAATACATTCACGGCATTAGTCACTTTCTTTTTTTTATTATTATTATTCATATACGACAATAGTCACTTGCTTCAACATTGATCTATATCTCGAGCTCTAGATAAAATGTTTTTCATTTACACCAAAACGCTAATTGAAAGTTTCGCTTGCAATTCCGAGTAAGCAGGGATTTTAAACACATTAACGTATATTTTAAGATATATCTTAGAATCAACGTAAGAGTCGACCTGTGTCACATAAGCCTGATTTACATATATGGTTGTAGACGATCGTAATGGATTGCAAACGAGAAAAACTCTGGTTTACATATTTAACATCCATGCCAATGACGAAAGATCGCAGTCGATCATTGGCAGTCGCCTTGAAACACATGTGAAGTGATTCATAGAGCAAATAATTAATTTATATATTGTAAAAAGAGTGCTTAATAATGAGGTTAGCTGGATGTACCAACAAAGATTTAACGTCTGAAAAATATTCAGTAACATCCTTTTAACAGATTTTTTCTCAAAATTGCCGTTTATGATTCATTGGGGGTACATAATATTACAAGGGCTAGCTAACCTGTTATTTTTAAAGTAATATTTCCAGTTGCAGCACCAGCTCCATTATGTCCCATACAGATAAAGTTCCCAGCATCGGTATCTATGACGTGCTTAATGGTGTAGGTCGATTCCACTGTGTTTGTGTTCAATGGGTTCCCCATGGTTTTCTTGAGGAGTATAACAGTACTACCAAAGTCTCGTAGCCATTGAATTTGTGGTAATGGTGTTCCAGTAAATATGCACTTTAGTGTGACGTCAGTTTTTACAGTTGCATAGACCGTTTGATGTGGTTTTAAGACTTTTGGTGCTGCTGCAGATCCTGACAAGGGAAGATTGAAACAACACTAATTTAACTTTTGGAGCTATATTTGTGTTTTCTTTTTACTGTGGTTTTGCACGGCTTTTTGCGGACTCACTCCAACAGCCAGTTCCATGTGAAATACATTTTTGGCTGTCGTCAATCAAAAACAAAAAAGATGTTTAGTAACTAGCTACAATCATGTGCAAAATTGTTGGGACATGAGTGTTTTTATAAGCGTTTTTGTTTGTGCTTCAAAAAATATACAAAATCTATCAATTTGATTTGCAAACCCCCTTCCCCCCTAAGCAATGTTGATTGGTCTTTCAAATGACAACAATTCAACATTGATTCGGGGGAAGGGGGTTTGAAATGTTGAAATATTTTTCATGTAAAAACAGATAATGTCCCAAGGTATTTTGCACATGATTGTAGCAGCAGCCAAAAACGTATTTCACAATTAGCCCGTTGGAATGCCTGAGTTCGCAGAAAGCTAAAAACCGCAGTAATTATTTATATCACCAGTATTACCTCTATTATCACCATCATCATTATCATCATTAATAGCATCATCAGCACCACCATTATCATGACCATCATAATCCTGATTATCATCATCATCGGTATTATTATTATATCATCACCATCATCACTATCAGCATCAGCACTATCATGATCAACCATCACCATTATCATCATCATCGGTATTATTATTATATCATCACCATCATCACTATCAGCATTATCACTATCATTATCATCAACCACCACCATTATCAGCATTACCACCATTTTTATCATGTATCACCATCATTATCAGCATCATCAACATTTCTATCACGTATCACCATCATTATCAGCATCATCACCATTTTTATCACGTATCACCATCATTATCACCATTTTTATCATGTATCACCATCATTATCAGCATCATCACCATCATTATCAGCATTACCACCATTTCTATCACGTATCACCATCACCATCATTATCAGCATCATCATCATCATTATCAGCATCATTTAAGAAATGAAATACGTCTTCTGTGTTTTCACGCGCTAATGAAAACCGAGATGCGTTTGGGAGAATTCGAGAGCAGATCAGTCCAAACACGAGACGAAGTCGATGTCATTCTCCCTACGTTGCTTTTTTTCGAAACTGACCAATAAGCGTGCGCGAAAGATCAAAACAACGGATAAACTGACCGTTGAATGAGCGCGCGCGCTAGAAAATGGCGTGAGTGTGTTTCATGCTCTCATGAAACACGGTTGTTTGACCAATCAACGCGCGCGTACTATCCCAATTATTTTATAATACCATTTCTATCACGCATCACCATCATCATCAGCATCATTACCATTTCTATCACGTATTACCATCATTATCAGCATCATTACCATTTCTATCACCATCACCATCATTATCAGCATCATCACCATCATTATCAGCATCATTACCATTTCTATCACGTATCACCATCATTATCAGCATCATCACCATTTCTATTACGTATCACCATCATTATCAGCATTACCACCATTTTTATCACGCATCACCATCATTATCAGCATCATCACCATTTCTATCATGCATCCCCATCATTATCAGCATCATCACCATTTTTATCAAGTATCACCATCATTATCAGCATCATCACCATTTCTATCACGCATCACTATCATTATCAGCATCATCGCCATTTATATCAAGTATCACCATCATTATCAGCATCATCACCATTTTTATCACGTATCACCATCATTATCAGCATCATCACCATTTTTATCACGTATCACCATCATTATCAGCATCATCACCATCATTATCAGCACCATCACCATCATTATCAGCATCATCACCATTTTTATCACGTATCACCATCATTATCAGCATCATCGCCATTTATATCAAGTATCACCATCATTATCAGCATCATCACCATTTTTATCACGTATCACCATCATTATCAGCATCATCACCATTTTTATCACGTATCACCATCATTATCAGCATCATCACCATTTTTATCACGTATCACCATCATTATCAGCATCATCACCATTTTTATCACGCATCCCCATCATTATCAGCATCATCACCATTTTTATCACGTATCACCATCATTATCAGCATCATCACCATTTTTATCACGTATCACCATCATTATCAGCATCATCACCATTTTTATCACGCATCCCCATCATTATCAGCATCATCACCATTTCTATCATGCATCCCCATCATTATCAGCATCATCACCATTTTTATCATGTATCACCATCATTATCAGCATCATCATTATCACCATAACTATTATCACTATCATCATTATTGCCACTACTCTAAAACACTGTCTGTGTCATCATCATCATTACCTGATAGACTGACCCCAGTTTCTTTGCTTGACTTGACCCCATTTGCATTGCTTGCAATACATTTGTACTTCCCAGCATCATCTTTATTAGCTCTTGCAATAGTCAAAGTATGGATCATTTTCTTAACATATCCTATATCTAGCTTAACATCTTGGATTATTCTGGAGTTAACTTTGGTATTCACAATCTTGCCATCTTTCTTCCAAGTTACATTAGTTGAAGGGCTTCCAGCTATAACACACTGCAGGAAGACTTCTTCTCCAATGACACCAACAGCATCCTTGGGGTCTTGTATGATAGATGGGTCTATTACGTTAAAAAATTAGATCTTAATACACAAAAAATAATTACTTTAGCAGTTCTATACAGTTAAATAAGTACTTTTATCCCACATTGTATAAAATATAGCCAATCAGAATGCTTGAAAGCTGTTTCGGGTTCTCTTTATTTTATATGATGTGGGATCAAATTTGTTTACAATGTTTTCTCATGAAATACTGTGAATACCCCAGGCTTGTGTGTATAATAAACTGAAACTACAAATAGCTTGTGGGATATTCGATCACAGTATGCCATTCGAAACCATTGGCCTTGTGCTCTATCTGTTTCTCAGGTGTTTGGATGGATCCCCTAATCAAACACTAATGTGCTTGTATTACATCAAAGCACATCGAAATCACTTTGATAAGACTTTTAAACAGTAAAGACCAAAAATATTGTATAATTTTAAACACACATGGAACATGACTGCAAGTTAGCATGCATTTTAAAAACATAACGCGCCTTACCGTGTTCACCCAATTAAAGTTTTGTACAAGTTAGCTTAGCATTCAAACATTTCTCTTTTCAAATTATTTGCTACACCTTTTCAAATTTAAACATCCTGGGAGGTTTTTCAGACACTTATAAACTTCACTCTTGTCTTGGCTTCAAACATTTCCAAGTGTTTACCGTTTGACACTTGGCGTGTCTTTTATATTAAGGTCTAATTTTCGCTTTCTCATTGGTTAACTTGTACAAAACTTTAATTAGGTGGCCATGGTAAGGTGCATCGCGCTGTAAAATATCTATACCACATACCTTGAACAACTTTGATGTAAATACTTTTAGTGATGCTGCCTGCAGAATTGGTTGCTTTGCAGGTGAATTTGCCTGCAAGACGCTGAGAAGCTGACGTAATCAGCAAATCACCATTTAACTTGATAAAGACATTAGATAAATGATCAGCACTTAAAAAAAACTCATCAGTCCAAGAATATTTTGGGTCAGGAAAGCCGTCGGCTCTGCACGGTATCTGTATCCGCTGTCCAACATATAATGTTACATTTTTTGGTTCTTGCACCCAGGTGGGTTTTGTTTCTGTGAAATAAATAGAAATTTAATATCAAGAATGTGAAATATCTGATTAGCTGTTATGTAACTGTGAACTGAAAGCCCTAGGGGATTATGGGTAAGCAAGACCACAGGAAGCCCAAATACAACACAGGATTAACGAATAGGCCATTTGCATCATTTTACTATATCAGTACCAGATCAATTGCTTTACAAAATGTCTTTGTTATTCAGATTTAATGTATTCCCTCTTGAGAAAACTTGAACAATTGACACTATAATGCTTTTTAATGCAAATGACCTAAAGTCAATTGATCATTTGTCTAGTAAATATCACATTAGTAATATTTATCAATAAAAAACTGAATTACTTACTTGTTACAACTCTTAAATAGGCATGTGTTCGGATGGTCCCATACTTGTTGGAAGCCTCGCATGTGAATTGTCCAGCGTCAGACCAGTAAACTGGCATGATATATAGTGTCTTAAATAACAGGCCTACATAATGCCGTTGCATGTTAAGCGGCCTGACAATGATTCCTTTCTTGTACCATGTAATCGTTGGTACCGGGAATCCATTAGCTTTACACTTGAAGTCAGCATTTTGTCCATTTTTGACAGTTACGTTGTTTGGTTTTGTGATAAATGATGGAGCCTCATTTAGAACTAGGGATTAAAGGATTCAAATAAATCAGTCATGATAATGATAGTTAATTATGATAGTTATGATAATGGGAAGATATGATAACAGTGATGATGATCATTGAGGGCCACAAGTTTATTAGCTTTTATAGCTATTTAGTGCTATATACTCTCTTTAAATAAAGTACTTACTTACTTACTTACTTGCTTGCTTACTTACTTATTTACTTACTTAAGGATGATGATGGTGGTGGTGGTAATGTGATGATGATGATGATTATTGATGGTGTGGTAATACATGTATGATTGTGGTGGTTATGATGAAGATTGTGGTGGTTATGATGATTATGATTAATGACTATGAAATAGTGATGGAGATGGTGGTGGTGCATGATAATGATGACGATGATAAATGATGGCGGTGTTATGATGAAGATTGTGGTGGTTATGATGATTATGATTATAATGACTATGAAATAGTGATGGAGATGGTGGTGGTGCATGATAATGATGACGATGATAAATGATGGCAGTAGTTATGATGAAGATTGTGGTGGTTATGATAATGATTAATGACTATGAAATAGTGATGGAGATGGTGGTGGTGCATGATAATGATGACGTCAGTAAAGTAAGTCAACATTTTTTAGGGTGTTACAAATTTCATTATATTACCTAGCTATCTTTACAGTCAACGTTAATACTCTGCAATCCTTTCATTATTCAAACATCCTGTTTATCTCAATAATACGAAACTACAATATAATATATTATTGTTAAGTAACCCAATCTGAATTTGAGTTGTGAATTAGAGCTATATGATTTACATAATAATTCTCTCTTTTTATTTTTATGTAAAATGTCTTTGAGAGGAAAAATAATTTAAATAGAGGGAAAACACTAAAACCATGAAATAAAAACAAAATAGTTACTATAATTCTAATAGTTTTTATTTAGTGACTATTTATAGTCAGTATCACTCAACCAGAAACTTCAAATACAAAAGGAAACAATACCTCATTACAACTTCTCTTGTGTTTGATAGTGATATATATATAGTAACTAAATACGAACTGTTACATATAGTGGTAATTTTATTTTATTTCATGGATATATATAGATCGAGTTTTCGCTCGACTCAAAAAATGAAACCTGCATGCATTAATAATGAAACTTTGTGGGGTTAAAGCTTAAGCCGGTTTAATGATTGTCACCAATAAATATGTCATTTCTAATTTATTCCAAAAAATGAACAAAATATTACAGTTTCACAATTGTAAAATGACTTGATACATTGTAGAATTGCCTGCACCTTTGTTAGTTTGGCATGACCATTAAGAGGGGGAAATGGGGGTTTCTTCAAGCTCAACACCGCAAAAAAAAATTCACACACACCACATCACGATATCTCTCACCAAACACTACGAAAACCACAGCATTGAAATTCACTGCACACAGCAGCTTTGTAAACGCAAACACCCCATACTGAATGCATAAATTTATCATCGCAACACCATAAAAAATATTCATCAACACCGCAATGCCCTATATATGATCCCCTCCATTAACCATCAAATATAATTGAGAGTTATTACAGATTGTAGGCTGCTAAAACAGGCAAATAATTGCAAAACTAAAAGAATACTGTAATATTATATTCCAAGCCAAACATTACTTTCAGTTTTTGGTTCTAAACCAAGCTTACTATCAACCACTTGAATTTATATAAACTAATATTCATAAAATAACTATAAAAGCAAATAAAAAATAAGGCAATATTAACAAAAAATATAATTAATATATTATTTAATGACATAATTTATGAATAAAATATATAATTTTAATAGCAACAAACTTCTGTCTTCAAGTTTGTTTATAGACATTTCAGCCGAAAAAAATCTAAAATTCACACATAAAATAAGTATAAATTTATACACAGAATATATGGAAACTAGCGAGTATTAAAACTAGTAAGTTATATGCTGCGCGTTTTTAAATGTAAATGTATGTTAATTTTGATATTTATATTTACAAAAATCTATCAATAGATAATATAGTTTTGTAAATTGTGCAAGCGACCTTTGCTCTTAAAGATTACGGTTCAGACAGAAACTTTAAAACCACTAAACTATTTGAAAACACTGGATCAATATCATGTCATCTTTGACAAAAACGCCAAACAAATGCAATATTAAATCCAAATGCGTTGTAGCTTGTTTGGAAAATTTAACAGTAAGCTTATGTGTTCCGGAATAATTTCACGCTTTTTGAATCACTCAAATGAGTATATAATAATTACATTTGCGAGCTTTCAAGCCTGTTATAATTATTTTGTATATATAAATATGTAGTTAATATTATTTCATAAGGTGAAGGTAATACTTACTTCCTTGCGAAGAATGTCGAACCAGGAGACAAATGATGACAAAAATAATAGCACTTCGAACTCTTGTCTGGTCCATTTCTAACTTGTTTAAAAAAACGCCGATTTAATTTAAAATACCTAAAAACAATGAATAAAGAGTACAATGAAATTGGCCTTCATTCATTATTAATGAATTTGAATGATAAAATTGAATGTGAAACTCGAAGCTAAGGGCTGAAGAAATCGGGGGAAACTGTAAAGTAACAACAAAGTAAGAATTTCAAGTTTTGGATGAACGCCAAAAGAAACTACGTTCGTTTTAACCTTTAATTCTTACTACTTCTCACTACTATGCAAGTTTGGAATTGAACATAGTTTAGGAAGTTGTAAACTATCAAAAGCGGGGTCCCACAAGAGCAGCGATAGCATGAGTTATCAATTTGATTTGCCAAACAAAACTCGCATCGCATTAATGCACAAGATTGTGAATCAAACTTTCTTAAATTACTTCTCTTACCTTTAGTAGTTCACATACACTTCAGATTGTCCAGGTTAGCAATAAAGGAACTCTGTAAAACCACGAAATCATATCAAAACATTCAAGATCATGTTTGCAGTATGAGGTGATTGAGTAACACACCACCTCTGACGTCACGGGGGCTGGGCGGATTCGTTCACTTCCGGTAATCATGACCGGAAATAGATTTATTAAATATCATATTTAATAATCAGTTTAGAGAATCAACTACAACTGAATAAGTTTATTATCATCACCATCAGCATAATTGTTGGTAACTCGGAAAAGCCGGTAATAGCGGGCTGTTTCAGTTCTCGGTTGTATCAAGCCTTAATGAATGCGTTATTCTACACCATCGATGAAATTCTTCTTTTTCTTCTTCCTTCTCCTCTCCCGTAAACATTCTCGTTTTCATTATAATTCTCTGCCTCCTACATCTAATCGTTTCGTTAATACAATCTATCCTTACTAGTCACCTCACCTCCATTTTGTATCTTACTCGATATAGCTATCCCCTCAAACCCTTGTTTTCAGTCCCGGCTTTTTAGATTTGTTTCTACTATATGCCACTTCTCCCTCTTTCGTTTCTCAGCCAATGCAATACCCTACCCCTCCCCATGTCGTTTTTGTAACTGACAAAACGCACGCGAGCAGCAGCCCCGAGTATAAGACAAAATACAAGTTAATATTGGTACTTCAAAGTCTCTAAATGGTCATTTCAAAAGTACTGTTCACTTGGCCCAGGAAGAGGAAATTGTTCTTTTATCCACTACTCGTTCACGCCCACGCTTTGACGTAGTTGAATTGCGTTACGCTCAAAGTCCACAAGCCTCTATCACGGTTTAGCGAAAATCCTAACTATAATAAATCAGTCTATAATTTTCTTAACTATTCTATAGAATATAAATTCAGTCATTTTATTCTAGTAAAAGACCTCTCTAATGAAGCAGCTAGTCCTATGAAGATGCCCGGCAAGTCTCACTTTGATTAAATAAAACAAAAACACGATGAGTCAGAGCGAGGCTAGCTGGACATTTGCGTATGATTAGCAGCTTCATGAGAAAGGTCTCTTTTCAAAGGCAGATCTCTTATGCATTGTCTGTTTGCACCACTTGTTATTTGACCATTAGCACTATATTATCACTCTGATTATCACTATATAAACACAAAGCTTTTTAACCTGACTCAAAGAGTTTGACATGACCAGCAATTCTAATAAAGACTTTATATAGCATTATGAATCGAATCGGCTTTGTTTATCGAGAGTGGGAAGTAAACTGTGACATACTTCAAGCACTGATTTCATGGCTTGTGGTTTGGAAATGAGTTCCGACCGCACAATTTGTATTACCATAATAATTAAAACCAATCTATTATATCCATGATTTCCGTCTTAGACTTGTAAACAAGGAGAACAAAGGATAGTAAGTCCAATGCCAATATTTTGCGTTGTATCATCTTCATCATCTTCGTTATCTTTTTAATCAACGTCTGTATCATCATAACAAAACATCCATATCATCATCATCGTCGTCATCAAAATATTTGTCATCAGCACCATCATTATCATCAAAATCATATATCATTGCTTTTTCATCACCATCATCACAATCATCATTATCAATATCTTTGTCATCATCACCATCCCCACCACCATAATCAAGAAAATCATATATCGTATCGTTTTTTTCATCACTATCATCACTATCAACAATCAAGTATTTGTCATCATCACCATCAGTATCATCAAAATCAAATATCATCGCTTTTAATTCTTCAGGATCCTCAGCCTCATATTTTCCCTGCATGGATTAATTTTCACAAAAACAAACTAACGGGCGGCCAGGCAGCCAGGCAGCCAGGCAAAGAAAAGAAGAAGAAGACATCATATATCGGTACACACCCCAAAAACATGATATAGGGTATGGAGAAGGTATGATGCATCCAATAGCCCGAATGAACTAATTGGCATGCTTGTTGTTTCCCTGGAGACTCGTATTGGTTCAACCAAAATATCGAAAGTGGCCTTTTGCACATAACGCCTTTCCAGCGTTTTACAAGCGCTTTGGGTATTTCCAAGAGAGGATATCTCTTATTTATCCTCTCTTGGTATTTCCTACTTTCTATAGCTAATGGCTCCCGACACTGTGTTACTATGACAACAAAAGATTGGTACAGTTTGGGGTGTTTGAAAAGTCTTAAGAGTAATTCAAACAAATACTAAGATAAACCTTACACATGACATGAATAGCAACTGCGATAAGATAAGATACCAAAACGCATTAAAAGTCTGCTAACTTTGCGAACCCTTTTAAGCCTAAAAACAAGGCTAGCGCCAGGAAGACTACAAAATAGGAAATGTGGAACCGCTGCAACAACAAATATTTTTCCACGCGGTTTAAAACGAAAGCAGCTGACGCCATGCGGACATCTATTTGTTTGTATTTCTCTGTTACCATTTAAGTTGACACTGTGTGCTGATGAGTGCTGATACACAAAGAAACAAATTAACGTTGCTAGTAAATTATATCGCATCGAGGTTTTTTAACTACGGCATTTCACATAGACACTATGGCTTGTCGATGTATCCACAGTTACCTTAGTACAGATTATTTTCTTTCCAATACTCGATCTTTACGTAAATATTCGAGCATTAATTTTCCGGGGAGGGGGGGTACTCCCTTTGTCCAAGCGGTAGGGGTGTGATCGGCGGAGGTTTTGAAAACGAACCCTGAAAGGTACGCACTGATAAAAATAACTGATAAACCCCTAAAAGGTACGGCTGTACGATGTTCTTAATCGACAGCCAAGCTTACTTTTAGCAACAAATCAGAGTAAAAATGACCCTTACAGATACTGAATCATGTTACGTAACTGATTTTTGAGCCAGAACCTAAAAGGACCCTAAAAGGTACGCGGAAATATTTTTAAACTTAAAATATAAGCCGATAAGCCGCAATTTGATAATTTTTTCACCGCAACACCGTCAAAAAAATATTCATCAACAACGCAATCCCCCATGCCCCCACATTATGCTGGAAAACCCTGCAGATAAAGTTTGGAAAAATTCCATATTGCTGTGACCTTTCACTGCCATAATTCATATCATCCATAGTGCATTCCGGCGGGCTTGGTCATGCAACATGTAACAAGTATTCACTAGTTTAGCCACTACTTCGTCGTTTTTATAGTATCTATATGGGTGCATTGATTTATCCGGCAAATATTTGAGCAACGACTACTTAGTTATTTTTGTAGTGAGTAGCTGCTATAAGGGGATGCAATGAATTACTCAGTTATTTGAGTAACCGTGACTATTGAGTCCGGCGTTAATACAATTGACAACATAAAAAGGCGTGCATTTTCTCAAAACTAAAAGTAAATCGTTTTACTTATGCGATGTTACTTGAAAATAACGTTACAGGCATTGTAGGGGAGAGCTTTTGTACAACCCCCACCCTCCCCAGTTTCAGCTCCATCTTGAAATTAACTAATTGTCCGGCGAGGTGTTAAAAGGTGTTTCTATCATTGCAAGCTCAACGTTCGTATCGCTTCGATACAAAGACCTTCAAGATGGCGCAGGGAACTGTGAAAGCAACACTTCATGCACGAATCAGTTTTATTGCGTGGTACTAATATCATGTTTTTGATAGTTAAAGCCAGCGGTGTTGTTTGCTGTGGTGACAGTCCCGCAATTATAGCATTCACGCATTGTTTGAAGAATTAATTGTGCACTGAAGCCCTGCTACCTCACTCTCAAGCAAAGCTGAAACTCATTCAAATATATAGCGAGTGGTCACGATATGTGTGTTTTATCTAGCCTGGGAAACGGTCCTCCGTTATGGGCTCCCTGTGGAGAGCCGTTTCGCAAGCTTCATTTGCGCGGAAGAAGAAATCCAATATTTAAATTTGACAAACAACATTGATAAATATATGGTTTATTACAATATAACGATGGAAATTTCATTCGTTTTACACAAAATAATGAAAAAACTGCATTAATTATATCTCGCATTGAAAACACTTTTACAAAAAATATTATGATTATTTCTATTTAAGATTTAAATCTTTAGTCAATTAATGCGGTGTTCAGTAGTACAAGTTTTAGCGCCAAAATATCACACGCGCGCACAAAAACCGCACTTTCAAATATTGGAGAGTTTGCAGTAAAATTGGCGGGAATTAGAAGCGTCCGCCAATTGCCTCGTTTTGAAGTTATTTAAAAAGTTATAAATCGGATTTAAAAACTCGCTTTCATGTTCTCACAAGCCGCATTCAATTTTAAAATTACAAATTTTGCTGCTGTCTCAAGCTTTTTTTAAAATACAATAGCCATTGATATTAGCGATTTTGTTTTTCGACGTTCTGCTTAGCTGTATTCAACAGCCAAAGAAAAATAAAGGACAACATATCAAAACGCCAATAAATTCTAATTAAAAGCTAGGGACAACTGTTCTTGTGTAACCTAACTGCAACTTAAACAGTAACTAAAAAAAACTATTATTCCAAATTTAAAACAAACTTGTAAGCTTGATATCTTAGTATTTTTAAAAGACAAATATCTGGACCGGGTTGTTCAAAGACAAATAAATGATTTTACTAGATTAAAGTATGAATGGTTTATAAAAAAAAGAAATAGTAGCCATGTTGGAAAAACAAAGATGGATGCCGTGACGACACTTATTTGGACGTTGAACAACCGGCCCTATTCGCCAATAGCTATTCTTACAGTTATATGCAAATGGTTTTGAACAACGGATTCAAGTTGAGGCTTTCGGACCAAGTTCTTGTTTTTGCTCAAGAATCGTGACTTGAATTCAATGTTTAAAGACATTTGCTAACTATAATACAGTTTTTGCAAAACGAGTAGGAAAATGGGACGAGTTGCTTTGCTTTGTCCAGCCAAACAATCCCATGTATGCTTTGCGGTCGCAACTCGTACCACTTCCCCTACTCGTTTTGCAATTGGCGAATGATATAATGAGATATTTAAATCTCTCGCAATGTAAAATTTAAACACTTTTTCCATCAACACAAGTTAAAATCCAGTTATTGATATCATACAACATTGTTTTTTTTACACTATTATTACTTTACTGTACAATTCTAATCAACCTAACTATTGTATTAATTATTTTATCAGCGCTAGAAGAATGGCCCGTGTTTGTTTCATTAAAAATTGGCTTATTGAATATATACATCAAATCGAAATAAAGCAAATCTTTAAAAACTTTTAGTTTCTGACCAACTAGCCTCGTGTTCACTTTTATATCACTCGTATAAGAGGCCCAGTATTTACTGAACTAAACATTCCAAACAATCGCCATACTAAATTAGATTCGGAATGCTATCGATCAAAATAGAAACTCTCTATAAGTAGAGAACTTCTGAAGAGAATCTGTGAATTGATCAGTTATTCTTCTTAACTTTTTCACGGGCCTCTTGAACCAGCCTCTTTACAAAAGAGAACGTCACCAAGGCAACGCGTTGAAACGTCACGTAATTCCTAGGCAAGGTCACGTGTTAAACTAGGAACCCGCTGCTGACGTATCCAGGTTTGTGTTCTTCGTTGCTAGATGATTGTCGACCTCTTCGTTCTACAGGTACTTCAGGTTCAGCGGCTACTAGTCGGGAAGGGCCGTTGGCGTAGATTGGTTCTTGATGGTCTGTCCCGTGAGGAGGCTGACGTACAGGGGAAGAGGGCCTTACTAACTGACCATGGATGTTGACATACGGCTGAGAACAAGGGTAATAGAGTGTTAACGTATGGATGGATAAAATGGAAAGTAAAGGGAAGGAAGTGAAGGGAATTGAAAAATGGAATGATACTAGGAAAAGGAAGGAAAGGACAAAATGATATTAGAAAATGGAAAGAAAAAGATAAAATGAAAAGAAAAAAGAAAGAGCCGAAAGGAGATAAGAAAAAGAAAGAACAAAAAAGGACACAGGTGAAAAAAAGAGCAGAGCAGAGCAGAGCAGAGCAGAGCAGAGCAGAGCAGAGCAGAGCAGAGCAGAGCAGAGCAGAGCAGAGCAGAGCAGAGCAGAGCAGAGCAGAGCAGAGCAGAGCAGAGCAGAGCAGAGCAGAGCAGAGCAGAGCAGAGCAGAGCAGAGCAGAGCAGAGCAGAGCAGAGCAGAGCAGAGCAGAGCAGAGCAGAGCAGAGCAGAGCAGAGCAGAGCAGAGCAGAGCAGAGCAGAGCAGAGCAGAGCAGAGCAGAGCAGAGCAGAGCAGAGCAGAGCAGAGCAGAGCAGAGCAGACAAGAGCAGAGAAGAGAAGAGAAGAGAAGAGAAGAGAAGAGAAGAGAAGAGAAGAGAAGAGAAGAGAAGAGAAGAGAAGAGAAGAGAAGAGAAGAGAAGAGAAGAGAAGAGAAGAGAAGAGAAGAGAAGAGAAGAGAAGAGAAGAGAAGAGAAGAGACAATAGAAATATATTCTACCTGTTTTTGTCGGTTTCTAGGTTCAGTAAACGACCGCTGATAGCGGCCATCAGGCTCGTCGTCATCATATGACAGGTCTCGCAGGAATGATGGTGGCTCAGGTAGAGTTTCACCTACTGTACGAACAAATATAACATTAGAAACCATTAACTTGGGCGATCTACATGGTAAACTACACCCCACTAAACAGGACAAAATACATTCATATATGCTAGATCAGTCGATTTGAAAGAGAACAACGGCTGTCGTCAACAATATGTATTTAATAAGTGCCGTTACTGTGCTATTTGATTGCGACATTGAGACAGTAAAGGTATATAAACTGTTTCTAACTACACTGCAAAACATTCCCTACATTTACGCAACTGCTCTGGTGAAAACCTGGAAAGATTGTCTCGATTCTCATCTTCACGCTCGTTTACTCGGGTTACCCCATTAACTATGGTAGGTAATAAAATGAAATTTGTAACACCGTAAACAATGTTGACTTAACTTTACTGACGTTTCGAGCTTTAGCCCTTCGTCGGAGTAAAGCTCGAAGGACTAAAGTTAAGTCAACATTTTTTACGGTGTTACAAATTTCATTTTAATACCTATCATTTATATCAAACACCGACGCAGCCTATACTAGTTTACTCGCTAGTTTCCATTCACTATGGGTTAACTTTAGGAATACATAATATGTTGAAAGTGAAAGCTTCTTCGACATTCTAGATTGACATTTATTTTCCGAGCTTCGAGTCATAGTGCCAATCATCAAGAATCTTAATTTGTCGTCATTACGACTAATACAATTTCGATTTAGAAAGCAGGAAAACTATAAATTTATAAATTCTAGAATATTTATAAGAGTATATACTTACAGGGTTCTTTATGCAATGATCCTCGACCTCGGTTGAATTCGGGCATGCTCGGAGGCAGGTCGGGTAATCGATCGTTCCTATGGTAACTAGGCTGTTCATGTAATTCTAAAACGTCGCCACTGATTGGTCGTCTGTTAGTAACACGTGGTTCGTACCCGTCATCCATATCGGGTAAGAGGGCGCGGTCTTCTGCTGAATAAGATGGTGGTGGCCCTGTAGTTGAACACAAGTAGATAGATAGTCAGTATTTACTACAATAATAGATAAACCAGGATTGTAGTTGAACACAAGTAGATAGATAGTCAGTATTTACTACAATAATAGATAAACCAGGATTGTAGTTGAACACAAGTAGATAGATAGTCAGTATTTACTACAATAATAGATAAACCAGGATTGATACGTGTAACATTTCTTATCTACAGTGAAAAAGGTGGGGGAAGGAATGAAGAACCAGAAGGTACTATACTAGTTTACTCGCTAGTTTCCATTTTTAACTAGAAGGTACTATAACTGACATAATAATAAAACATTTTTCAAAATACAAAACTCTTCATACGGTTTTATAAGGTGACAGAGAGAATGAAATGAGAGATGGGAGCAAGATGAGCGAAATAATTGACTGAATTAAAAGGAACCTAGGAATTTTAACGATGAGGGAACCTGTAAAAGATGTAAATTGAGGACAGGGAGGAAAAGAAAGAGATACAAGCAAGATAATACAAATACAAGGCTACACTGCCTGTTGTTTTACACTTTATTTCATCTATCTACACTATTACACTAAACTACATTGGAACATATTATCTCATCTCTACACTGCCTGTTGTTTTACACTTTATTCCATCTATCTACACGATTACACTAAACTACATTGGTACATAACATCTCATCTCTACACTGCCTGTTGTTTTACACTTTATTTCATCTATCTACACTATTACACTAAACTACATTGGTACATAACATCTCATCTCTACACTGCCTGTTGTTTTACACTTTATTTCATCTATCTACACTATTACACTAAACTACATTGGTACATAACATATCATCTATCTTTGCTAGGGCACTAAGACTAGCCAAACGATATGGAATCTCCGAACACAAAGTTAGCCTGCGTCATATTCGGACTTTTTTCTTTATCTTAACCGTGACCATGTGACGACTAAGCAAACGTTTGTTTAGAACAAATTACACTACAGGGTATGACCGCTTTACAGGGTATGACATAGAAGCTGATTTTGTGAGGAAGGCTACACTTTCAAAACGTTTTCTAAGAGGTGTTTTTGTCCCCAATTGGTTTGACTAGACCTAGTGTTGCTACCACTGATTACACTACAATTGCACTACTGTATATCTTCATATCTCTATACTCTTCATTAGTATGTCTCTCACTATAGGCTACAAAAAAATGCGTACCTAAAACACAAAAAATAAATTAAAAATACTAGTCAATAAATAACGAATTTAAGTGAAATTATTTGAGTTTACATGGATTTATCATAAAATGCATTTAATGATATTTATAACTTAGTTTTGATTTGAGATTTATTTAGCTTTTTTCATATCGAATTCAAAATATTCCAATTTAAAGTAAAATGATTTTAGAAGTTCAAATGTTTTAACAAATTTGTTGAATTTTAGCGCAGGCAAAACTGATCTACTTGTTTACGATGTATTTAGTTTTATATCGAATTTCCAAATTTCCAGAGCTAAAGTAAAATGATTTTAAATAGTCCCCTTCACAGTTCCCTGCGCCATCTTAAAAGGAAGCCCAGCCTTTGCATCGAAGCGAGACGAACGTTGAGATGGCAATGATAGCATGATAGAGACCTTTTAACACCTCACGGGGCAACTATTAAAGTGTCTCTATCATTGCAAGCTCAACGTTCGTCTCTCTTCGATGTAAAGGCCCGGCTCTCTTTCAAGATGGAGCAGTGAACTGTGAAGGGGACTATTGACAAAGTGCAGGCAAAAACAATATTTAAGTCACATACGAGAGGATATCTCTTTTCACTATTATATGTTTAGTATTAGTTATGTTTAGTAGTTTAATGATGATACATCTATTTCAATTAACGTTGTCCATCTGGAATGGTTGATCTGAGACCGAGAGCTCGTTAAACTGCAAATACATTGTTTTAATCACACTTGAATGGTGCTGAATTACAGATAACAGTATTTCAGAAGTAAACATTAATATTCAAGGGTGATTATGATAGCAGTGCATTTGCAGTTTAACGAGCTCCCACAATTCCTATCGGTCTCAGATCAACCATTCCAGATGGACAACGTTAATTGAAATAGGTGTATACTAACATCCAGAAGGTGATGCTTTAGTAGGATAGTTGTGGTCTATGTATCCCCAGGGTGGAGAACCAAACACATCACCAGTCTCAGTGTACGGTACTGAAGAACAAGATTAGTATATCACAGTTTAAAGAGAGGATAATACATGGACGCACGGAGAAATAGAATTTGAGCACGAGAACATAGATTCCATATCTTATGACCAAGCGTCCACGTATTATTCTGTTATTATATAAATTATTTTTATGCAAAAAATGATATTTTCACTCCATGTAAAATTATAGTATAGATATTTGTCAGTGGCAGAAATCGATGATTGATTAAAATCACACTGCAAAAACGGCTGAGTAGGTACAACACGTATATTGCGTTAACCATGCATTCAGGATAACACTTTATAGTGAGTTAACCCAACTCTATTGTGAGTAAACCCAACTCATTATTGAGTAAAAGTGAGGTTAAACTCAATATATTGAGTACATTGTACTCAATGATGCGTCTTCATCTATGTTTACTCTCAAAAATGAGTTGGGTTTACTCACTATAAAGTGTTATCCTGAATGCATGGTTAACGCAATATACTGTGTTGTACATACTCAGCCGTTTTTGCAGTGCATATTTTTTTTAACGTCTCGATGTATTTAGAATGCAGACACAAGTGTTCTACTAATTGAGACGATGACTATGACAGTGTCGATGATAAAAGTATTATATGCTATTGATGATAAAAAACAATATCGGCTGTGGAAACAGTGATCATAAAGAAAATGATGATTCTACAATGTAAATTGAAATTTTTCCAGGCATTAATTTTTAAAGTTTAGGTATTAAAAATATTGTAACATTTTAACATAAGCGTTTAGTCATTTTTAAGCGTTAGTAATAACTAACAAATACATAACAATTAAGTATAAGTTACATTATCATGAAAACTTTTGTTAACATTTTAACATAGAAGTGAGTGTTTAGTTGTTTTTAAGCGTTATTAATAACTAACGATCAAATACATAACAATCAGATAAGTTACATTATCATGAACACCTTTGTAAAGAAAATACCTTTCTTGTGTGGTCGTGCATACAGGGCTGATGGATCCCTAGGGCCACGTCTGACAGGACTGTTCAACGGTGGCAACGATGGTGCAGACCTATACCTCTTATCATTAGCAGGGTCTATAGGTTTAACCTTGAACATCGGCCGCCTATTCAGTGGAGGTTCAGAGTCACTCGTATCACTATCAGGAGTTCTTGCACGTGAACGACCATTACGAACTCCTGGCTCTTCAGTCAGGTCACCAGTTGATAACGCAGCGTGCTTCGACTTCTTGACGGACTGACGGATGGCTTCCTCGAACGACGGCGGCTCGTGGTAGGGTGGTAGGGTGGAGAAGTCCTTCTGTGCTCCGTTGGACGAGTAGCTAGACGTCCTGCCATCCAGTTGGCCAACACTGTGGCTCATGCCGCCACGTATACCTGAGCGCGATCCAGGATTTAGAAGGATTTCTTGCCGACGGGGGAATGACTCTAAGCAACGTGCAACACAGAGGAATGTGGTAAAGCAAACGAATGGAAGCTACTTCGTTAAATGATTTCATCGGAAAATTTAGTCGAAGATAGTTAAACGATTAAGTGCTACAGTGATTGCTCTTCACATATTAAATGTGAATATATACATTATTTCAAACAAAATATGTGCAATTTGTAAATTGTTTCACACCAAAAAAGAAATGACAAGTTTAACAAGAAATGAAACCTGTTTATGAAACCTGACAGACCGGTTCATCGTTCATATTTCATCTAGTGTACTCTAACAGACGTAGTTCGGTTGAAAGATCACAAAACAATACATTCAAATAGAGGCTAGGGAATCTATTGAAAAGTTGTTGTCCAAGAGAAATCCCATTAAAGCCTTGTAGTATATTAGAGTATTCCCAGTCTGTCAAGTTACATAATAAACTCTGCTAAGAAAGGAGGACAACAAGACAAGTACACACAGGAGAAGCAAGAAAAGTGACAATTAGTTGCAGCATGCATTTGAAGGAATTGCGGCATTGCATTGATGTGGTGAAGCTTATAGTGTATATTCCAGTGCTTATGGGAGAGAAAAGGAATTTGTTGAGAGGAAGTTGAGAAGACATGCAGTGGCAAATTGTCCAACAAGTCGCTGCGTTCACTCTTTTACACTGATGGTACCTACACAAGCATGGAGTCGGTCAGTCAGTTTGTCAGTCAGTCAGTCAGTCAGTCAGTCAGTCAGTCAGTCAGTCAGTCAGTCAGTCAGTCAGTCAGTCAGTCAGTCAGTCAGTCAGTCAGTCAGTCAGTCAGTCAGTCAGTCAGACAAATGACCAGTTGGTCAATCAATCAGTCAGTTTGTAAGCCAGTCAACTGACCAGTTCTTCATTTAATCACTCCTTGATTCATTTGTCAGCGAGTCAGTCTATCATTTAGTCCTTCCGCCGTTCTGTCAGTTAGTCGATCCGTCAATCAACCAGTCATCCAGTTAGTCAGTAGGTCAGTTGATTTGTCAGTCACTGAGCCAAAGTGTCAGTTACCATTTAATCGAGCCCCAAACCACTAAATACCATGAAAGAGCGAAATCAACAACTTGTAGAAATAGTGGAATGCAGTGAGAAGAATACAACAAGTGATATTTATAGAAAATACTGATATTTGTTGAAAAGTCAAATGACTACCGTTTTTGGTTCGCTTCCATTCATGTACTAAGCCTTCTTCACGTGTTGTACGTTCCGTCACCACAGGGAACCCAATTCATAACATTGTGATAAGTAAAGTTTGAAGTCTGTCATAATTCTATGTCGAGCAAGACTAAATCTTACAATTAGCAACGTTCAGAGCTATTGAAACTGTTAATCATGAACAACTTTAAAATTAAAAAATTTGGACAACAAAAACAAACAAACAAAAAGAAGTTGTGACACATCATTGATTGTCTATAGCAAAATGCTGCTTATGGCAAACTTATATCAACGTCAATAGTGACAGTATCATTACGAGCAAATGTTCCAGATCGTGTCAAAGATAACGATCAAAACCTTAACGTAAAGCTTCAAAGGGAAAGTACTGTCAAGTATGATTGTGATTCATTCAAATGCCGCAGCACAAAGACTTGCAATGTAAAATGGCGCCTAGTCTCTTCCACTGGCCACTCCTTTCCCTTTTATGATTGAGCTTCTATAACATGAAGCACAAAAGTACAAAAGAAGTTGCCTGTGGAAGAGGCTAGATGGCGCCTTCAAAGCATGCTGGGAGGTGGTTAGTATACATGTCTATGAAACGACACTAAAGCATGGTGGGAAGTGGTTAGTATGCCACATGAAACGACACTAAAGCATGCTGGGAAGTGGTTAGTATGCCACATGAAACGACACTAAAGCATGCTGGGAGGTGGTTAGTATGCCACATGAAACGACACTAAAGCATGCTGGGAGGTGGTTAGTATGCCACATGAAACGACACTAAAGCATGCTGGGAGGTGGTTAGTATGCCACATGAAACGACACTAAAGCCTGGTTTTCACTAGCGACGCAAGCGCAAGCGCAGACGCAAGCGCAAGCACAAGAGGCCTTATTTCGTAGTGAAAACCGCCCCAGAAGCGCAAGCAGAAGCGCAAGCGCAAGGTATCAAAAATGTTCCTTTTTTCTTGCGTTTGCGCTTGTGCTTGCGCGTGGCACTAGTGAATAGTTTGTTTGCGCTTGCGCTTATTCACGTCTCGTTTTTACATGCTTGTGCTTGCGCTTGCGTTTGCGCTTGCGTTGCGTCGCTAGTGAAAACCAGGCTTAAAGCATGCTGGGAGGTGGTTAGTATGCCACATGAAACGACACTAAAGCATGCTGGGAGGTGGTTAGTATGCCACATGAAACGACACTAAAGTATGCTGGGAGATGACAAATACTTGCTTCGCCTATTTATATCAATTACGTCATTATAAACCCATCATACCTTGCGAGGCATAGCCGTGGTTGATTCCATTCTCTGGTTTACGTTTCTTCTTCATCTCGTTTGCAACGAACGCATCGATGAATGGATCATCTTCAACTGACTCGGTTGCGTAGCTACGACGGTTAGTACCACGTGCTCCAAGATCGCCGTAGCTTGACATTAGATTTGGTACGCTAAAGAAAGAAAATAGTGTTGTGGGCCTCCTGTGTCAATCAAGGCATTGCAGGGCAGATAAAAACAACATGTGTCAACAAGGAGCTTTTTGCTGTGCATGCTCCAGACAATAATATTATCTCTAATATCATCTTATCTATTGAACTTATTAGTTAAGAAACTTCCTTAAAATACCAACCTTCCAGTCTGTGACATCTGTACTGAATCGGCTGAAACACAATCAGAATTCAGGGTTAAATATGTACTAGTCACATGTGTTATAAGTACCAGCATAGACTCGTAAATACACGAGCACTGGGAAATACAAACTACATCCTTGGTACTAAATACATCCATATCTTCATCATTGATATGAGACCGATAGGAATCGTTGGAGTTCATTACATTACAAATGCACTATTATATTCACGCTTGAATATTCAATGTTTACTTCTGAAATACTGTTATCTGTAATTCAGCACCATTTAAGCGTGATTAAAACAATGCATTTGAAATTTAATGAACTCCCATGATTCCTGTTGGTCGCAGATCGACCATTAGTTTCCAGATAATTCATGTCATCACCATTAACCATTATCATCATCATTTTAATATTTATTGTCATCATCATCATCGTCATCATCATCATCGTCGTCATTATCATCTTCATCGTCGTCGTCATCATCATCATCGTCGTTGTCGTCGTCATCATCATCATCGTCGTCGTAGTCATCATCATCGTCGTCGTCATCATCATCATCGTCATCATCATCGTCATCATCATCGTCGTTGTAGTCATCATCATCGTCGTCGTCATCATCATCATCGTCGTCGTCGTCATCATCATCATCATCATCATCATCGTCGTCGTCATCATCATCATCATCATCATCGTCATCATCATCGTCGTCGTCATCATCGTCGTCGTCATCATCATCGTCATCATTATCATCATCATCATCATCGTCGTCGTCTATAACTTTTAAGTGAATTGTAAATTCTTACCTCCATATCCCTTCTTGCGTCTTACGAAGCAACACAGACATAAGACCAGGATGAGAATCAGAAGAACGCCACCACATGCTGCAATGATGGCGATAAGCTCTTCACTCTTAAGGCCTGTTCGTCCTTCAGGTTTGATCAGAGGTATAACTGTTGGGATGAAACATAACAAGTTTGAATTTATAATCAACATCGAGTTCACGCGCAAAGGTATAGACTTTCAAGAAAACACCTGCATACAAATATTTAATGAAATAAAGTACTTACTGATCTCCGACTGCACCATCATTTTATTATTGAATCCAATCTCATTTGCAACCTTGAACAGTATCTGAAACTGGTATGTCTTGTCCGCCTGTAGATTGACCACAACAAAACTGGTTGTGTTTCTTGAAAGGCCTTGTGCTCCCACTACGTCTATCCATCGTCCATACTCATAGTCATCGACATTACGGCGAGCACGATTACTACTTTTGTAGGTGACCTCACGGTACTGTAGGTAGGTGGCTGTGACGTTTTTATCCATTGTCCAAGTTATTTGGAACTTTGTGCCATCCTCTATTCTTGTTATTTTCACTAGATGGGGAAAGAAAGAAAAGAATTTTCAGAAATGCATCAAATTACTTGAAACATTTTTCCAATGTTGATAACATGCATGATTAGTGTAAACAATATCGTTCTTAAAATATAAATATTATAGGAAACATTGTCTTTAACTCTTTCTGTTTAAAACAATGCATGCAGAAAATTAGAAGTACTTATTATCTATTTAAAAAAAAACATAACGTAGATTATTAGGTTCTTTCAATTAATCGTATAAAGGTATAGAGTCCCTTGCTAAATTCAAGGGTTTTGCACTGTTGAAGTTCAAAATGTGTATGGTTCCTTAATAAAATTTTATATTTTATTCAGCGGTTTTTGTGCGCGCGCAAATCGTGGGTTCAAATCGAGCGTTGAAAGTACCCAGTCCCCTTAAGCCCCACCCCTCCCTCAGGGAAAAGTTTATTTTAAGTTAACGATTGAAGAAGTCTACATAAGAAGTTCAAACCTACCTGTTCCTCTCGCAGGTGGAACGTCTGATGCTGAAACAAATGAACAAATGAAATAATAGATCTGAAACGACTGAATGAGCAAAACATGACAGAAATGAGAAAAGAAATATAGGAAAAAGTGAATGATTAAGTAAATGAATGTATGACTGACTACTCATACATAAAACATACTAACTACTAATTTCCTCACAATTTATTGGAAGCCGCCGGTGGTCCGTACGATAATTGTAAAGTGCATTGAGACGTATGTGAAATAATAAGCACCACATGACATGACATAAATGAATGAAAAATATAAATGAAAAAATGAATGAAAACATGTGAATGAAAAATATGAATGAAAAAATATGAATGAAAAAATATGAATGAAAAAATATGAATGAAAAGATATGAATGAAAAAATATGAGTGAAAAAATATGAATGCAAAAATATGAATGAAAAATATGAATAAAAAAAATGAATATGAAAACATATGAATGAAAAAATATGAATGAAAAAATATGAGTGAAAAAATATGAATAAAAAAATATGAATGCAAAAATATGAATGAAAAATATGAATGAAAAAATATGAATATGAAAACATATGAATGAAAAAATATGAGTGAAAAATATGAATAAAAAAATATGAATATGAAAACATGAATGAAAAAATATGAATGAAAAAATATGAATGCAAAAATATGAATGAAAAATATGAATGAAAAAATATGAATATGAAAACATATGAATGAAAAAATATGAATGAAAAAATATGAATGAAAAAATATGAGTGAAAAAAAATATGAATGGATGAATAAATGAATGAGACAAAAATAAATGAATGAATAAACGGATGGACAGAAATTAAAAAATAAATGGACAAAAAGTGAGTGAATGGTTGGACAAAAAGTAAATGAATAAATAAATAAACAAATGAAGAAAATATAAGTAAAAAAAAAAAAAACAGGTTCCCATTTAAATCTGTACTTTCCCATAATATACTCTGATTGGTTGATATGTGTGTTTAGCATACATCAACACAATTTGCATATTAAAGTACAGATTTATGGGAAAGTACAGATTTAAATGGGAACCTGTTAAAAGTAAATAGATCAATATATTTGCATTCGTTTCATTCATTTACCTTCAGTAGTGTAGTGGATTATTTCTGAACTTTTGCCCTGGCCTTTTGTATTCCTGGGCACTATCTGGAATGAATACTTGGTACGTGGTTTAAGGTCAGTAATTATGTATTCAGTGGTATCTGCATTAGGATCTATCTCTGTAAAATCCTCTGCTGTAAAGAGTTTATAGCGGATGGTGAAAAACTGTTGCTCCCCACCACTGTAACCAGCTGTCCAGGAAATGTTAACATTAACAATACGTTTACCAGATACTTTGATTGTCCTGGCAATGAGGTCAATTGGCCTGTCTGGTCGACCTGGAACATAACATGAGATTCCCAATGAATAAATGGATGAATAAAGAAATGAATAAATGAAATAAATGAAGCAAATAAATGAAGTTACTGAATAAATAGATGAATATTTAATAGAATAAATGAGACAATAGTTGAATGGATGAATGAATAAATGAATGAATAAATGGATGACTAAATGAAAGGGTAAATGGATGAATAAACAAAAGAATAAATGAAGTAAATAAATAAATAAATGAATTTAATGAATAAATAGATGAATATTTAATAGAATAAATGAGACAATAGTTGAATGGATGAATGAATAAATGAATGAATAAATGGATGACTAAATGAAAGGGTAAATGGATGAATAAACAAAAGAATAAATGAAGTAAATAAATAAATTAATGAAGTTAATGAATAAATAGATGAATATTTAATAGAATAAATGAGAGAATAGTTGAATGGATGAATGAATAAATGGATGACTAAATGAAAGAATAAATGGATGAATAAACAAAAGAATAAATAAATGAATAAACGAATGAATAAATGAAGTAATAAATGAATAAATAGATGAATATTTAATAGAATAAATGAGAGAATAGTTGAATGGCTAAATGAATGACTAAATGAATGAATAAATGGATGACTAAATGAAAGAATAAATGGATGAATAAACGAATGAATAAATTAATTAATTAATAAACGAATGAATAAATAATACTTCATTTATTCATATAAATAGATGAATAAATAGATGAATATTAATAGAATGAGAGAATAGTTGAATGGGTGAATGGATGAATAAATGAATGAATAAATGAATGAATAAATGAATGAATAAATGAATGAACAAATGAATGAATAAATGAATGAATAAATGAATGGACAAATGAATGAATAAATGAATGGACAAATGAATGAATAAATGAATGAACAAATGAATGAATAAATGGAGGAATCTTTAAAGAAACAATAAGGGAATTGTTGAATGGATGATTAAATGAATGACTGAATAAATGGTTAAATGAATATATATAAATCTAATATTCATTCATTTATCCAACCATTCATTTCTCTTATATCTATTAAACCATTCATTTATTAAATATTTATTTTTCCATCCATCCATCCATCCATCCATCCAATTTTCCAATTTGTATTTATTCATCTATCCTAATTCATCATTTCTCAAATATCTATCCAATTCTCTTATTTCTATTTATTCATCTATACATCAATTTATCATTTATCATATATCCATCTATCCATGATTTCTATAATTACCATGTTCTCTGATAGTGTACTTCTGTTTAGCATATCCCATTATGTTTCGTGCATGACAATAATAATCCTCTCCCACGTTTTTCACTTTTATCCTTAGTGTCTGGGAAAACTCTGCAACATTGATGGATAAGACCCGATCATCTGATGGCTGTAGTTTTTTTGCCTCATTCTCTCTTGTCCACCATATCTCTGCATTGGGAACTGCCAGTACAATGCACACTAATGAAGAGCTACCTTCTACTTTTCCAGCCACTTGGGTGTAATTAGGCTTGTTAGAGGTAATGTTAGGTTTTACTGAAACAAAAACAAAGAATATCAATTTCATATGATTATTTGTAGGAAAAATATTTCTTTTATGGTCATTTTGTATGCATAGACACATTTAGCTTTAAATATATATTTTCAAGACTTGGTTATCATTTTCTTGCACTCATTTCTTCCATTCATCCCCTTTTAGCCATTTATCACGTTTATGGATAAGGTATGGATTTAAGAAATGTAATTTGTCCTCTGTGTTATCACACACTTGGGTGGCATGGGTGGCCTAGCAGTGAGAGCACTAGCATACCACTGTGATCTTGGTTCGATTCCCAGCTTGCGAGACATATGCACATATTTTTTTCCCTCTGGTTTTCCTCCCTCCACAGAAATCAACATGTGATTCAAGGGATGTATGATGTACATATTGAATGTATTGGTAGAGAGAAAGAGCCCTGAGTGATGGTTATAAAATGTACATTGACAATTATGAGCACCAAGGTGGGTTTGATAGAATGCTTATATTCATTTTTGATATATTGGTAGAGATGGTTATAAAATGTACATTGACAATTATGAGCACCAAGGTGGGTTTGGGAGAATGCTTACATTCATTTTTGATATATTGGTAGAGATGGTTATAAAATGTACATTGACAATTATGAGCACCAAGGTGGGTTTGATAGAATGCTTACATTCATTTTTGATATATTGGTAGAGATGGTTATAAAATGTACATTGACAATTATGAGCACCAAGGTGGGTTTGAGAGAATGCTCATATTCGTTTTTGATATATTGGTAGAGATGGTTATAAAATGTACATTGACAATTATGAGCACCAAGGTGGGTTTGGGAGAATGCTTACACTCATTTTTGATATATTGGGAGAGATGGTCATAAAATGTACACTGACAATTATGAGCACCAAGGTGGGTTTGGGAGAATGCTCATATTCATTTTTGATATATTGGTAGAGATGGTTATAAAATGTACATTGACAATTATGAGCACCAAGGTGGGTTTGGGAGAATGCTTACATTCATTTTTGATATATTGGTAGAGATGGTTATAAATAGACTTTCTCAAAGTCCGTTCTTTTTCGTTTTGGATCTCTCGTATGACTTCGCCGAAATACATAGTATCCGAAATAAACAGTATCCCTAAAGAGTAGTTGACTTGTAGCAAGTCTAGGTTATAAAATGTACATTGACAATCATGACAATTATTACATTGACAAGGAGGGTGTGGGAGAATACTTATACTCATTTTTGATATATTGGGAGAGATGGTCATAAAATGTACATTGACAATTATGAGCACCAAGGTGGGTTTGGGAGAATGCTCATATTCATTTTTGATATATTGGGAGAGATGGTTATAAAATGTACATTGACAATTATGAGCACCAAGGTGGGTTTGGGAGAATGCTCACACTAGCTCTTTTTTGATAATATTGCACAAAATCATTTATGTTTACCTCGTATAATGAGATTTACATCAGCCTTGTCTTTATACAGTTCATTCTCAGCCACACACAAGTATTTCCCTCTGTCCTCATAAGTCAGGTTATAAAGGTGTAACTTCTCTCCTGTCGCAAGAACCTTAGAGTTACCTCTGTACCAGTAAATAACAGGTTTTGGAATACCTGCAGCTTGACATACTAGTGTAGCATGGCCGGTTACATTGGCTGTGACGTCGCCATTGAAAATAACTCTAGCTTTAGCTAGGATATAAGCAAACAGCAATAATTAACATTAATAATGGAAAAACAATACAACTATACTTATTATTATTGTACAATCAATTAATCAATCTGTATATCAATCAAATAGCAATAATTAACATTAATAATGGAAAAGCAATTCAATTATTCTTATTATTATTGTACAATCAATTAATCAATCTGTATATCAATCAAATAGCAATAATTAACATTAATAATGGAAAAGCAATTCAACTATACTTATTATTATTGTACAATCAATTAATCAATCTGTATATCAATCAAATAGCAATAATTAACATTAATAATGGAAAAGCAATTCAACTATTCTTATTATTATTGTACAATCAATTAATCAATCTGTATATCAATCAAATAGCAATAATTAACATTAATAATGGAAAAGCAATTCAACTATTCTTATTATTATTGTACAATCAATTAATCAATCTGTATATCAATCAAATAGCAATAATTAACATTAATAATGGAAAGACAATTCAACTATACTTATTATTATTGTACAATCAATTAATCAATCTGTATATCAATCAAATAGCAATAATTAACATTAATAATGGAAAGACAATACAACTATACTTATTATTATTGTACAATCAATTAATCAATCTGTATATCAATCATTGTTATATAGCTAATCATTTTGACTATATAACGAGCATTCTCATTGGTTGATAGATGCTCACGTGATACTAGTTAAATCTAACTGTATCCCGACCGGGATACAAGTGCCCAGCGCACGTGATCAGAACGTGAGAAATCAGTGGGGTGATATTATGAACCAATCAGAAACAAGTATGCTACTGAAGGTCATGAGCAGATCACATGCAAAAATATTTGCAGCTCGAGTGAAAATGGAGCCAAAAACGAAGCAGAGATTTTCCAGTCTTTCTAGTGAAGAAATACAGACTTTTGTTGACAATAAGGACTCCAAAATCACCAAAAAAGCTACGAAAAACGCTATCACAACCCTAGTAGCATTTTCTGATAAAACTGGTCATGAAAATCCTGAAATATTAGTGGGGTGATATTATGAACCAATCAGAAACAAGTATGCTACTGAAGGTCATGAGCAGATCACATGCAAAAATATTTGCAGCTCGAGTGAAAATGGAGCCAAAAACGAAGAAGCAGAGATTTTCCAGTCTTTCTAGTGAAGAAATACAGACTTTTGTTGACAATAAGGACTCCGAAATCACCAAAAAAGCTACGAAAAACGCTATCGCAACCCTAGTAGCATTTTCTGATGAAACTGGTCATGAAAATCCTGAAATATTAGCAAAACAAGAACTTGACGATTTGTTGGTCAAATTTTATCCCAATGCAAGGAAGAAAAACGGAGAATATTATAAGAAATCAGCCTTGGTGTCCATTCGTTTTGGTCTTCAGAGACATTTCATGAAAAACGGAAATTTTGACATAATAAATGACGGCGAATTTTCAAGGTCTAACATAGTTTTCAAAGCAACAGTAGTTGATCTAAAACGACAATGTTTTGTTGCAAGCTCATTGAATAAAAATTCAAATTTTCTTAATTGACTTGTCTAAAATGATTAGCTATATAACAAAACGCTTAATGACTGATCCCTCGGGAAACCGTTAGTTTTGTTTCCCGAGACGGAGCCTCGGGAAACATTGAGATTCTCGGGAAACAAAACTAACGGTTTCCCTCGGGACCAGTCATTAAGTGTATAATATTGCCTTTCCCTTTTCTGCACCATTTTGAAAGTGCCTTTGCATCAAAGTAAAACGAACTGTGAGCTTACAATGATATACACCTTATATATAACACCTTAGACAGGTATTCATGTCTCTATCAGTGGCCTCAATTGTCTCACTTTGATGCAAAGGTATGGTTACCTTTCAAAATGATGCCAAGAACTGTTAAAGGGACTATTGATTAGTGTCATATTCATTTGTTGGATATGATTTATGAGGCTCATGTATGTGTTGTATAACATGGATGGAAGTAGGCATTTCACCCTGTTAGTGGATGGCGAAACAATGCAAATGACTTATTCCTCCATAAAATAATGATTTTTGTCTTCTTACTTTTAATGAATAAGTCAACTGTAAACCATGGCCCTTCACCAAGAGAGTTGATTCCAAGGCAAGAATACTTCCCAACATCACCACTACTGACTCTTTTCTTCATGAGTGTTTTTGACTTTTCATCTGGGATATCCCTTCCAATGAATCTCCATCTATAACTGTCTGTACGTGGATTGCCGATAGCTTGACATGTGAAGGTAACATCAGCTCCATTTAATACAGTCTGGTTGCTTGGGATATTCTTTGCATTTTTAACAACAGGGCGATCTACAGTATTTAGAAAGAATGATAGGTTAATTAATCACAGCAGAACTTAGTTTTAAAGTAATAAACCAACTTACCTACCAAGCAAGCAAGCAAGCAAGCAAGCAAGCAAGCAAGCAAGCAAGCAAGCAAGCAAGCAAGCAAGCAAGCAAGCAAGCAAGCAAGCAAGCAAGCAAGCAAGCAAGCAAGCAAGCAAGCAAGCAAGCAAGCAAGCAAGCAAGCAAGCAAGCAAGCAAGCAAGCAAGCAAGCAAGCAAGCAAGCAAGCAAGCAAGCAAGCAACCTAGCAAGCAACTAACCAACAAAGCAAGCAAGCATGCAAGCAACCACCCATTGCAAACAACAAACCAACTTATAGACCAACTTATAGACCCACTGACTGATTGAAAAATAAACAACTATTCAATAACTCACTCACTAATTCATTCAATAATCAATCAATCATTCAACAATTCAATCAATCATTCAATCTGATAGTCAAGATCTTTTAAATAACTTCAAGCCAAAGTTTGTCTCAAAAACATTACAATGAAATAATTTACAGTGAGAATCTTACGTTTAACTTCCAATATTGTGTATGTCTGTGTAGGCCCTGCATCATTAGATGCAATACAAGATATGTTTCCATTATGTCTCCATGTGACAGGGTCCAATACCAGTGTACTTGTTGTCCTAAATTGTCCAGGATTGTTCGTACTAGCTTCACTCACAGTGACCACACGACCTAGATATGGCTTTTCAACTGTTACATTATCAATGCCTATATACCATACTATCTCAGCAGCAGGTTTAGCATCAACAGCACAAGTATAATTCATTGTTTCGTTTTCAGTTCTAGTCACAACTGGAGATGGTTTAAGACTTATCTGGAAGGATGGACCCACTGATAAAACAAACAAACAAAACATCATTAAAAATCTAATAACAGTTATAATCATGATAATGATACCTTTGAAATTATTTTAGAAAACATATTAAAACAATGCAAACTGTAATGGACTTCATAAATGCCAATATTTTAGCACAACTCAAATTAAAACTTTATGGGCAATGGTATGTTTCCCAGCTAGCTCAGTATAATTTAAGCAAAAGAGGTATATTTATAATAATAATAATAATAAAGTTTATTTATATCAACCTGAAATGTGGATTTGCAATTTTGCACTTTGAAAAATTGAAAATTATTGGCATTTTCCTAATTCTGCTATTTTTAACAAAGAGTAATTATCTAACAACAAAATCGTTAAATAAGCACTATTTTTGCTTTAGGCCAGCCCGAGACCTTACCGATTTCATAAATTTATGAAACTACCGCGAGGCCTTACCGATTTCATAAATTTATGAAACTGCCACAAGACCCTACCGATTTCATAAATATATGAAACTACTGTGAGACCTTACCAATTTCATCAATTTATGAAACTACCGCGAGGCCTTACCGATTTCATAAATTTATGAAACTGCCACAAGACCCTACCGATTTCATAAATATATGAAACTACTGCGAGATCTTACTGATTTCGTAAATTTATGAAACTGCCGCAAATTTTGAAATAAGTACTGATTTTTATAATTTATGGGGAAAAAATCTAGAAAATCATCAAATTTGGTAAAATTTTGCAGATAATTTGAGGAGTGCAAAATTGCATATCCACATGCAGGTTGTTATTACTGCAAACGCTTATCATGTCTAAATGCATGCCAAAATGATTTCACCTTCAAAACTTACCAATAACAAGAAGTCTAGATTTTGGAGTTTCAGGTCCTTGTCCAAGAAAGTTGATAGGAGTGCAGGTATATGTGTATTTTTCATCATCTAGTTGAACAGGATTAAATAAAATATGGTCTCGGTCTTTGTAAGTTGTTACTAAACTATTTCCATCATACTTCTTGATGATAAACTTTGGTGTTGGGTAACCATTAGATTTACATGTCAGTTTTGTAGAGGAATGCTGAATAGCACCAAGATCTGGAAGACCAGTATCAAAATAGGCTTTTTCTGGCTTATCTGAAATAGAAAGAAATGCAAGTTATTGTATTTTATTTAAAAAGCACTATTATTTAGCGTTGGTGGTTCCTTCAACTATTTTAAGCTGGTCTCCCATGACACCGACAGTGCCCTCTCCCCTCCCCTCTCTCCATGATCAGTGCTCAGTTTGCCATTTTTAAAGCTACTCAATACTACATCAATCTAGAATGGAAAGCAAGTTTGAGGCCACTTGGGATCAAAGGTACATGTAGGACCTCTTGCTCCAAAAACCGGACACCAACCAACTGAGCTACACTTGTTTCTTATTAAAAAGAATTTAGTATAAAAACACATGATGATATCCTTAATAAGCAGACTACAACTTCTTTCCATTCTAGATCTTTGTAGTTTAGAGTAGCTGTACAATAAACTGTATTATCATATGACCTGTATTTTGCCCGGCACGCGCTCTTAAGAAAACATTCATAAAAAGTCATGTGATGGGGTCCATACCCCTTTTTTCACCTGGTCCGTACAAACATGTACGCACCCACTACTCAGTCAAAACAATCACAAACAAAATGACCTTTAAATTAAAAAGAGTGGGTCATATGATAAAAAACTTATTGATTGAGTTAGATTGGGCCATACGGGAAAAATATTATTTGGCTTTTGGTCATTTCACTGCGCTTTGTCTGTCATCATGACCGAGAGCCAAATATTTTCCCGTACTGCCCTCCAACTCAGTCAACAAGTACTTAATATTACTCACAATTGACATGTAGAATATCTGTAGTAGAGCTACTGCCATGGCCATTTGATGCAGTGCATTTGTATTCCCCTGACAGTTCCCTTGTCATTTTTGCAATCCTGACCTCTTCGTTGCTTGAGCCATGTATTACTTGCACACTAGTTTTAAGTGGATCGTCTTTGAATGTCCACTGAAATGTTGACTGAGGAACACCATCGGATTCACATCTCAGAGTAACTGGTTGGCTAATATTGACGGTTGCTTTGGGTATGTGCTTTATTTCAACTTTTGTTGGTGCATCTGTAGAAGGAAGAAATAACTATTATTATCATGATATCATTGACCTCCACCATGGGAAAATAACTTTATAAATAACTAACTACAAACCTCCACCATGGGACTGTGGAGGAGGGAGTTACCACACAACATCTATAGTGTATGATAGAGAAAACTGATGATAAATGGATAAGTGAGTGAGTGAGTGTGATAAAGATAATACCAGTAACAATGAAGATATTGGGATAATGACGATAATGATGCTAATAACAGGGTTGGTGCTGATGTCAGTAAACAAAATCTAAGGAGTTTTCAAGGAGTTTTCAAGGACCAAAAAGTAATTTTTAAGCACTTATTGCGAGAACTTTGATATACGAAAATTTACGAATTTACGAAAATGATGCACAATACTATAATTTTTACTTAACTTTAATTTACAATACTAGACTTTTTTTACCCTACTTTAGCTAGAATTAAGGACTTTTTAAGGACTTTTTGCTGATTTTCCACAATTCAAGGGCTTTTCAAGTGCCCTTAAAAACGTAAATCAAATCTAAGGAGTTTTCAAGGAGTTTAAGGAGTAGCACGAACCCTGTAATAATTTATTTACTGGTCAGATACGTCTTCATTCTTAGTAGAGTATTACAGACTGCAAAATGATGATGATGTTGATAATGACAACAGGTAATGTACATAAAATTTAAGACCATACTTCAATGATCAGTCCAATCCAAAATAGATTGGTTTTTCAAATGTTAACAGACTTTCATTTATCCAACCCCTGACCCTAAGTCAATGTTGATTGGCCTTGTCAATGACTGTACAAGCATTTCAGACTTCAAACCTCAACATTGCAAAGCCTGGCAGAGGAGGAAAGGCAAACTTTTCATTCTAAATTTCTAAAATTCCCCAAGGTATTGATTGCAAATGATTGTACTTTTAGTGGGGGATAAAATATACAGGGTCAGCAAAGACAAAAGGGGAAAAACAAGCTCACTTACATATTGCAGCAACATAAACCCCAGTGCGATTCCCAAGGCCACGGTCATTTTTAGCTGCACAATAGTACCAGTCAGCGTCATTTCTGTTGAGTGACTTAATAGTCAACTGTGATGATCCTGATGACTCTGAAATAGCATATTTCCCTATACTAGATTTGATTGGATCTTTTGCTTGGTTCTTGTACCAAAAGTAGCCTGTAACTGGTGGGTCACCAACAGCAGTACATTTAAGATCAACATTTTTACCTTCTGTAAGAGTCCTGTTTTGGGTGAGATACGTAACTTCTGGTCTGTCTGAAAACACAAAGAGCCAGTACTCAGTGCAACCCCTCTATACTTGAGTACATACAAATGAGTAACATTACTGAGACAAACATTTCTCACCAATGCCTCACAACATTAAGTATTTTATTATATGGATTTTACTGGAAACTATTTTTTTAAAACTCATATTTTCACTAGTGAAGATATGAAAAAGTTATGTACCAAATATCCTGTATGTATGTGCGCATCCTAAAAAAATGTTGTTTTGTTCTTTTTTGTCCATATACATGTAATAAAAAGAACATTACATGTTGGCTTCAAGATATGAATTTTATTTTCTCTTTCTCGCTCGTAAAATATTGTTTTCACCACTCGAAAATAAAATTCATATCTTTGCGCCACCGTGTAATATCTTATATATAGTTCAGTTGCCTTTCTATATTTGTAATGTATTGTATTTATATCTATATTTATTTAGTCGTATTGTATTATTATTACACCAGACAGTGCTGGAAACAAGCAAACTGTACGGCTTTCAGATGGTAACCCTTTCATAAAGGAAATCATTTATCTATCAGGCCTAATTTAAGGTTTAGCTGGCAAAAAAACAATTACAAACTGCCAAATTGATAATAAAGTTGCAGTCAAAGTTAACTGGAAATCATATTTCTGTGTCTCTTTACTTGGAAGTGGAAGGCCAAATACATGTTTGTTTTTGACATTTCGACAACCTGAGTTCAAGTCATCTTCATATAATGTGAATAATTATGTTTGTAAAAATAAAAATAAACTTACATTTGATGTTGACAGTAACTTGGTAAGACTCAGTTTCCCGAATACTTCCTCCTGTTACAATTGCTTCACAAGTATATAATCCAATATCTTTCCTCCCGGCATATGTGATGTTATAGCCATAATGGTTATAAGAATCAGACAGTGTTATGTACTCATTCTTGTCCAATTTCTTCTTCCTCCATATAATTCTTGCAAGAGGGTTGCCGCTTGCACCACATTTCAGTGTAGCTACTCTTCCTTGGTCAACTTCAAATGGACTATTTGATTTTGAAATAATTTTAGGAGGAACTGGAAATGGAAACAACACATCACAACATATCAATAGGTGAGCGTAGTGTTTACAAGTGTTGATATTGTAATGCTAATTTGCCAACCATTTCACAATAGATTTGTTAATTTTTCTTTGTTCTTCTAACAATGGTTGGTTGGCAAAACCATAACAAAATACGTCACTGTACATCCACCTATATGGTTATATTTTTTATATCTGAAATTTTCAAAAATATTTATTACCACATTAATTTTTGCAAAAAAGTGCATGATGATTTGGTAAAAAAATATTCAAGTGTTTTTAACCCTTTGACTACTGGGCTTTTTTGACATTTTTGAGCGATTTTCTGGATATAAACGATCCTTAGGATTTCTTGACTCCAAATTTGGCGTAACCATGGAAAGTGCTGCTGTTTTGTAATCTCAGGGGCTCAAGTTCTCAGGCCACATGCCTTTTAGATCGTTTCAAAGCATTGTTGGATATTTACACTGGCTCAAAGTTGGTTTAAATCGGAATTTCGTTAATTTTAGGGTCACATTTTGCCTTTAGTCACTACTGGAAGAGCATCATTAAGCTTCAAGGAAGCAAAGAGCTCACTTTCTGGAAGAAAGCAGCGAAGAATCTCACTTTCTCAGCAAAAAAACGATCTTTGTCACTTTCAGAGTTATCTCTTTGAAACTTTGCAATTTTACTATAATTGATATGACCATAAATCCAATAAAAGATAGCGTCAAGCTAGTGTAATAATGGTTTATTGACAGGCGATAAGACAAAATATAATAACACAAAAGGCTGTTAAATAAATAAATATACATATTGTCTGTGGCTTTAACTGCGGTTTATTCAGACATCCAAACGGCTGGTTGTGAAATACGTATGGTACATGCCTGCTGCTAATTATCTGGCACCTTTTAGGTTTTTGATTGAAGGCAGCCACAAACGTATTTCACAATTCACCATTGGAATATCCAAGTTCGCAGAAAGTTGAAAACGCAGTAAGATTTTCATTCAAAGACATTTCTGTTCTTATACACCGAATCGAAATATGGCGTCCAATTTTAATAACTATTGTTCTTGACTGACTAGCCTTGTGTTTATGTTGAAACACAATAGCGTTTTTACATGTATAAGAGGCTAGTCAGTCAAGAACAATAGTTATTAAAATTAAATGCCATATTTCGATTTGGTGTATTACACTCCTTTCCTGTGACTGCCTGCTAAAGCTCTATAATAACTTACCAACAACTATCAGTTCTGCAGTATCAACCAAGTTCTTGAAATCATCACTTTTTTGGAAGTTAAGATCACATTCATATTTCCCTTGATCTGCAGGATACTTCAAGTTCTTAATCTCCAATCTGGCACTACTGGGAAATGATATTCTGCCAACATAACTCTTAGAAAGTTTAGCAGATTGCCTTTGTGACTGAGTAGCAATAATAACCTTGTTGTTTTTATTGTCAGATCTTACAAATGACCACTTTCCATATTCCATAGAATAATCTCCTTTAGAGTACCGCCATTCAAAAATAAACGAAGCATCCTGTTTGGCGTAAACTTTTGTACCATCATATGGTTTATTGTTATTATCAATTTTGTCCCACTTGGGATTGCAATCTGAAAAGCAGAATGAATAGTTACATAACACAAGAAAGCATATTTCAGTATTTATAATAATATTATGCTTAAAATTTCTTCAATTCTAATGGTTGACTTGTTGTCCATTCAAAGGCCTATTGGACCGTTTCTATGACAACAGTCCAATTCATAAATTTTTTTCAGACCAAAAATTGCTTCAATATGATTAGTCAAAATAAACCTATTGTATACACCTATTTCAATTAACGTTGTCCATCTGGAATGGTTGATCTGAGACCGATAGGAATTGTGGGAGCTCGTTAAGGTATCAGGACTGGTTATGGACCCCTATGTGCGCGACCTCAAATTGTGCTCAAGCTTTACAATATTTTGTTATAAAAGTATATATTAACTGATAGGTGATAAATGTAGTTTTAGGAAACATTTTCGAATTGTCCATAACTTAAATTGCGAAAAAGATATGTAGAGTTGAGTGTGATTTGAGTGTCCTCTGTTTGAAAAATCACAGCCCTTTACAAATTACTGTCACGTCAATAACAAACACGTCTTTGCACGTAAGAGAAGTTAATCTTCAAAACGGTGCCTGGTATTTTTTTATATCTATCTTAGATCAGTTGCTACGAGATCTCAAACATCGACAATCAATATTTTAATGTATTTTCTTACTGATGAAATGATATCTTTTTAACAAAATAAAAAATAGGAAATCGCAGACACCGTCCCAAGCTTGAAACATCGTTCTACAAAATTAAGTTGCAATCTGTTAAAATTTGAGCAAATGATAGTCGTTTAAAAATGAAGATTTGAGGCTAAAAAGTTACCAAGAAAAACGTGTTTATAAGTTTCAAGCCAGGGAGCCGTTGAGTGTTTACACAGACACCTCATCTGTCAATGAGTTGTCATCTTGCCTGGTCTGTATCATATACCGTAGGCTATTATTAGTGTAATAGGATGCTATTCCAGTCACTCGTTCTCTGGTGTATTGAAACCCATGTTTGTAGTCGATGTCGATGATGACTTTATGATGCATTTCGCCTATAATATTAGTTGACACTAACTGAATTCCTAACATACGATTTTACAAATTCAACTAGAGAAACAAACTATGCCTAGAGGAAACCGTTCGTGTGTGAATGCCAAAGCTGTGGCCGATGCAAACACACAACCAGAACCGCTACGGCAACCTAGAGAAATTGTTATTCAACAAATGAGGGAATTGGGGCCGGGTAATTATGATCGTATTTTAATGTCAATACCTTTGTAACAACGCACAGATAACAATGCTACTTTTACTGCTTACTTCCGAGTGAATACTGAATATTTGACGTTCTAACTTCGGCCCTAACTTCTAGATTTGATGGCGAAGTGTTTGTAAAACCTCAAAGCAAGCACTTTACTACAATGTGCAGCACTTTGTGTAGAATCCTCTGACCTTTGTGTTTCCTAAGCATAATATGAGCCTCGATCGCTTTCTGCCAGAGATTTTCGTTGTTCGAGTGGGAACGGTTTCTTTGGTTTTGGCGTTAACAAAGAAGACGATCTTTGCTTTCAAGAAGCCAATAAAGAATCGTAATGGACTATACGAGAACCTACACCATGAATATGACAGAGATTTTTAAAAGTTTTTCGATTTTCACGTAGAAGATATTTGAGTAAGATTCTTCATTTTGTGAGTAAACATGCACAGCGATTCATATTGTTGCCTGGCATGCAATTAGCTTCCGATGACAGATAGCTAATTAGCTGTTGACATGATAGTTTTGGTCAAATGTTGATCACAAATTTTATTATCAGCAATTTAGCGAAATTGGAAAGTAAAAACGGCATTTGTTTTAAAGAATATGTTAGATAAAATCACAATTTAACTTATAGAAGAAAAAATTTTTTAGCAGAGAGTTGTCCATAACCAGTCCTGATACCTTAAACTGCAAATGCACTATTATAATCACGCTTGAATATTAATGTTTACTTCTGAAATACTGTTATCTGTAATTCAGCACCATTCAAGTGTGATTAAAACAATGTATTTGCAATTTAATGAACTCCCACAATTCTTATCGGTCTCAGATAAACCATTCCAGATGGACAACATTCATTGAAATAGGTGTAAATATTGTAATCTGATCAGTAACTTAATGGAAGTTGTCCTGGTTAGAGTGCTTACACTTTAACTAAGAACCTTGTAATAAAACACTTGTAGCAAAAACTAGATGGTTCTTTCTGCCACAATGCATCAAAGTAGACACACAAATATCTAATAAGCATATTTTATAGACAGTGATTTAACCTTTAGTGACCATACAGGACTACAGAAAACCTGTTAATTCTTAAACAAACCTTCCTGACTATTCTTCTTATCAATATTATGACTAGTTTTCCTAATGGTTTATGTTTCAAAAAGATAGAGTAGCATTGGTGTTGTTGGAAGTGGGTGAGGGGTAATAGGATTTGGTTGTTACAGTACTAGAAGTTACAGCCAAATTAAACCTACGGAAGCATTCCTATCGAGGTTGGAAGGCTCGATTTATTCTTCCAAAATTGATTTTAAATTTGTTTTGAAATTTGCATAAGCGAATCAAAACTTGTAAATTTCAAAATGCAGACTTCAACCGTCAACCGATAATGGTCCCGAAATCACGATCTGTGGTCAATAACTGATCGTGATATTGACAGTAATAGAATACTGTCTTTAGTAAGTATTTATAACAATATTTCTGTTAGGGGTGGACCATTAGAAATTGGGGAGGGGGGGTGGCAATAATTTTGTGTAGGTTATTTTTTTTTGCCGCACAGGTTGTGCAAGATTTTTTTTTCGACCAGAGAGGTCTTGCACGTTTTTTTTTTTTTTACAGAATTTTGTTCTCTGAAATTCAAAGCGAAAACAACTGTTTGTGTTTTGGTTAAACTTTTGAAAAGTCCGTTTTTCCGTTTTATTTATTAGTCCGGTAAAACGCGCCGATACTTCGCAGCGATTTTTTTTACTTTCGGGCGATTTGTTCACTCTTTGTTGGGAAAACACACCGAGGTCGATTTTGTTTTGGTATATTTTGTATACTGATACAAAGAGCGTAAGTCTCAAATTTTCGTGTTTTTGATGCCTCAAAGTCTCGGATTTCCGTGTTTTTTATACCTCAAAGTCTCTGATTTTCGTGTTTTTTATACCTCAAAGTCTCGGATTTCCGTGTTTTTTATACCTCGAAGTCTCTGATTTTCGTGTTTTTTATACCTCAAAGTCTCGGATTTCCGTGTTTTTTATACCTCAAAGTCTCGGATTTTCGTGTTTTTGATGCCTCAAAGTCTCGGATTTTTGTGTTTTAGATGTTTCAAAGTCTCGGATTTTTGTGTTTTTGATGTCTTAAAGTCTCCCCGGGAGTCTCGGATTTTCGTGCTTTTGATGTCTCGGAGTCTAGAATTTTTAAATACAATAAATGCATGAGCTGATATATTTCTAGAATCTCAGGCTTGGATTTTAAAATTTTAGCATTCGTTACCCCTCAAGGTTCTGCTTGTTTTTTTTTTTAGCTTGGCTCTGTGCAGGAATTTTTGGGGGGGCGCATTGGCCTTGAACGTTTTTTATTTTGGGAATTGCCACCCCCCTCCCCCAACTTCTAATGGTCCACCCCTAAGCACACTAGGTTTAGCAAGTTTCTGTTGTCCAAAAAAAAACAACATTGAAAGTAATGGCCAGTAGTGTTTTGATTTGAGGCGGTTTTTGAAACTCACAAGATTCGATTCATTTATGCAAATTTCAAAACAAATTTAAAATCAAGTTTTGAAAAATAAATCAAGCCTCCCAACCTCAATAGGAAGGCTTCAGTAGGTTTGGCTGTAATCCATGGTATGACCTCTGTTAAACACAAACTGACCAATGAGTTTTGGTTATTTTCTACGAAGACACAAAATTTAAAAACATTGACAAAATAAACATGTGCATCCAGTCCTGTATTATATATCACTAAACTAACGTTTAAACCAAGTTAAATCTGCCAGTGTGGCCACAGCCTTAGACTTGCACTTGAAGGATACACATCCAAAAATAGTAATAGAGCTGGATGTTTTAGGAGAAGTACAAAAGTTATAATTTTTGTTCAAGGAATAAATTTCAGCTACTATTTTAAACAAAAAATAAACACCAATACTACATTATTTCTAGCAAAGAAACCTCCCAAAAGATCCTTGTTACTTTGTTTAACTTTTTAGAAGTTGTGATTTTGCTACCTGACATGACAGTCAGATTAATAAAATTAATTCCCATTTGATCAAACTATTCACTGTTAGTAATATAAAAACAGCCAAGAACTTGGCGTTTTATTCCACAATATAAAATTTGTTTCAAATTTATGATAATTTTCAATAATTGTCATTAAATGTCTCGTAAGTAAAAAAAAGGCGTAATTTGTGTTAGGTAAAGGAAATTAGTGGGAAATATACTTTTATATCAAGTTATTTACATCACAAAAAGTTACAGAAATTTATGATCACCAAGGGAGTCGAGTAACTAATTTACATTAGAATTAACAAATAAATTAATATCAAATTCGGTTGACTGCTAATTTAAAACATTTGTAGAGTTCACTGGTAAATTGTTTACCAACTAAATTAGATATTTGACGGCAAAAAAGTTTTTCTTTTTCAAATCAAACAAAGATATTTATTTGTTAAAGCAATGAACGTGTTTGCATTAACTTTTTCGTCGTTTCCACTTCGCTTATCGTAAACAACAACGTTCACTTTAGCAAGTCATAGATTACGTGTAAATGGCGCCGAATCTTTTTTCCTTATCTATAAAAAGATATCTTTACAGAAACGTTTCGCTAAAATACTAAACGATTTATTTTGCTTACACAGCATCGTCTCTTTAAACGACTCTCGAATAAGGAGGCCCAGAAAACAAAAGAAATCAGTCATAACAATGATAATATATTGATGCGCGTTCGAAGAGACGACGTCGACCGATCCGCTTTGAAGGACGTTTTGAAGCCATTTTTACTTCATTTGCGTATGTTGGGAGGGTACTTTAGGTGCTATTTATTAAGCAGCAGTCCTTTATAAGCTGTTAAGATACCTAAACAATTCACGATAGTTGGTAAACTTTTCAAGTTAAATATAAGTTTACAACAAAGCGGAGAGTGAAGTCTTCGCAGTTGCAGACGCTAATAAATACAAAATTGATTTGGCTATTTTCTCTCTACAGACCCTAGTTTTAATGCTTTTTTTCAAACAATAACATTATCAACTTAAAAAAAATACTAGTTTCTTAGAGGATATAAATTATATCGTAAAAAGCTATAAATTATTCTGAATTCTGTACTTAGTTTGCGTGAGATGACATTAGTGGAAACTTACCTCCAAACCGCGGTAACCCCACAAACTGATAACCAAACGATGCTGAACAAGATTTTCAAGCCCATAGCAACCCTCTAAAATCTCGAACTATTAATCTTGGGAATCTAGAATATAGTGCATCAGTTCTCAGTGGGTTATCTTTGAAAATTCAGTAATATTTGAGCATGATTTCAGACCGAAAATACAATTTTGGAAAACATCGAAACACATTCAACGGCATCAAACTGTGGCTTATCGAATTGCAACCAATCAAAACTCGTTATTCACTCACGTGGGCTTTGTATATCAAAATGATATCATAACCTATAAAGAAGCTTGCTTTTAATTGGATATCATTTATTATAATTGTCTAATTTAACCAATCAGCGTATATCATGTAAATAAGTGATCTGCAAATGTCTTGATTGTCAACTTACTGATTATGCGGAATAAAAATAGAAATGATATGAGGCAGAACATTCCTAACATATTTGAAAGCCTATTGTTTGATTTGAATAGCCAAGCCCAGAGAACAGTTTCAAATACAAAAGGCGCTAATAAAACGGATTTCTGAAAAGCTATCCAACGGGATAATCCAATTTAAAATGCAAACTTGGACAAGATAGTGATTTCGATAAAAGCATTATTTATTAAAATAATAAATTGAAATATGGTTTCTATTGTCATAACTCTTGGTTTAGATCATTTCCGTCATAGAATGTAATTCTACGTCCCACTCAAAAGGAAACGTCATTTTTTCTGAGCTCATTAATTATACTGTTACTGCAGTATTACAAATGTACAAAAATAACGACAGACGAATTTTTATTATTTACTTTTCAATCAGTTCTTTACAAATTATTTCAGATCGCCTTACACTCTGCAATGATGGCTTTTGATTCAGTGACGCGTAGAAAAAGGTTTTGCAACGATATTTTCAGTTTCCAAGCAGCAGTGATTGCTGATTCATTTTGCACGTCTGGACTCTTGCTGCATTTTACCGTTTCATATTTAATTTTTTAGTTTCTCCTTATTGTCGTTGGGAATGGTTAGAATTGTGACGATTGATGATCATGAGCTATGACGACGACGACGATCGATTATGATAAAAATAATGATAATAATTTTAATTATAAATTTATAAAGCGAAACTTTAAAAAGTGGCCTATGATTACTGATTCACATTAACAAAAAAGAAAAGAGGGTGGGGGGGGGGGGGGGGGGGTTGAAGAGGGGAAGGGCCTTACCTAGCAGACTTTGAAACGGGTTATTTAAAGCTCCCTGGCCGAAAGGGAAGGGTGTAGTTTGAGGCCGAGAAAATTTCTGTTTTATTGGTCAAAAATATCCACGAGTGTTCCTGATAAGACATTTCACAAATTCAGAAATGTCTTATTATATCAGGTGCAAACCAGAAATTTTTGATTCCTATTACTGACAAGGACTGGCGGAAGATGTTTACATGCGTACATAGTACATAGTACTGATCAGCAGACGCCTACAAACTACCACTGTCCACAAATGATAAACAACTAGATAATATTAAAAGAGTGTAAGGGGCCATTTAACTTTTGAGGGGGGGGGGGGGGGGGGGTGATTTGGTCCGTGCTGGAATTTTTTTTTAGTCCGCTGGCATGCGGGAATTTATTTTATAGAAAAGCAAAGATTTCAGTGGCGATTTTGGCTTGCAGGAAATTTATTTTTAAAATCACCCACCCACCCCGGCCCTCAAAAGTTAAATGATCGGCTCCTAAAGCCTGGGATGAACGATCAGCTATTAATGACCATTGTTATCAAAGATAGCAGCAACGATATCCTTTGATGATAGACGGCAATTCATATTAAGGATTGATTGATGCAGGGGGCTGTGATGAAGGATATGCAATTCTAATTTTATACACGATACACTGAAGTCACAGTAGATGCGAGTTTTTACACGAAAATGGTAAGGAAAACGAGAGTTAAATCGTTATATAACTCTCCCTTCTTCCCGTGTACTCCTGGGCCCAGTTGTTCAAAGCCAGTTTAGTGTTAATCCTAGGTTAACTCTATAGGTTTTCTTTAGAGTTAACCCAGGATTAGCGTTAATCTAGCTTTGAACAACCGGCCCCTGTCTCGCTTGTTTTTCAGTTTATTTTAATTTCTTGCTTGTTTATTCTAGTACTTTTATATAAGCCTGTAAGGGTATATATAATCTGTATAATTGTAAAATGCATGTATATATGTGAAAATATATTGATTTATTAAGTACATTTGCGTTATACATGCACTTAGTAACCACTCACTTTATCAACGCTGGTGACAAATCAATCAATTATATATACACCTATTTCAAAACTCGTTGTCGCAGCCGAATTACAGTCCACACTCTGAAGCCTGCAAAGGTTGTCGGTATTATGAACATAATTTGTGATTTATTACACGTTTTTTAATATAAAGAAATATCAGTGTTTCATGACCTACCACTGTAACAGTGTTATACAACAAAAACACGTCCATCCAAAATGCTATGAATGAATTGATAACAAATTAAGAAACACCGACATCCTTTGCAGGGTTTAGTGTGTGGACTGTAGCTTTGGCTGCGACAACAATTTTTGAAATAGGTGTATACTTATTGTCAAGTTCTCGATCATGTAAACGAAACGTGAAGTTGATTCGCGTGCTAGGTAGGTCCTATAATCCTAGTCCCATGGACATATACCCTTGGTGAAATTTGACGACCAACTATCATAACATGAACACGAGGTTAGTTGGGCAACAAAGGTTATGAAGGAAATAAACATTATCTTGCAAATAGTTGCCATTCTGTGTACAATACTAACATTATTTTAGACAATATAAATACCCAGTTATCCTTTATAAAAATGCACTTTTATTTGCTGTAAAAAATACTGATAAAGTTCTTATTCAGATAATATATAGTGATTTAAAATAAAGCATATATTGTATTGATTGTAAATAATCGGTTCTAAACCTCTCGTGAATTAGTTCTTGATATTCTAAATATCACGTGCACATTAAAGTCTTCTCTAGTTAATATAGATGCATCAACGGTTCCAGTAAGCAGTATAAGAACAATGTAGTAGCAGCCATCTTGAAAAGAGAGCACCGAGTTGCTATATTAATGTGGCATTGAAAAAATATGCAAGGTTGTAAGTGAGTCAGTCTGCTATAATAGAAGGATTTCATGGCAGCCATGTTTAATTTGTGGGCAACTACAAAAGAAAGTTTTTTGAATGACAAAGGATTTCAGTTCCCTTGCGAGAAAATCTCCAATGTTTTGACCACAAACGAATGTTGCATTCTAAGTTAGCATGGCACCTTGTAAACCTCTTCTAAGATCACATGCAGTATATGGTGACTCGGTGCTCATTTTTCAATGTGGCGCCCCTATTGTTAACTGGAACAGTATAGATGCCTGTATTCTCTAACAGGAAGTAAAAGTGCTGCCTGTGGATAAACTTTTTACTAGTCTATTTACTGGGGATTTACTTCACCCCCAGGCTACTCGCTGTCAGCAATTCAGAATCCAAAATGGAGGACGTTTGAAAGCGTGACGTCATAGTGAATAAAGTAGCCACATAGAGACGAGGTTCGTGCGTCAGCCATTCCTTTTCTCTTGGAGAGAAGCCTGGTATCGAGTTTGCTAGTGTATAAAATGTATTTCATATTGATTTTATTGTCTTTTGAAGACAGTAAGGTAATTTAAAATCACTGTTCATTATAAATACATATTACTATTAAAATTGCTAATTCGTAAAACTATTTACAAAATTATTACGTTCTTATTCTAAGGTGAATATGTTAACTATATACATATCAATTTACAAATTGATAAGAACGACATATAATTAGACAGAACAGTCCCTACGTACTCCAAGTCATGCCAAAACTTAACTTTGTAGTTTCTTCGGAGTTTTAAAGTAGGGAGTGTTTTGCAGTCTGCGTTGAATAAACTAGTGTGGGCAGTGTTTCCAAGGAGACAACTGCAGTAAAGTGAACGATATATAGCTAGCGGTTACACTAGTGTGGGCAGTGTTTCCAACAAAACAACTGCAGTAAAGTGTACGATATATAGCTAGCGGTTACACTAGTGTGAGGGGTGCTTTCAAGGAAACAATGAATTAAATTGAACCATAACATGCAGTTAAACTGACGTTGGCTGCGTATTTGTTTCAAAGAAAACAACTGGAGGCAAAACATCGGTATTAAAATGATATACGATAACTAGATGTTTAACTAATGTGGGTTGCATGAGTGTTTCTTAGAAAACAACTGGAGTACAATGTAGCACGGAATATATCTTGTGCTTAAACTAGTGTGATCTGCGTCGGTCAATGTTTCCAAGGAAACAGTTAGGTAGTGTTTCTTGGAAATACTGAATTGGAGTAAAATGTACGATAAAAAGTGGTTGAACTAATTTGTTGTCGCCACTGGATGGATAATGAAAGCGTGGAAAGTGTTTCCATGGAACCCTCCAGGGTTGACAGTGTGGTAAGCAATCTACGATTGGGATACCTGTGTTGTTTTTAGCACAACGGAGAAGTTAAACGTGGAGGTCGTCCAGATTTTCATAAAGTTTGGAGTCGTACTCACTAAGTCTGACGTAACGCTAGAGAAGAGAAAAGAAATAGATATCAACCTATAGATTGGATAAATTAACATGATATATGATATCAACAATATGGTTGATTAGTAAAACATACTGAATTATAATGGAAACTAGCGAGTAAAGTAGTATAGACTGCGTCGGTGTTTGATATAAACGATAGGTAATATAATAAAATATGTAACACCGTAAAAATTAAACTTTAATCTTAACTTTACCGCCCTTCGCCGGAGCTGATTATTATTATTGTTATTCTAATATTTAAACAGGGAGCCCATATCTCCTAGGATATTTTCAATGAGACTGATCAACTTTCTCACTGAAAAAAGGAATATCCATTTCTCAGTGTTTTTTCATTCCATTTTTAAATCAATTGAGGGACTATTGGTTACTCGGATTGACGTCGGAAATCGTTTACATTGATCAAGGAAGGAGCTAGAGGAGAGGATAACGTAAATAATAGTAATAGAACTGTGTATACATACTTCATGGAAGGACTCCATTTTCCTAATTCTGTCTCTTAAGTCTGGAAATGTAGGGCGTAAATCTGGTTTTTCTTGCCAGCAATCCATCATTACTTCATAGCTAAAGCGGTAGAGAAAAAAATATGAGATCATATGAATGTTTCAAGCACCAAATGTACGGACTTGGCTGCATGAAAGGAGTAATCAAGAACAAACGTAAAGGTTCAACAGGTCTTGAGTGATGAATGCACGGCTAATTGGCAAACTGATTGACTGACTGACCGACTCTGGATCGATTGACTGACTGACCGACTCAGGACTGATTGACTGACTGACTGATTGACCGACCGACCGACCGACTGATTGATTGACTGATTGCGTGGCTGAACAATGACTGACTGGCTGACTGGCTGACTGACTGACTGACCGACCGACTGACTGACTGATTGAATGCCTTTTTGACTGACTGACTGACTGACCTATTGACTGACTGACTTACTCTATGACTGACTGACTGGCTCAGACTGACTGACTGATTGATTGGTAGACTGACTGACTCAGACTGACTGACTGACTGACTGACTCTCTCACTCACTCACTCACTGACTGGCTCTCTCTCTTATCTCATAAACAAATGACTAAGCTACTTACAGTTCGTTGTCCAAGTGTTTTGGTTTGGGCATGCGCTGTCCTTCTTGAAGAAGCCCGACAACATCTTTTCCTTCTATCTTAGGGAAAGGTGACCCACCTGAACAATATAATACACATAATAATTAACCTTCGAATAACCTACCACATGTGTGTTTCATGCATTAGAAATATTAGTAAATAAAGACCATAAATAAGGCCCTTTTGATCTTGCATTTCCAGGGGCGGATCTAGGGGGTGTCCCTAGTGGCACTGGACACCCCCCTATAGCGCTGCAATTATCCCTATTATATTTAAGACATTTAGACCCCTTGGCAATGTTGAGGTTTGAAGTCTAGAATGCTTGTACATTGTGAAGGCCTACCAGCATTGACTTAGGAGGTGGGACTGGATAAACAAAAGTCTGTTAAGTAAACGTTCGTAAAGCCAAGGTTCCACTGATTAAAGTACGTTCTTTCAAAGGTAAAATTAACCACCAGTTATAAACATAGAGGATAATTTTGAAAATGATTGTAGCTTTGTCTGTAGAAGTACATTCAGACAAACAATCCTGGCAGCCAGTTCAATGTACTCACCTACTGTAAATATTTCATAGAGAACCACGCCATAACTCCATCTAAAACGACAAAAGAAAACTCTGCTTATCATAATTGTTTCAAAATGTTTTAACTTATTCGCCACTATTTTATTGATGATGTCTTTTTGCCGTCGCAATCTTTTGGGATGCAAGAAAATATGTACTGCATTGACTTCGTCTCAATGCGCTGCAAAATAGACCCTTTCCGAATTCGCAATACTGATTACGAAACTGATTTCACTATATTGTATCTACTCCAACCTTGACTTGTATCTATTGTTCCATGGTCAGTGAAGTGAATTGGGGAAAGGTACGTCTATTAGCAATGAAGAACCGATCAGTAAGGCCTGAAAAATTATTATGTCATAATCAGCATTTTTTATCGGTCCTTGTTTGATGTACTCATAGATACGTAATGTGGTGCTTATATAGCGCATTTCACATACGTCTCAATGCGTTTTACAATTATTGTACGGACCGTTGGCGGCTTACAAGATCCTACGTGTCTCACCTACCCCCTTGTCCCCCAGGGAGTATCTCACCTACCCCCTTGTCCCCCAGGGAGTATCCCAAGGGATCCCTTAGTTATCTCCTGGCCCTATGAAGGACAACGCGTGACAACGATTTTTGAAATAGGTGAATATTTAACCTCGCTTTACTTGAATATCAATATGATACTAATGTATTCATTATACTTACATGTCACTCATAGTCGTACACTCCCCATACAATAAGGACTCGTACGCAGTCCACTTGACCGGGAGACGACCCTGCGTAAACGTTAATTTAATTTAATTAACGGTTCTTGCGCATTTCGCAAGCCTTAATGCGCTTACAGTAAAAAGTATATCTATATATAAATAAGTTTAGAAATGTACAATAAAAAATATAATAAAATATACAATAAAATAGAGTGAATTAAAACTTAGATGCTAAATATAGTGTTAATAATACTAATATAATATACTAAATAATAATAATAATAATAAAAATAATAATAATAATAATAATAATAATAATAATAATAATTAATTAATTAAAATTAAAAGTCGAGAATATCTACTAACAATTAAACGCTTCTTTGAATAAAAATTTAATAACTTATTAATTAAACGTTATAGGGGGAATCATCAGTTTTCAAAAACTTCCAACAGGCACAAATAACGAAAAAAAAAACATTCCACTTTCTTCGCTGTCTTTTATTCTTATCTATAATATAGTTTGATTCTAACAACCGCTCTGATTGGCCCAAAAAGTTGATTTCTTTAAACGCTGTCGTCTGCTTCTTGTTCGCTTTTGAAAATAGCGCCCAAAATACTTTTTTCGTATTCTCCATTAACATCCCTCGTATTTGTTTCACCGAGAAATCACAGAAATATCAGTGCCTTTTTGGGTATTTATTCAGAGCCATTTCCACTGAAAAACTATGCAATTCCTATTTCTAAAAGCGCGCGAAACGCTGTAAGTGATTTTCGAAAAATAGTCAGCGGAAGTGTTTTAACCAATCAGCGCGCGGGATTTTCTGGGTATTTATACTAATGATAGTTGCTATATGAAAAAAACCACATGAGTCATGGCTGCGATAGATCCAGCCTTACCTTAGAGGTACGCGTATAAACGTTTTCCTGGTGTACATCTCGTGCAAGACCAAAGTCTGTGATTTTACACATCTCACCTTCACCAACAAGAACATTACGAGCTGCAAGGTCTCTGTGAATAATCTGGAGAATAAAATGAATCATTATTGCTTGCGGCTTCATCATCATCGTAACTTCACTATCATTATCATTGTGATCATTTCAGTTATCCTACATAGACACTGATGTTATCATCATCATCATCATATTTATCATAACCATCATCATCACTGTCATCATAAACATAATCATCATTAACATTATCACCATCATATTTATCATAACCATAATAATCATTAACATCATCATCACAATCAAGCATAATCATCAATATCAATCAGTTGTGATGATCATCTTTATCAGATATTATCATCCGATTACTAGCCGACACGCAGGCTAATTACTATCATTATCATCAATATCATCGTCATTATCTTTATTGTTATCATCAGCATCAGCATCACTATCTCATATCATGATTATCATCATCGTCATCATCATCATATTGCCAAACACCATTCAACCTACCCATCGCCTGATAAAGACTAGTAGCAGTCGAAACGTCGCGGTCCAAACCTTACATTCGTGAGAGAAACGAATATTTTCTACTATAATCATCATCATCATCTTCATCATCGTCATCACAATCACCATCATCATCATCACCATCATCATCACAATCGGCACCACCACCATCATCATCGTCGTCATCACCATCATCATCATCACAATCGGCACTACCATCATCATCACAATCACCATCATCACAATCGGCACCACCATCATCATCATCATCGTCACCATCAACATCATCACAATCGGCACCACCATCATCATCATCATCACCCCACCACCACCACCACCACCACCACCATAACACTCATTATTTGATGATTGTCATACAGCCTGATCAACTCACCTTTTTGGAAGAAAGATAAGCCATTCCATTAGCGATATGCCATGAGTAAGTAAACAGCTGCTTAGACGTCAATGAACTAACAGGTTTGCTGTCAGGATCATCAAAGTATGTGTCCTTAAGACCACGACTCTTTCTTAGATGACCCAGTAGATCACCAAAAGGCACGAACTCCGTAATCATATAATATGGCTCTAAAACAATTGATTTGAAGGAATTTATCAAAACGAAATCATATGAAGTGTAAATAACTTAACTACTTTTTGCTACTATGTTTGTTTGTTTGTTCGCTTGTTTGTTTGTTTTCTTGCTTATTTGTTTGCTTGTTTGTTTGTCTGTTCGCTTGTTTGTTTGTTTGTTCGCTTGTTTGTTTGTTTTCTTGTTTGTTTGTTCGCTTGTTTGTTTGTTTTCTTGTTTATTTGTTTGCTTGTTTGTTTGTCTGTTCGCTTGCTTAATTGTTTTCTTGTTTGTTTTCTTGCTTGTTTGTTTGTTTGCTTGTTTGCTTGTTTTGTTTTCTTGCTTGTTTGTCTGTTTGCTTTTTTGCTTGTTTGTCTGTTTGCTTATTTGTTTGCTGGTCATTTGCCTGTTTGTTTGTCTGTTTGATTAATTGTTTGTTCGCACGTAGCTTGTTTGATTGTCTTTCTGTCTGTCTGTTTGTCTTTCTGTCTGTCTGTCTGTCTGTCTGTCTGTCTGTCTGTCTGTCTGTCTGTCTGTCTGTCTGTCTGTCTGTCTGTCTGTCTGTCTGTCTGTCTGTCTGTCTGTCTGTCTGTCTGTCTGTCTGTCTGTCTGTCTGTCTGTCTGTCTGTCTGTCTGTCTGTCTGTCTGTCTGTCTGTCTGTCTGTCTGTCTGTCTGTCTGTCTGTCTGTCTGTCTGTCTGTCGGTCTGTCTGTCGGTCTGTCTGTCGGTCTGTCTGTCTGTCGGTCTGTCTGTCTGTCGGTCTGTCTGTCGGTCGGTCGGTCTGTCTGTCTGTCTGTTTGTCTGTCTGTTTGTTTGTTTGCTGTCTGTTTGTCTGTATTGGCTGCACGTTTTTATCAACCCTTCTTAAAATAAGTGTGTTTCCATCCTACCTGAATTTGATACACATCCATAAAGAGAAATCACGTTAGCATGGTGGTCAAGAGTCTTCATTAGTTCCAACTCTGCTAAGAAATCGCGTTTATCATCTACTGTTGCGTCTTCTAAAAGAAGTGAAAAAAAAAACATTTATTACTACGTCAATTTAGGAAAAAAACAAAATAGTTAATATGTTGACTTTCTGAGCCTTCTGCAGAGGTTCCGTGAGGAATCGAAAACGATTTTTCAAGCTCACTGAATTGCGAGCGACAACACTGTATCCATGAAACAAAAAAGTACTGGAAGAAAATAAAAATGTCCGGTGTAACGGGGGGAGGGGAGGATTAGGAGGTTTATTGAGTTCTATTTGCAGCTATAAGAAAATATTGGATAAAATATTATCCTTGGTTTAGAAGAATTTCGTTAAAGAGGTGTTCCGCTCTAATAATCTGCACGGATCTACACGTCCCAAAATACAGCACCACAAGCGGTCAACGTACATTTCTGTATAGATCGACGAAAATCTGGAACTCTATTGATACATCTCAAGTCTATTAACAACATATCGCCGACATGAAGCAAAAGTTAAACTTGACGCAAACGATCAACTAGACAAAATAAATTAAATAAGCGTTGATACATATAAATAATAATTAGGATTTTATTGTAATTATGTAGAATTTGTTATAAATTAAAATGTTAATAAAGTTTGTATTGTAATATTCTTACTTTTCAACATTTTCAAAGCAACGACCACGCCTTCTTTATTTTTGTCTAGCTCGACAATTCCCTTAGCAACAAGACCAAACGCTCCTTTCCCAATGACTTTGATAACCACGATGTTTTGTCGCGGGACTTCCCACTGGCGCGTTGTGGGATTGAATCCAACTGGAGGGATGATGTGATAATTGTCGTCACTGTTATCGGGGTAGTCTCTGTCATGATTCTCCTGAATAAATACAATGAATAGTTGTTATTTAGCTTTCTTTGGTATAATGATAACAGTGAATGTTGATGAGGATGATGAGGATGATGAGGATAACAATGATGATGATAACAATGATGACGATAACAATAATGATGATAACAATGATGACGATAACAATGATGATGATAACAATGTTGATGATGATAATGACGATGATAATGATGATGATGATAACAATGATGATGATAACAATGTTGATGATGATAATGACGATGATAATGATGATGATGATAACAATGATGATGATAACAATGTTGATGATGATAATGATGATGATAACAATCATGACGATAACAATCATGATAATAATAATGATGATAATAATAATAATAATGATGATAACAATGATGACGATAACACTGATGACGATAACAACCATGATAACAATAATGATGATGATAATGATAATGATGATAAGCCGGAGGAAGAGAATAAAGATGACTGATTTTCTGATGATAACCATTATCATAATGATGGTGATAATGATGATAGTGATATACGATGATGGTTATAACGATGATTACAATCATGTTGATACTGATAACATGACAATGATTATGGTGATATTAACAAACATGATAATAATCCGTGAACGACCTGATGATGAAACGATCGCCAAAGTGATAATGTTATATTGGTTTCACAAAGAAACAATAAATTATCATACATGAATATGCCATGCACTCGAGTCCAGATATTTCAAAGCCAATATAGCTAGGCTTTTACGGTAATCCAGCACCAAATCAGAACATCGTTTAGGATTGGTTTTAAAAACAATAGAGTCTTTTCAAACAATAGTTTCCTTCACAGTTCCCTGCGCCATCTTGAAAGGTAGCCGAGCCTTTGCATCGAAGCGAGACGAACGTTGAGCTTGTAATGAAAGAGACCTTTTAATACCTCGCGTGACAATTATTCACGTGTCTCTATCATTGCAAGCTCAACGTTCGTCTCAAATCAATGCAAAGGCCCGGCTACCTTTCAAGATGGCGCAGCGAACTGTGAAGGGTACTATTGCCCTAAATGTAACCAAACAATAGCGGTACTGTATTAAGCGGCGTTTACACGAGCAATTTTTCCTTGACAAGTTTTCCTTGACAAGGAAAAATTGCTCGTGTAGATGGAGTAAAATGAACGATTTTTCCTTGACAAGGAAAAGCTAGCATGTTGGCTTTTCCTTGACAAGGAAAAATTGTCAAGGATGAAATTTGCTCGTGTAGACGGACAACAAGGAAAATGTGGCAAGGAATATTAATGAGATCAGTTCCCAGTCTTTTCGCACGATCAGTCAAAATAAACGCCATGTGTTTTTTTACTCGATAAGGGACTGGAAGCAATATTATGTTAGTACTCCGCTGATTGCAAGGCATTGCGGGCACAACCTAAACTTGTCAAGGAAAACTTGTTCATCATCTACACGAGCAAGGAAACCTTGTCAATATAAAATTGTCAAGGAAAACTTGCTGATCGTCTACACGAGCAATGAAAATTGTCAAGGATACTTGTCAAGGAAAAATTGCTCGTGTAAACGCCGCTTTTAATAGAGGGACAACCAAAACGCTGGTGCTGGATTACTGGGCTTTTAACTTTCTTATCAGAAGACTATAGGAGAAAATAATTGAAAGAAAAACAAAACAGAAAAGAAAACAAGTCAATGAAAGACCTACCATGTTGACCAGGACGTGAGACTGGGGTCTTGTGTGTTTGTGTAGAAGCTCACTAAAACGTCAAAATGAAAACCAAAGTTTTAAATATACTATTCCATAGACAACGGCGATATCAAAGCAGGAATCATACAGTAATAGCCCACGTACAAGAACCTGGGTTTTAAGAACCTGTTAGGCTAAAAATGTTATTTAAGCCCCATCCACATAAGAATCTATTAAGGTTTAAGTACCATTTATATAAGAACTTTATAAGAACCTATTTAGGCTAAATTGAAAAATTCAGGTTCTTATACGTGGGCTATAACACTGATTATTTCATTGTTTTTGTTGCTGCTATTTTTCAGCGCCTCTAGTGTCGTTATTATATAATTTTTATTTGTTGTTGTAATAGTGTTTTTTTTTTGTAACTATTTATCGTTAATTGTATTATTATTTTTTGTTCAAATTGTTGTTGATATAACTGTTTTGTTGTTGTTGATGCTATTCTTTTTATAGTCGATGTCGTTATTTTTCAGTTTTTTGTTGTTGTTGTTTTAATAAATTTTCTGTTGTTGTTATAAGTGATGTAAAACTGTTTTGTTATTGTTAATACTTTTTAATTATTTTTGTATAGTCGTTATAATTGTGTTGTTGTTGTTGTTATTACTGATTTATATTGTTGTTTTGTTGTTGCTATTAATTAGTTCTTTGTTAATGTTTTTTCTTTGTTATTGCTGTTCATATTGATGTTATTTTGCCTGGTTGTTATAATTGTGTTGCTGTTATCATTTCTGATTTTTAATTGTTGTTTTTGTTGTTGCTATTAGTTTTTCGTTTTTGTTATTGTTGTTCCTATTAAAGTTATTTTATCTGGTTGTTATAATGTTTTTGTTGTTGATTGGTTTAATGAAGTAGCTTACCTTTGCTCTCGCAGACTTTCTGAAAAACAAAATAACATAAAAAAATCAATTAAAAATGAATTAAAAAGGCACTTAGAAGCAAAAGGCTAAAACCTTCAAAACGAAAGAAGACATAGAGCCACTCTCTACACTTAAAAAGCAGTCAGAAAATTTGTCACATTCCGGCTTTTTGTTATAAAAAGTACGAGGATTCCCTCCCCACTATTTGCTTAGCACTTGGTATATTATTTGTCACTAAAAACAGCCTGATGACAACTAGTAAAAAACTCTTCAGTTGTTTATACACTCGAGCAGTGGACAATACTACCCCTCCCTCCCTCCCCTCTCCCCTTGAAAACAATATGCTAAATAGAACAGTTTCATTCGTTTATTACGCTCAAGCAGTGGACAGTACTACCCCTCCCACCCATCTCTCCTTGAAAACAATATGCTAAATAGAACAATTTCATTCGTTTGTTACGCTCAAGCAATGGACAGTACTACCCCTCCCACCCATCTCTCCTTGAAAACAATATGCTAAATAGAACAATTTCATTCGTTTGTTACGCTCAAGCAGTGGACAGTACTACCCCTCCCACCCATCTCTCCTTGAAAACAATATGCTAAATAGAACAATTTCATTCGTTTGTCACGCTCAAGCAATGGACAGTACTACCCCTCCCACCCATCTCTCCTTGAAAACAATATGCTAAATAGAACAATTTCATTCGTTTGTTACGCTCAAGCAATGGACAGTACTACCCCTCCCTCCCTCCCCTCTCCCTTTAAAAACAATATGCTAAATAGAACAGTTTCATTCGTTTATTACGCTCAAGCAGTGGACAGTACTACCCCTCCCACCCATCTCTCCTTGAAAACAATATGCTAAATAGAACAATTTCATTCGTTTGTTACGCTCAAGCAGTGGACAGTACTACCCCTCCCACCCATCTCTCCTTGAAAACAATATGCTAAATAGAACAATTTCATTCGTTTGTTACGCTCAAGCAGTGGACAGTACTACCCCTCCCACCCATCTCCCCTTAAAAACAATATGCTAAATAGAACAATTTCATTCGTTTGTTACGCTCAAGCAGTGGACAGTACTACCCCTCCCTCCCATCTCCCCTTAAAAACAATATGCTAAAAAGAACAATTTCATTCGTTTGTTACGCTCAAGCAGTGGACAGTACTACCCCTCCCACCCATCTCTCCTTGAAAACAATATGCTAAATAGAACAATTTCATTCGTTTATTACGCTCAAGCAGTGGACAGTACTACCCCTCCCTCCACTCTCCTTTTGTAAGCGAACTGCTAACTATATGGGGATTTCATGGCATGTTTGTAGGCAAGTACAAAAGAATGTTTTGAATGACAAAGGATTTCAGTTCCCTTGAGAAAAAAGCTCCATTGTTTTGTGCACAAAGCTGTCATGAAACCTCTCCGGCGCTTAATGAATCTTACTTCGTTTTTTACGTTCCAGATATATGTAGATCAACACTAATATAACAAGCAGTAGCACCACACCCACGAAGATCCAGTAATACTTGCGGTGGTCGTGAGAACTGTGCACTCCGTCATCAGCTGAGCCTGAACAAAAAAATACATAAGCCGAAACCACAACAGTGTGAAGTGACGGGGTGAGGGGGGCAACATTCCAAGTTACGTACGGGGGGGGGGGGGGGGGGAGGTGTTGGTCAAATTACAATTTTCTTGAAATATGAAATTTCAACATTTCTAAAAGCCCATCACTTTTAGTATACATCGGCAAAGTTTAGGTCCTGTTTTTTTTCTTCTATAACTTCCTTCATACGAATTTCGATATAGTAATGAAGACAAAACTGAATAAATACGAAGTAGTGTATGTGAAATCTCCTTCGAGTACTGAACACTGTATATGCACAATGCGATAGTAAGAACAAATAACTTCAAGTCAGGCAATATATTGCAGCTAACAAAGCGGACTACACTGCGAAAAACAAACAACAAAAACAAGAAAAAAGCACATAACAAATAAGCAAGCAAGCAAGCAAGCAAGCAAGCAAGCAAGCAAGCAAGCAAGCAAGCAAGCAAGCAAGCAAGCAAGCAAGCAAGCAAGCAAGCAAGCAAGCAAGCAAGCAAGCAAGCAAGCAAGCAAGCAAGCAAGCAAGCAAGCAAGCAAGCAAGCAAGCAAGCAAGCAAGCAAGCAAAATATTACATCGACGCGAACTAAAAGAAAAAACAACATAAAACAAAAGAATACATTTGCGTCCAGAGAAACGCGGGAAAGGGGGTGAGGCTAACTTACCACCATCATTCACGACAAGTCTAGTGATATTCCTCAGTTCATATCCCCCTTCAAAGGTTAACTTGCATCCATAATAGCGGCCCAAATCGTCACTTCGAACGTTCTTTAAACTCAACGATGAGTCGTCTTTCTCTATGTTAACCCTATCTTTGTACGATAGGTACTCAATCTCGTTATTTTGATGTCTTTGTGCTATGATGACCTTAATGGTGCCATCCTTATCATACAAACCCCACTGCGCTAACGTGACGGGTTTATTACTCCAGTATTCCCATCGAAAGGTGATGGCATCTCCCACTTTGGCGTAAAGAGGATTTGTGGGCGTGATGGTAAAGCAGGGCTTGCTGCAGAAACCTGAAGTTAGAAAATTGATTTCCATTCAAGACGTCTAATTATTCAGTTAACTGTAATACGATAAGTTTTCTAATTCTTTACGCGATACGTTTTCGGTCTACACGACTAACTATTATTCACGCGTTGCGTATTAGATCTACGACTTGTCGCACACAACCAGGTGAACGTAGTCTAAAAATTATAAGCCTCGAGGTTTCTTTTCTGACTGCCTTGCACGTGGTCTATAGTCTTTATATTGATATATAGTGTATATCCTTTCTTTTTTTGTAAACAATTTTCTATATGTAAAAAAAAAAGAAACTTGTAAAATAATTTTCCGGTAATTATTAACCAATCAGAAGCATTTTTGTCGATGCGCCAGTCTCATACCCAGACCCTTCTCAGCTTTCTAACGAAAAATCTCTGGAAAAAAAAAACCTAACCGGAAGCCAGAATCTTTGCGACCATGTCAACAGAGCGCATGCTCCTTCTCGTGAACGCTGTACGAACGCTTGCACTTGTCGCATCGAAGCCAACTTATTATTCATCAGTCACCGTCTTCTGTATGAACTTCGGTACGCTTGAATTATTCGGTACGCTTCAAAATGATTTTTTAACGAATTTCTGCTTAAAGAAGTTAATGATGATGATGATGATAAAGACAACTATAACAATGATGATGATAATGACGACGAAGATACTAACGAGGATTATGATGAAATTTAATCCATCTCCCAATATTTATGATAACAATGACGATGCTGAAAGTGATGACAATGGGATCTTATAATGATGATGACGATGATAAAGACAACGATAACAATGATGATGATAATAATGACGACGAAGATGCTGACGAGGATAATCCATCTCCCAATACTTATGATAATAATGACGATGCTGAAAGTGATGACAATGGTATCTTATAATGATGATGATGATGATAAAGACAACGATAACAATGATGATGATAATAATGATGACGAAGATGCTGACGAGGATGATGATGAAATATAATCCATGTCCCAATACTTATGATGACAATGACGATGCTGAAAGTGATGAGAATGGGATCTTATAATGATGATAATGATGATAAAGCTAGACAACTACAACAATGATGATGCTGACAATGATGACAAAGGGATCTTATAATGATGATGATGATGATGATGATGATGATGATGATGATGATGATGATAAATATTGACAACCATAACAATGATGATGTCAATGATGACAATAATTATGCAACCTCCTTCAGTCCCAGGGCCATCTCCGCTTTTAGCTATATCATGATTACTATAATGGCAATGTTAGTGATTGCAATGCTGAAATAATATATTCATTATCTTATGTCACAAAACATCAGGTCATTCTTTAAGATGTTAATTTATGGTCTGTTACAGCATGTACCTGACAGAAAAGTCTAGACCTTGATCGTATGATCGTATGATCACTCACCACAAACAACATTTCTATATATATACTGAATATTCGATTATATTTATTTGATCAAATATAAAATGAGAATATTAAACATTAAATACAACCATAACTACGTATAAACCGAATGGCGAAGAAAAAAATACATTTTAAATTCAAACATTTCTCTTTCATTGCTCATCAAAATACTTCGGTTGTTTTGGCATCAAACAGAGTAACACACTCCCCTCCCCTCTCCAGAACATCCATTAAAGAAAATATATTTTATTATCCTTTCGATTTAACGATTCGATTAATTAAAAAGCCAGGATATAGGAGATCAACTTTTATGATGATAGGTGTTTAAGATGAAACTAGAAAAACATATTCTTCAAATTTGTGTACACAGTTGAAATGTTATAATTGTTTTGATAGAATGCGTATTCAGTAAATGACATGACGTCAACCGTATCGCTTGAAAGACTATTATATGCCATAAATAGTAATCAAATTTGAATTATAATAATGCAACTTAGCGAAGAAATTTCAAATATGTGCAGTGTAAGTATTTTATAATTTAGAAAACAAGTTTTGAAGGTAATTTCAGTTCAAGATAAACAAAAGTTTATATTTGAAAGCACGTAGATTTTGACTTGTACGTGATACGGTTTTGTTTTCTGAATAAAACTTACTTTAATAAAACATATAACAACTATCAAAACGTTAAAAAAGTACTAGCTATTTTATTAATAGCTTTGAGTTTACTGCAGTGTTCTTTTTACTTTGGAAAAATAAGCAAACGATAGGAAAATAATGTCATCAAATTTGTTGTTGTTGATGATCTGAGCAACAATGCATGGCTAACTTTAGGATATTCTAGTATTTTAAAGCATTTTTCTATATCATTATAATACAATTTTAACACTATAATACTGAATAAAGATTAATACATTAATATTATATAAATAGATTATAAAATACCTGATGAAAGTCGTGGAAAAATAAAAATCGTCAAGGCAAACTTCAACCAAAACATTGTGTTCGACTGATCAGTCAACTTCGAATTAGCAATATTTTAACACAGTTAACTGTCTTTTTTCTTCCATTTTTAGACCAACATATTGTGAGTATTGCTTTCTTTACCAGAACACAGCGAGGGATTGTTTATAGGAGAGTTTAAACGGGAATTAGCAGAGATATCTTTGGTAGAAGCAAGGATTGAATGACTTCAGCTCACAGCCTGTCCTGACAATGGGAGCCCCTGCAGTCACGCAAAACGTACGAGTAGGTGGGGGACTGGGACTAACTAGTTGGTTTGCTCGCGCTTTTTTCAAGGGTCTTGGAAGAGGGGGTCGTAAGGGTTTGCGGTATTGCGGTATTGAGTCATTTTTGTTGCGGTATTACGGTAATTTTTATTTTAACATGGGGTATTGCGGTGTGCGGTAATCCTACTGTTTGGCCTTGGTATTCGGTGAAAAAACTAGAAAACTAGATTTGGTCGAGAAGTACGTTTTAATAATCGTCTACTCTACTGACAGATATCCTTTTAAAGGTCAGACATACATTACAACAGGAGCCCATTACCCGGAGCCTTCATCTTACCTATCCGCTCTTGGAGTGAACGTTTTTACAGACCTGTCTATTTTTAGAACATAATTCCCGCCAACCTTAGCCAATCATATTAGCCAATCATCTTAGCCAATCATATTAGCCAATCATATGGGCTCCTGATTACAAACATATTATTCTTTCATGAAAACCTTAGTTTTTAATTCAAAACGGCTATTTTTGAATTTTCGTTGTGGTATCGGTGTTTTGATAAATTTAGTTGCGGTATTCGGTATTTGCCCATTTTTTTGTGCGGTATTGCGGTATCCAGACCCCCCTAGCTTACGCCCCCCTCTTGGAATGCACTACAGTCCACGACTCACTCTGAACAATAACTCTTGCTAAGCGACCGTCTCCGGTAAGCAACCACTCTTTCGAATTCCTGTTTTGTTTCCCATATAAACTCTGTAATAAATCTCTCTCGCAAGCAACCACTCTCGTAAGCGACCGCGACCACCTTTAGGGCTCAAATTTTGGACCTTCTCATTGTTTTTCCTCACTCATAAACGACCATCCAGAGTCATTAGACTGCTGCCTTTTGGAAAACTATACCTAAAACATCTTAAGAGATACCTTGGTGGAAAAAATATACCAAACAAAGAGTTAAGATACAGTAATTTTGAAATTCATTGATATCTTTTGACGTGTGTGTGGAGGTGTTAAATATTACGCATGGTTTGGGCTTCATGTAATAGTATAGGGTTCTCGTGGTTTGGGCTTCCTGTTTTAAGGTTCTCGTAAGCGACCATCTCCCGTAAACGACCATTTTCTTCTGGACCGAGGTTGGTCGCTCAAGAGAGAATCAAATGTATTCACTATTTAGAGTTCACTTTTCACCCGGGGGGGGGGGGGGGGGGGGGGGGGGGGGGGGTACTCCCATATATTTACTATACGGGGATGATCCGCTGAACAGGGTATGGTTTTTCGAGCTTTCTGTCATAAACAGGGTATGGGTTTTTGAGTTTTCTGTCATGAACAGGGTATATTTTTACCCCATTTCCCAATTTCCTTAGTTTTTTTTTTGTCATATTCAGGTATATTAACTAGGTAATACGATGGGCAGCGCGGTCTTTCGTCTTTCGTGAAATTCAGCACGTTTTCGCGGCATAAACAGGGTCCTAAACTGTCATAAACAGGGTCCCATTTTTATCCCTTGTCATAAACAGGGTATACGAATTTGTTTTGTTTCTGTCATAAACAGGGTCACCGTTTTAGGATCCCAGCGGAACACTCCTACCCAAATCCTAGCGGAGTACCCCCCCCCCCCCCCGGGACTTTTCAACGTTTTTGAAATAGCTTAGTGTATATTAATACATGGCCAAACGTTTTGCTAACAAGAGAAATGTAAGAAAAAACACTGTTTTATTTACAATATTTAATAACTAAAATACAATGAATTTATACAAAATAATTTCAAAATAATAGCTTTAAAATGACCTTAACTACATATTGCACTTTAGAATCTTATTTACAATTTTTTCTTACTTTGTTAATAAAAAGCTCGTATAAAAATCTACTTCTCTTAAGAATAATTCTTGAGTATTGATGTTCAGATTAATCTGTTAACATGTGTTAATCGTCCTGATATGGGCAGTTGTTGAATGACTCAGTGTAAGCTATGTCCTTATAATTCATCCAAATTCGCATACAAGTCTTTCTCATAGTCCATCATATGTATGTAATCCTGAAATGAAGATAGTTCAATAAGCTACACGAAAACATAACTTAAATCAGTTCGCAGTTTCGCAGGGGAAGGGGGGGGGGGGGGGTAGGACTGTCCACAAGTTTCTCGGCAACTTTTGGACAACTTTTCCGATTTTGAGCAACTTTTTCACTTAAATGAATTCAAACCAATTAACAGGCCCAATACGAAAAAAATATGTTTTTTACTCCAATGATTAAAATTCTGTTTGACAATTGGCTTTACAGTATTTGAATACACTTTGTGAAACAGTGGTCTTCCCGTGGTAATTTGTAAATACGATCCAGGTGGTCAGCGGTTGTAAAATCAAAACAAACTATTCTAGATTTATGTTAACACGATATAATATTAAAGCTGACGGAATTCTATGCTATGAAATCATCAAATTGATAAGTAGCGTCAACAAATTTCGAGCAACTTTTGAGCAACTTTTAGATTTTTGAGCAACTTGTAAGCAACTTTTTGTTTTTTTGAGCAACTTTTGAGCAACTTTTGGGGAAATAATGAGCAACGTTTTTGACTTTTTGGAGCAACTTGTAGACAGCCCTAGACCAGGGGGGGGGGGGGGGGGGGGGTTGATTGTTTGTACCTTTTAGGGGTCATTTGCGAAATCGATTGGACAATTGGACAAAAGGAGTACGATTGTATGATTGATGATTGACTGAATGATTGAATCATTGATTTACAGATTGATTAATTAATTGATTGACTGGATGATGGATTGATTGATTTACAGATTGATTGATTAATTGATTGACGAATGATGGATTGATTGATTTACAGATTGATTAATTAATTGATTGACTGAATGATGGATTGATTGATTTACAGATTGATTGATTAATTGATTGACTGAATGATGAATTGATTGATTTACAGATTGATTAATTAATTGATTGACTGAATGATGGATTGATTGATTGATTGATTGATTGATTGATTGATTGATTGATTGATTGATTGATTGATTGATTGACTGAATGATATAGTCCAACCTTTTCATGTCTCTCAAGCCGTCTAAGAGTAGAACTTATTGATTCAAATGATGGTCGTTTATCGGGTGTGGTTTTCCAACACTCACACATTAATGCGTATCTACAAAAAAGAAACAAAATCATTAAATAGCAATCATTTTCAAAATAAGTTGTGACTCTTACTTTTATAAACACGCATTAATTAAGAGGAAATACTAAACTTTAAAGTCGTCCCTCCCCTGATCCTCCTGCTCGCGTACAATCTTATCCATTTTTGTCCTGATATATGTGTTCTATTGTGAAAGTTTGATTTCAGAGGGGATTTTGTTTGAAAATCAACAAAAAATCTGTCTAAAGCGTACCCACGTATTATTTATAAACGGTTAAAACTTTCGAGAACCATTCACAAAAGCAACAACAGTTGCAGGATGTCATATATACTCACATCTCATCATCCAAGTGTTTAGGTTTTGGCATTCTATATTCTTTATAAATTTGCTCAGCGATATCACGTGGGCTTATACCTGGATATGGACTGCCACCTAATTAGAGATTATATATAAATCAATATATATAAAAACCATTGTCGCAGCCAATGAAACTCGGGGGAGGGGGGGGGGGGGGGGGGGCGGAGTTCTCCCTTTGTCCAAGTGGTAGGGGTGATCGGCGGTCGATTTCGTAAATGACCCCTAAAAGGTGCGCGTAAATTAAGAGAACTGTCAACGCCTTGTTGATTTCGGTACGACTGTGCGATGTTTTGGCAGCTAAGCTTATTTTTATTTACAAAGCCAAGTAAAATTGACCCTTACAGGTACGTATGTATACAGAGTCATGATATGTAATTGACTTTTGAGCAAGAACCTTAAAAGGAAACATTGTAACCCTAAAAGGAGCACCGGTCACCCCTACCACTTGTATAAAGGGAGTACCACCCGGGCAATGAAACTTGTCTTGGAGTATTGGAGTGTTGACTGTTGCTTCGACCGCGACAACGATTTTTGAAATATAGAACCAGTGCACACACTTAATTACAAGAACGTTGTCAGCTGACTTTTGTAATTTAGTGGGAAAGGAATTAATATTAAATGACAAAGGAAGATCACTCAATCTGAACTCTTTCTTTTGATATTCTTTTCTTACTAAATTACTAATGTTCTTTTTTCATGTGACAACATTCTTGCAATTCGGTGTATATAGGTACATATTTACAACATAGTTTGATTCGAAAGCGCTCTCTGAAAACATAGAGATAGAAATATCAACACCGGACACATGCATGTGTGATAAGATTTTTAACAGTGTGCGAAATCACTATAACCATAGTCAATATAGAGGGGTCTATAGCACTTTATGTTATGTAATAAGTTTTGATATCATAGTGCTGCACTAATCACGTGTTTTTACCTATCGTAAATATTTCGTACAGAACTATTGCGTAGCTCCATCTGTTGACAAAACAAACAAAACAACTGATCAACAACAATCAAACAAACATACAATCAAATATATTAACAAATTAAAAAGACAAAAGACAGTAAATCATACAATCAAACATACCAACAAATAGACAAGCAAACAACCAATCAACCAACCAACTAAACAAATAAACAAGCAAGTAAACAAAGAAACAAGCAAAACAAAAAAGCAAACAAAAATTAACTGAAAACAAACACACAAAACATATAAACAAACAATCAAGAAAACAAATTAACAGGCAAAAAAAAAAAAAAATAACACACCGACACACAAGTTAAAACAAGCATGCAAACAAGCAAACAAGCGAACACGATCACACAAAAACAAACTTATAAACAGACAAATAATTATACTATATCAAATTAAATTAACTATAACTCACATGTCGCTTTGTGTTGAGTAAAAACCATACAAGAGAGCTTCATATGCCGTCCATTTGACAGGGAGTCCGCCCTGTGTACAAATATCAATATATCAATCTACATTATATTAATATATGTAAAAATAAATAAGAGCTTAAAGATTAACCACTATTGATATATAAATATCCATTTTCATCATATACTACGCCATATACTACCAGCAACAGAATGTTAATTTTTACTGAATGAATGCATGTTTTGAATGTTTTTACATAAGAGAATGTGCATGGACGCGAGACCAGTACTAAAAAAATAGTGGATAAAATATTTTGCAAGACTATAAAAAGTTCAGAGCCGTAGGCGTGCCTTGCATGCCGTGAGATTTTCATACGAAATCTGTTCTATATTACATGCAGTGGAGACAAACTAATTCCTTACGGACGTCTTAAAGGTTATACTAAGCCCTCCCCGGGGGGTGGTGGTGAGGGGGGGGGGGGGGGGGGGGGGGACGGTGTGCATGCTCCCATGTTCCCTTGATCTTTTTGCATTTTCTCCCTTGTTCCCCATAAGTTAAATAACTGTTTCCCTAAAATATTTTACCTTATGATCCCATGATCCCCAAAAACTATTGTTTTATCATATATTTTGTTCCCTTGTTCTCTGAAAATAAATATGCTTGTTCCCTTGCTCCCTAAAACCCCTGGGAGGGGCTCTATACTCACCCTTCGTTTCTTTTGATAGATATCATCCATTTTCACATCCCTTGCCATTCCAAAGTCAGTGATTTTACATGTCTCACCCTGACCAACCAGAACATTACGAGCAGCAAGGTCACGATGAATGATCTAAAAATGAGAACCGACATAATACCTTAAATTATTTAGACATCATAGAGTCGGTGAATAAATATAAGTCAATTTAGAGGTAGCCGTAACTCTCTTAAAACCCATGGTCACTTACCAGCATGCATACCATTTCATTGAATTTCATTGACTTCTATTGAAACTTATAATTTCGAACAATGGTTTCGAGTTTCGAGACAAGTTTTCGTTTTTTTCGGGGTTTTTTTTCGTTTTCGTTTTTTTTTTTTTGAGAATCAATTTAATATATGGTTTGAAAACATTTGTATATAACTGTAATTAACAGCTATTGAAAAAAATTCAACATTTAAAAATCGCCCTACATATATTCTCTTATCAATCAACACAGTTAGTTAGCTTGGGCTACCTGTGGTTTTGTTAACCATCCCATTCTATCACAAGATTCGCCTGTAGGTTTTTTTTTACAGTGACAACCTTAGCCTGCAGAACAGGCATTCTTGTGGAGTTTTGGGAAAACGAGCTTTGGGGTTCCTGTGTTATCTAAGTACACGAGAGAAACATCCAGGTGATCTCGCTTCGAAGCGCGCAAAGGATTGTTTGTCAAAACGAACAGGTCCAAAATGGCGCTTCGTATCGAGACAAAAACGATTTCGGTTACTTTTAGGCATTTACGTTTTGTTTTTATTCTTTTTTATTGCCGATAGAGCAGCTGAGAACTTTTGTTGTCTAAGTTAAATATAATTTTTTTTATGTAAAGTTATATTAAGGACGTATTTATAGAGGGTTGACGCGAAAAACAATTATCTCGACGACGCCATCTTGGAACTGTTGGCGATGCGACAAAAATGCTTCTGATTGGTTTATACTATCTGGAAGTGCGTACGCAATATCAGCTGGATTGGGCCTAGACAAAAAATGAATGCTCAATCGTTATACACTTCCCTGGTTCTCACAACTATTTACCTTTTTGCTTGAAATAAACGCCATTCCGTCAGCAATCTCTCGTGAAAACCTCAGCAGTTGTTTGGAAGTCAAGGAACTTGTTGGTTTAATATCAGGATCAGTGTAGTATGTATCAGTGAGCCCGCGACTTCGCCTTAAATAGCCCAGTAAGTCACCGTACGGGACATACTCAAAGAACACCATAACTGGATCTATTGTCAATAATGAAAATATGGAATAAGATTTCGAATTATAAAGTACCATCATCAAATTATTAGCTTAGAAATTTTGATTTAAAATGGGGAACACAAAAAATTCTTCGATTTTAACGAGTAATGTGTTATTTTGTTTTTGTTATAGAGGTCTTTGCAACTACGCCTTTTGCGTTTGGAAAAATACTTTATGTAGAGAGTTATTTTAGAAAAGAGGTCACGTGACCTAATTTGCATTTAGGTTTTTTTTGGCATTTAGGCATTTATTTTTTTGCTCCATGAAGATAGACACGATTAAAAGGCTGTGTCATATGCCTTCGATAAATATCTAAAAACATGCGAATTTCAGCTTCATTGGGAAAGGACAAATGTTCCCCGTTTTCAAAAAACCGTTTTTGCTGCCTTAAAGTCACGTGAGCAACGAAATGAAAAAAATTTCATATCAAAGGGTTAACAATCTGGAACTACATCTTTCATAAACGAATGATTACGATATGTCGAAAACCCACTGTTTTAGAAAAGAAACAAAAAAAACGTAATTTGCAAAAAAGCGCGGCCCTTAACACATCTGAGACGGCACGAACGCGGTCATGGCACGCACACGGCACTAAACTTTTCACAGTGATACGAAATCTTCTCTATAGATAGGAGGTTAATGCTTTCTTGTGTTGAAACAGCATATAATGTACAAAACCAGAAAAATTAACTTCATCGGAAAAAAAGAAACTGATCAATATATAAGCTGTATTGAAATGCCACGGGTTTAAGTGTTCTTTCCTGACCTGTTGTGGTGACTCCACCCAACACGAGGATGACATTCTCGTGTTGTCCAAGGTGTTGTAGTAACTCGTATTCTGCTAATAAATCTTCTCGATTACTAATAGACGACTTATTCCCTTTGTCTGAAACAACGAGAAGTCAAAGGTTAGGATCTTAATCATTATTCAAACCAGGGAATAAGTGGAATAATAGAATAGAATAGAATAGAATAGAATAGAATAGAATAGAATAGAATAGAATAGAATAGAATAGAATAGAATAGAATGGAATGGAATGGAATGGAATGGAATGGAATGGAATGGAATGGAATGGAATGGAAAGGAAAGGAATAATATTATAAATATATTATTATAAATATATTATTTCCCTTACTACCCATCTCGCCTTATTATTTCAAGTTACCAACCAGTCTACTCTTTCTATCTCAGTCAAAATGTTACTTGTTTTTTCGGTATTTTGACGGAGTTTTTGCGTAAAAGTAGGACTTGTTTTGCAGTCTAACACCCCCACCACATGCACCCACAAAGTATAATAATAATAATAATAATAATAATAATAATAGTAATAATAATAATAATAATAATAATAATAATAATAATAATAATAATAATAATAATAATAATAATAATAATAATAATAATAATAATAATAATAATAATAATAATAATAATAATAATAATAGTTTTCCTTACTTTTAGATCTGATCATTTTCACAGCAACAGTACCAAGTCCCTTAACAAACGCTTTGGCCACCTGACAGAAAGCTCCTTTACCAATGATCTTCTCAATGCGTACATTGTCCCTCGGGATTTCCCAGCCCTGTACGGACTTATCATCGAATGACACATTGTCGTATATAGCGGCTTGCTCTGAGCATGACGCTGATTCTTGGTGTATATCTGTCAATGCGCGATGTGTCTGAAAGAAAGTGAAAGAGAATAAGCAATAGCTCTTATCGTAGATGAGCACGTTAATCCAACAAACCAGCGATATCGCCATGAACTAAGAATCAAATCGGGACTCGGGTCTAGCATCGCTTCGCTCGCAAAGATCTTTTCTATGAGATCAACACATCATCACATCATTTTGATAGATATGAGTTAAGGCCTCGGCGGATAACGCCTTCCTCGCTCTGAACTGAAAATTCTTCATATATATGGGGACAGTCAGCACCAAATCGAAACATCGTTTAGGATTGGTTTAAAAACCAATTGAGTCTTTCCAAACAATCGTCCTAAACCTAACCAAATAATAGCGGTACTGTATTAGGGGCCAACGAAAACGCAGCTTTCGAATGGTGCTGTATTACTGAAGATATGAACTGTTTCAACAACTCGTTAGGTTAGGTTATTGACAAGAATCACGATGATACCAAGTACCTCGACTACTCAAAAGCCTTTAAAAATATACCCATATATACCGGGCACTCCTTTAGTTGTCTTACAATTATTTATCATGTTTGTCAAACTTTTTCAAACATCTGCACGCACTACTAACCTTACTGTAGCGTTCAGTTGGACTATTTGGACTGCCTACGTTATCACCGTAAGGTGACGTTAGATCATCCATTAAGACACTAAAAGAAATATTAAGAAAACTATTTAGTGGGTCTTAATCTGGGCAAAGTACAGAAGAAAACTAGACAAATAAAATAGACAAATTTATTTATTTATTTACAAGATTCGCCACACGTTAGGCAGGGATAAAACAGGGAGAATCTCCAGTAACTGAACTATATACGGAAAGTAAATTGAAATTAGCGAGTAAACTAATATAGGCTGCGTCGGTGTATATTAGATGATAGAATGAAACTTAACTTAACTTTATACTGCCGTTTCGAGCTTTAGACCTTCGTCGGAGTTCGAAACGTCAGTAAAGTCAACATTTTTTACGGTGTTATTCTATTACCTATCGTCCGGGCCTATCGGATATAGGGTAAGACTAAGTCTCCGGCACACATACTCAAGTTGAGCATAATTATGATTAAGGGAAGAAAACCCGAGAACCCTCGTTGCAGGGAATAGAACAATAAATTAAACTAGACTCACATAACATCAATACTCGAAATAGACTACAAAACAGTCCCTACTTTTACTCAAAAACTCCGAGGAAATGATTGAATTTTTGTCCGCTAGCCGCTCTTCTATCATTCTATCGCGGCCGAAACTTCACTGGATCGAACTTCATCTCTCATATCGTCGGCGTTTACGAGTAAAAGTAGGGACTGTTTTTCAAAATGTATGCTCAAAATGGCTTTATCAACTCATATACATGGCCCAGGTTCCCCAAATTAAATTTAAAAGAAGGTTCATGAACCCTGAACACTGAAACGGTCAATGCCCAAGTCAAGGCTCATGCATGCGTAAGCAAACTAGCCTCACATCAAAGAAATAACTTTACCTGTGATTAAAGTTTCCTTCTTTCGGACAAGACGGCTCTAGAAATACAATAAGATTCAACACGCTTAGTAGTGAACTTGTGAGAGACGTTGAACACCTTAAACATTTCACTATCATAATAGTGAAATAGCATTTTTAATATCTTCAAAACTAAGCTGAATGTCAGTGACAAGTTATATTTTGATTAACTTTTAAAGTTAATTAGATTTCAAAAACCCTGACAGCCGAGTAATGAATGGTCACCTTGATATCATCTCCATGGTGACATGAAAAAGAACGGTGGGTAGCTTTGCGAAAGAAAGAAAAACAGAAAGAACAGAAAGAAAAAAAAGGAAAGGAAAGGAAAAGAAAAGAAAAGAAAAGAAAAGAAAAGAAAAGAAAAGAAAAGAAAAGAAAAGAAAAGAAAAGAAAAGAAAAGAAAAGTAAAGAAAAGAAAAGAAAAGAAAAGAAAAGAAAAGAAAAGAAAAAAAAGAAAAGAAAAGAAAAAGAAAAGAAGGAAGAAAAGAAGAAAGAAAAAAAGGAAAAGAAAAAGAGAAAAAAACCCAAAGAAATGAAAAAAAGTAAAGAACAAAGAAAACAAAGCAAATATGAAAAAGACAAGACAAGACAAGATAAAAGACAAGACAAGGAAAAACGTTTGAAACGAAAGGCATGCCGGGAACACGTGGTTAATTAAGACTGTACTTACTTTTGTCATTAGTGGACTCTTTACACCGGAAGTAACAGAGAACACATATAATGATAATGAGCACCACCAGCCCCGCGGCAGCTGAACCGACAATAACAAGAAGATGGAGTTCATGTTCTTTCTTATGTTCTAAAACATAGAAAAAGACATACATTACTACAGTAACCCTTTTCTCCCACATCATATAAAATACAGCCAATCAGAATGCTTAAAAGCCGTTGTATATTCGGCGGTATTCAGCTGCCTTTTCCCATGAGACATTGCGGGTTTTCTTTATTCTATATGATGTTGGATAAAATAGTGATAACAATATCTTCTCGTGACATACCAAAATATCTCACTCGTCACTTTTCTTTGCATACACACTCGCATAAACTATAGCTCGTGTGTACACTAGAAAATATGTAAATAAGTGACTCGTCAGTGGAATATTCCGCGGTATACCACTCGAAACCATTGTATAACTATAATATATTCACACCGACGAAGAGCTATACAGCTCACGTCAGTAAAGTTAGGCACTTTTTAACGGTGTTACAAATTCTATTTGGTTGCCTATCAGCAGCCTTTTATATTGAGTAACGGAAGAGGATAGAGGAATTCATGGCAGCCATGTTATATGATCAAAACGATGGAGCTTTTCTCTAAAGGGAACTGAAATCCTTTGTCATTCAAAAATGTTCTTTTGTACTTGCCCACAAATATGACTGCCATGAATTCTAGGATGGAAACTTCTTTATTCCAACTAAAGTTAACGACACAAATCTTTGTGATGTTTGGTACCAGATGCATTAAAACAATAGCCGAGAACATATGGAGCAAAACAATACCCTGTAATACATCTTGCAACAACAAGACAGACCCACAAAAAGCTAGCAGTATACATAATGTATATTCAATGATTTACACACTTTAAACAATTTTTATTTAAACCACTCACCTGCTGGTTTGATGGTAGGCGCTAAAATACAAATATATAATAGAAGCAGTTAGAATTGTTTAATCATTTTTAGATAATAAAATATCATGCCTGTGTACATTCCTCCTCCTGCGACTGCGCCAGTGCCTGTTTGTATTTGCCTATAGCTTGTGCCCGTGCCCGTGCTCGTGCCCGATCCCATTCCTGTACCCGTGCCCGTGCCCGTGCCTGTGCCTGTGCCTGTATGTATTTGCCTATAGATTGTGCCTGAGCCTGTGCCTGTATGTATGTGCCTATAGACTGTGCCTGTGCCTGTGCCTGTATGTATTTGCCTATAGATTGTGCCCGTGCCTGTGCCTGTATGTATTTGCCTATAGATTGTGCCCGTGCCTGTGCCTGTATGTATTTGCCTATAGATTGTGCCCGTGCCTGTGCCTGTATGTATTTGCCTATAGATTGTGCCTGAGCCTGTGCCTGTATGTATTTGCCTATAGATTGTGCCCGTGCCTGTGCCTGTATGTATTTGCCTATAGATTGTGCCCGTGCCTGTGCCTGTATGTATTTGCCTATAGATTGTGCCCGTGCCTGTGCCTGTATGTATTTGCCTATAGATTGTGCCCGTGCCTGTGCCTGTGCCTGTATGTATTTGCCTATAGATTGTGCCCGTGCCTGTGCCTGTATGTATTTGCCTATAGACTGTGCCTGTGCCTGTGCCTGTGCCTGTGCCTGTGCCTGTGCCTGTGCCTGTGCCTGTGCATATTCTTTCTTTGCCTATAGCTTGTGCTTGTCTCCAACAAAAACTCGTTACGTACCATCAATCACACTGAAATTTTTCGTCTCCCCATCTCTCTTCCCTTGGCGATTTTTTGCTGTGACGTAAAATCGATAACTTGCTCCCCAAGTTAGATTGAAGTACTTCTTGTGATTTGTCGAGGGGGAACTGTAACTTTCCCATCTTTCTTGTGTACCGTTCTTGTAGATTTTTTGTTTCCAAACTATGTATTGAGTAATATTACTACCGTATTCATTTGGCTTGGACCACTTCAGGGTAATGTTTTGTGAGATGAGTAAAGTCACGTTATTAATGATTTTCGTAATTCCAGGACGAAATCCTACAAAACATAGGACATTTATAAACACAGATGATAAGAAGAAAAGTTCTAAGATAAAATAAGGTAAATGTAAGGACAACGACAAGGACAACAACAACGACAACGACAAAAGAAGAAGAATAACAAGAAAGGGCGGCACAAAAACAAGGGCAAAGCAAAAAAGGCAAAGAGAAGGGCAAGGGCAAGGGCAAGGGCAAGGGCAAGGGCAAGGGCTGATTCTAACAATAATATTGACAACAATAATAAGAGTCACATACGTGTGCGGTTAAGATGTATATCACGTGAGACATTCCCAAGGTTATTCCATGCAAAACATCGATAGACACCAAACTGATTCCCGGATGTAATCGTGATATTGAGTACTCTAGTAGTCGATACAACAGTATTATTCCAGTACCACGTGACATTAGGGGTGGGGTTGCCTATTGCTTTGCAATCTTGAGAGATAAACTTGCCGAGCCACGCGTTTATGGTTAAATTATGAGCTGGCTTTGATACTTTCGTTGGGTCTGAAAACAAATAAGGACATATACATATTGATCAAGATGCCAAAGAAAATACATTTTGCACACCCAGTCTCTGTTTATAGTCTTTTTTATTAAACGATATATAGGCTATAAAATGAAAGTTTTAACACAGTATTAACAAGGAAACTTAACTTTAAGAAAACGTCAGTAAACATCGACGTAATCTATACTTCTTTATTTAATCGCTAGTTTCGACCAGTTGTTTCATTTATCTAGCACCGATGTACTATTTGACAAAAGGCGCATTTGCACAGGAAAAGCATCAATTCAGAGTAAATTCTAATGTGTTTTGCGATAACACTTTTTCATGCTTTGCTTGGAATTTGTGAATATGTTAATAACAAATCGAGGCTTACTGTTTGTCAAATAGTACACCGGTACCATATACAACCTGAAACTGGGATATTTATATAAACTTTTTTCACTTACATTGAACATCAAGATAAGTTGTTTTGCTTTTGTTTCCAAGTGGGTTAGACGCTTCACAAGTATACAATCCAGAGTCCTGTACCAGCACAGGACTTAATGTAAGAACGACTTGCCCTTTACTTGAATTGAGTCGCTTACCATCTTTATAGAACGAGACATTAGGTGTTGGGTTTCCTGTGGTGTTGCATTCTAATGTTATCTGGGACATATTGACTGTAGTAGTGTTTGATGTAAGTCTCGTTATGTCCGGGGAATCTGAAAGATTAAAAAAACAAGTTCTTTTGAATGGAACATTTCACGGCTCTCTTTGTCCAACTTTGTCTCGATTCTTGGTTTGCAGCCACTCCCAGGAGAGCGAATTGAAGAAAAGTACCACCAGTCAAGGCAACCAGCATGGCTACTGTTTCTTTTGTTCAATTCACTCTCCTGGGAACGGTTGCAATTCATCTATAGCGGTATTCTTCAGAATTTGACTTCAGCCCACACAATCTATATCTTTTCAGCGAACTTTCAGTCAATAATCCCTGGGGGGGGGATGGCGAAAGTATCATTATCACCTCATCCCTGTTGTTTTCCCTGATATTAAAGAAACCTACAATCATGTGCAAAATACCTTGGGACATTATGTGGTTTTAACATGAAAAATATTTCAACATCATTTTTCCGTTTCCCCCTCTCCCCCGTTTCAATGTTGAATTGTGGGAATGTGAAACGGTTGTCATTTGAAAGACCAATCAACATTGCTTAGGGGGAAGGGGGATTGCAAATCAAATTGATAGATTTTGTATATTTTTTGAAACGAAAACGAAAACGCTCATAAAAAAGTGACAATGTCCCAACAATTTTGCACATGATTGTAGTCCTGCCTCAAACGTCGCATCTCACATGTGCCGAATCTAATGCAAATGAATACATACAATAAGTAAATTTCGCTCACATGCATTAGATACGGCGTATGCGATGTATGATTCACTAAAGCCTAGTTCAAACGCCGCATCTCACACGGGCCGACTCTAATGCAAATGAGCAAAAACTATTGCTTGAATTCATTTGTATTGGTTTCGTCACGTGAGATGCGACATTTAGACAAGACATAGGCCGAATCGAAATATGGCGACCAATTTTAATAACTATTGTTCTTGACTTGCTAGCCTCGTGTTCACGTTGAAACACAATGGAGTTTTCACATGTATGCGAGACTGGTCAGTCAAGAACAATAGTTATTAAAATTGGACGCCATATTTCGATTCAGTGTATTATACTTACATCTGACAGTCACCAAGGAGTAATTTATGTAAGTGAGACCTTGGTAACTTGCGTTACAAATGTAGTATCCCGCGTGCGTTCGGAGAATCCTGTCAAAAGTCAAATTATTTGAGTTTGACTGGAAAATGTTGTCAAGTTCAGTTTTCTTGGTCCATGTAAAGTTAAACGGTACATTGTTTGTAGTGTTGCAGTATAAAGACAGCGATTGGTGTTCGTCGACCGTGGGGTTCTTTGGTTCAATAAACATGTATGCTGAAAGAGGAAAACAGGTTATGTTTTAGCTAATTATAGCACAGGTAGCCCAACTATTCTGTCCACAGGGAGCCCGGCTTTATCATATGTATTTTCTTTAGAACGTTTACTACTTTATTCAGTATATATTTTCCTTAGAAAGTTTACTTTGCTCTATATAAAACACAGGAAACCCGTATAAAGAGAAAAGTAAACTTTCTAAGGAAAATCAGTACATATAACAAAGTATAGTAAACGTTCTAAAGAAAATACATATATGATAAAGCCGGGCTTCCTGTGTTCGGTCTGAGGAATATTTTAAATGTGAATATCAAATTATTTTTTTCCTCGCGCCATATTCTCTACTATCACATAACCATAATGCCTACTGTTTTCGGAGGTAAATATTGTAATTCAAATTTGTTTGTATTGAATTACAATTGGTTTGATTTGAATTACAATTGGTTTGATTTGAATTATCACTTGTTTGATTTGAATTACCACTTGTTTGATTTGAATTACCACTTGTTTGATTTGAATTACCACTTGTTTGATTTGAATTACAATTGGTTTGATTTGAACATAGTTAATATTAACTATGATTTGAATTACAATTGGTTTGATTTGAATTACAATTGGTTTGATTTGAATTACCACTTGTTTGATTTGAATTACAATTGGTTTGATTTGAACATAGTTAATATTAACTATGATTTGAATTACAATTGGTTTGATTTGAATTACAATTGGTTTGATTTGAATTACAATAGCTACCCCTAAAAACAGAAGGCATTATAGTTTTTGTGAAAGTAGAGAATTGAAAGAAAAACCAGTCTTTCATCATTCTTTGGGCGTATAGGTGGGGGCTTCTTGTGGTAATTTTGTGTAAGTTGCGCGGATGCGGTTCCTGTGGGTTTTTGCACGCGATTTTGTCGAACGTTCGTGTGGTGTCGAGGAGGGTCAAACTTTTAAAAATACAACTTTCTTCGATTTCTGTCGTGCGTGCGTGCGATTTGCGATTCCATATACGATAAATCAACAACCAAAGGCCCACCTGTGCGCTCAAAGAATAACCCAACAACCGTAAAAGACCTAAAACTAGTACTCTTTTTTAATATTGCGCGCACGGTAAAAAATAATTTTATATAATTATATATAAAACTATATATTTTATATAATATTCACAGATAGAATAGTTGGGCTGTCTGTGTCAGTATTAGTTATTAGTTATTCTATCTAATTAAAGAAGACTGTGACAATTTCACATATAAAATGCCAACGAAATGAAAATGAAATTACGTAGCCATCATGGAGTCGCATTTAACTAATAGAAATCACGCATTCTGATTGGTCGAGGCGCGTGCTGTATTTGATATGCTCTCAGTACTGACAGTACTAGGAGGGTTAAAAATGGTGTTTCGATCCGCAATGAGGTCAGTTTCACATTCAAGAACTTAGAATAAATCACAACATACAAATGAAAATGTCAGCTGAAGGAAGAAATAAATAAACAAATGAAATATTATATATTTGAGAGCTGAAACAGGGGAAATAACAATGAGACAAAAAATGACACTACCGCAAGAACTGAAAGGGGCTAGATTGCTCGCACTAAAACACGGCAATGAATGATTACAAGTAGATGAAATAAATAGATCAAAACGTAAAAAGAAAAAGCAAACGGATTTAAATGACAAATCTTTAAAGAGTAGCTGTAAAAAAACAAGTTGAATAACTGAATCGACTTCTAATTTCATTCGTTATTTTCATTTTCATTTCAGATTGTAGATTGAAAATACTAAATAAGTACATTATACTTTATATTAGAAACTGAAAATTTACACAAAATAACACATTTAAAAATAACACTATTTTGTATTATCTTGGCCGGTTATGTCAAACTAGAGCAGTTCATACACTGTAGTGTTTCGCAAGTTAGAGTGATTTTCATTAGAGTGGTTTTCATTAACCCGTGAAACAAAGTGTAATAGGGAAAGAGTAATTAAGTGTATTAATAAGCACGAGCCGAGGGAAACATTGAGATTTGAGGGAAACAAAACTAACTGATTTCCCGAGGGATCAGTCATTAAGTGTTTTATTATATACCCTATTCAAACGAAGAAATATGTTTACTCCGTTTTGAAAAATTTTTATTTACGAAAAAAAATTCGTTATGATATTACAAAGTTTTTAGTCGACCAAAAAATGTCAAATGACAATAATGTAATGTTTCATTTTAAGTGAAATGAAAAGGGAAAATGTTTGTTGTTTACTTATAAGTTGGAGTTTAAATTGATGGTTTTGATGATATATTGCAAACAAGATGGTTTGCAAACGCGCCACACGAACTTTCGATGGACTTTGACCTGATCACGTGGATTTATTACCCGCGCGGGAGTTATATCGATTTGTTTCCCTCCACGTGACGTGCTCTCGACCAATAAGAAAACGAGTTTGAATAGGATATATAATAATGTGTAATAGTGCTATTGAACAAATGATTATAAAACACAAAGTTAAAGTTAAAGTGTAATAAAGCATATTACGCTAAAGTGTGTTTCACGGGTTAATGAAAACTACTCTAACCCGTGAAACAAAGTTTATTAGATAAAGTGTGATAGTCCAATAGCAACAAAAGAACACCATGGAATTAAGTTGCATTAAAGAGTAATACACTGTAAAAGAGTGTTTCACAGGTTAGAGTGAAGGCATTTTTAAATGCGTTAAAACCCGTGAAATAGAAATTGCTTGCTAAAGTGTAATAGTCAAATAGACTCAAAAGAAAACAATGGAATTAGGGTCTACTGAAGAGTGTTAGTCTAATATCTATTTCACGGGTTTAATGACCTCACTCTAATGAGAGCCGCTCTAATAGTTGACATACTCTATTCCCTATTGTTTTCTTTTGTAAAAACTAAATCGTCATTTGTCTTGCACGAGCAAAGAAGGTCACTCAAGTTGATTTCATGCGTTCACTAGTAATGCTTTTAAAAATGTATTTTTATGGTTAAATTTCAATAATTCGAAAAAATCAGTACATAAATAGAAATCAACAAATTGTATCACACAATCTCATGTGACTATAAGGTTCGATTCTGACGTTTAATGGAAATATTATCTATGCTTCGGTTTCAATTTCGTTCCATACATTCCTATTTATCGTTTCAAATTATTCTTTACATAGATTTCTAGAAAAATTCCTATCGATGTGAAAATATATCGTTGTGAAGAAGAAAGAACAGATTTATTTATATTAGAGTAAAATTTAAACTTTGCATCAGTTTAAGATGTAGCTGATACAGATTTTTTCTACGTACCGAGAATACTTGGTTTTTCTATGCTTTTAACTTTCTACTAGAAACCTTCCTAAAAAATTAAAAAATACTTAAAGAAAGAATATTTATAGAATATTTTAAAAACATTTAGTAGAAGTCCCTCGACATTTCTATGCAATTTGTTTTTATTAGAGAAGAAAAGATTTTGAAGTTTTTTAGTAATAGTGAAAAGAAAAACTGAAAAAACAGAGTATCATAAGGAAACTGAATTTAGATGTTTTGACCACTAAATATTATCGATATATTCTATATTAACATTAATTGAAAAATTGAGGATTGTTAAGCACACGCTAAGCAAAAGTTGATCATTTTCAGGCCTTGATTCCTTTCTTGCGGTGTTTAACTATATATGAGTTTAAAAGGTATTCAACGCAGAATCCTTTTATATATATTTAAAAAATTCATGAATAATTAATGAGACATTTTGAAAAGAAATCATGACCATGACGAGTGTTGTAAATCTGATACAACACTAGTGTTGTATATCCTGATTTGCATAAGTTTTAACTGGTAATTTTACGGCAAAATCTATTTTAATCTTGAAAATTTTGGTAAAATATGAAAGAGCTAACCTAGACATTTTTTAAGTAGTTTACAACATTCGCGTCCGTGTTGTATCGGCGATACAATCGCGCGCCTTCGGCTTGCGATTGTATCTGCCGATACAACACGGCCGCTCATGTTGTAAACACTACATATCTATACATATTTACATCAAATGAAAACCAATATTTTTTATTAATTGTTACGGGTAGAGTAAAGTGACAAGACATACGACCGACATATACTGACTCTTTTATACTTCTATTTTTATATTGTTTCCTAGTGAATATAGGTCATATAACCCTATTATATTACATCTAATCCTAATGAATCTCTGTATTATCGCTAAGTCTCTGGAGATTCCTAGCGAAGTTCAAACTGAAGGACTGACTCAACGAGATAGAAGTCAAATGAATTTAATTTTGAGATCAATTTCCAACAAAACCGTGTGTTTTGGGTTTCTTGTCGCGTTCATTTTTATGACACATTCTAACAAAAACTTGACAAAAACATAATTTTTGAATTTGATTTCAAATAAACTCGCTCAAACACAAATAAAACCGACATCCCCAATCCGAAAAAACGTTTTTATCAAGCAAAGCCGGTAATTAAAAACGATGAAAAATCGATGATTATCAATTACTCGATTTTCGATATAATTGACTATATCTTTTTTATTGTTATATATCTTTTGTCATTGGTTTATTATTATATCGATATCAGCTAGTATGATAGAGTGGTTTTCATTAACCCGTGAAACAAAGTGTAATAGGGAAAGAGTAATAAAGTGTATTAATGTGTAATAGTGCTATTGAACAAATGATTATAAAACACAAAGTTAAAGTTAAAGTGTAATAAAGTGTAATAAAGCATATTACGCTTAAGTGTGTTTCACGGGTTAATGAAAACCACTCTAAAACCGGGTTACAACATTAAGTTTAAGATGACTACATTACGAACTCTGATCAAAAGGATAAAATGCTAATTAAACAGACGTGCTTACTGATCATTATTGCAATATCATTGAACGCTGTGTATGAAACATGCTCTAACAATTTGTCAAATAAATAGCGTAATGACAGGCCATTAATTGTTACCCCAATCTTGTTAATGATAATAATAATTTATTAGTTTTCTAAGGCGCTTTACAAATGTAAAATTGTTATCAGTATATCTTTCAGAGCCAGAGTACAAACACTAAAAGTATGCTAGCACTATTAAGAACATATTTATTAAACAATTGATAACAATAAAATTACCATAAAATATCACTACTTAGTACTATTTATGTTGTACACTTTTAATGTTTTCTGGTTCAGTTAGTTAACTCATAGCTCAGAATGTATGCAATGTTGGTAATGATAACCTTCATGGGTTTATTAAGACCAGTCTGCCAGATTTCCGTCTAGCTTGGGCTATTTTTAAATACTTAGTCAAAACTGAAAGTCTATATTCTACCACTGAGGCCTTTACATATTACTTCAAAGAGTCAAAACAATGAGAATTAGTAAAAAGTATTTCTTCAAGGAAGTATAAATGTGGAGTTCTGTTGTGATTGTGAAACAGGAACTTTTGTATACAACGACTCCAAGGTTGGTTCCTTCAATATCTCAGATATCTGGTTACCTACGAACCGTGTTTCTCAATACTTCACTTAAAACAAGACACAACCAAATTGTATCTAAGAGTAAGCTTACAAATAGAGCTTTAATTAATAATGCCGCTGGCTTCTTTGAAATTATGATAACGCAATTTATATAGAAATTGAAAGAAAGGCTCTGAAAGGCTTGCCGAGTGACGAAAGGCGCTACCGAATGTACGTCGGAATGTCAATACAACGCACAGCACACACTTACCTTTACAGAGAATCAATGTAGCAGACAAACATATCAACAAGGAACAAGCTCTCCCTACTTCCATGGTCTAGGTGTGAACATCTAGGACTGTGTTCGCGATTTGACGGTCTATCAGCTCGAGTTCCGCAATAAGTTTAGGTCAATTTGTCACAGACTCCTTCAGCTGCGTGACACTCCCTCCTGACTAAATATTCACTTTCGAGTTCAGAGATTCTCAAGTGTCACACTTTAGATTGACAGTTCTTGATATCCATATTGTTTAATATTGTTCGTTTTCGCTCCTAGTAACAATCATTATTTTAAAGAAACGCTTTAAAACATCATGTTGCGACATATTTTTAAGCCAGCAAAACCTTGGCTCACCCCTCTACTCCTCGGTAAAGTTGAAGTACAGAACAAAATACTGTAAAAATAGTGAAGGCCCTAATAAATTTGAACAGTGATTGTAATGCAATATTCTTTTCTTTTTAAAGAGGGAAGCATTATCCAGTTTTGCAGAGATCAGAACTCAAGTTAATCTTGATAGTTTAGTAGTTGGATAGGACAAGGTATATGACGATCAGATATAATAGATCGAGTTTGTTTTTTTTTTTTTTTTTTTTTTTTCCAAGCTGAGCTAGGCAACAACACAATAGAAAACTGAAATACTGAAAATATGCCGAAAAATCAAAAGTATTTTGGCCGTTACGTAAAAAAAACCCCAGTGTCTTGTGACAACGGCAATATTGATCGATCATGACCCCTATTTCAATTCTGGGAAAAATTGATAGTAATCCAGAAACCGTATACTGTTGTTTTAATCGACCTCTTGAGCACATACTGACCATGCTGGTTATAATACTGATGGTTTCCACTTTTATCACGCAATCAGTTATGTTACATACCGTCTTTTTTATCTACTACCTTTTATTTAAATTTCTTCCGAGTAAAAATAATTACGTCCGAAATATCACACGGTTACACTCTCTACACAGAGTACAGATCGAATCCCTAGGGTTTTTTTCGATTTGTTAAATCAATTTTACATTAATATTTTTGTTTCGAAGACATATGCATCTGATGTTAGTCTTGAACCGAAATGGCCGGGTTGAAAATACGTTCAATAGTGAACGTATGTGATATGGTTTGCCGACTCACAAGGAAAGGAGACCAACTACGCTAGTTTCGAATGCAGTGTTGACTTGAGGGGAGGGGCAGGGGAAGAATTTGATATCAGGCCAAAATGCATTTATTACTCGATAGCCGTAGTCGATTGGTTATGAAATGGCATAAGTTAGTATATTCGGTTTGGGTGTTTGCTTTTAGTAAATTTTCCATCATAATTTTCCGAGGATAGCTTTCGAGAATCATAGCTATTTACTAGCCTTCTTTTAAGGCAACTTATCCCCATTTTTCGCTTCTTTGGGGTTCCTCTGGGACGGACGAGAAAGGACTCGGTTCTAGTCCTAATACTCCTTTTTTTCTCAACAAAGAAAACCCAATATAGAAATGAAGTCCAATCTTGCAGGTTGCCTGCAGACGAGGCTAGCGATTTACTCAACCGACTTATGTTTGAACCCTTACATAATAACGTTCTATTTACAAACAGCTTCATGCATTTCGACCCGTTCTTATGCTTATTATTAGAGTGCAAATAATCCGTGGAAGGAAAACATCGTTTAGACCCAGGCGGCATCGGACATGCTCCACGTGACCCTTTACATCCAATGAGAAGGCTCGATTTACTCTAACTGTTTTGAAGTTTTTTGCGAACTAAATTTTCCAAGTGTGCACAGGCAGCCCAACTATTCTATTTGAGGATTTTTTTGTAATGACAATAAAGTTATTTTTAACCGCGCGCCGAGCGCCATATTGGAATAAATATCTTTTGTTAGGATCATTGAGCGCGCGGTTGGGGTTCCTGTGGTGTATTTGTTTGAATGCGCGCGGATGGGATTCCTCTGGCTTTTTGATGGGCTTTTTGCAAGCAATTTTTCGGTCGCGCGGAATCGCACGTACGACAGAAAAATCGAAGAAAGTAGTATCTTGATCAAAATACCTCCCTCTTCAACACCGCGCGACTTTGACGAAAAATTGCTTGCAAAAAGCTACAGGATTCCATCCTGATCCGCGCGCATTCAAACAAATACACCACAGGAACCCCAACCGCGCGCTCAATGATCCTAACAAAATATATTTATTCCAATATGGCGCTCGGCGCGCGGTTAAAAATAACTTTGTCATTACAAAAAAATCCTCAAATAGAATAGTTGGGCTGCATGTGAGTGTGTCATTTATTTCGCTCATTAAAAAATTATGTTGTACATCTATGCAAAACTTTTCTATGCAATGTGAAGGTGGATACATGAATTTTGCCTTGATAGATTCTCTAACATGTGATCAAGACTTGAATTAAAAGTCGAAATATTGTTAAAAAATTCTCGTTTTTTCATCCAAAACTTGGATCTAAACGAACTCATCTTTCTTATGTACTTAAAACTGTAGGATTGACATGTCTTCTAAATAGAGCCTAAAATATCACTGTTTACCTTCACACTTTTACTGTTTGTACTATAGTTTAATTTTCACTCAAATATAAACAGCTTGGAAATAGAATATCTTAACTGTACATCTTTCACTAACTTCATAACTGAAAAAAGAGAAATTTGGCAAAAAAATGCACAAATGATATGTTAATTTCATTGGGGCAGTCCAAGTTTTGGTGAGCCATTTCCACACCTAGAAAGGCTCGAGAAAGGTAACTGACGGGATATGCTTCATAGGATAGTTTTCATTTTAGAAAATATAATTTCTGATGATTTGAATGACCGTCCAAATTGATTTTGTTTTACCCACTCGTTATGCAATTGAAACACAAGTTGCTGGAAAATTGTAGTGTAGCTGTCTTGTCATTATTTTGATGCAGGTACCATTGCACAATATAAGACTCGGTTCTAATAAAATTGCACTTTGTAACATCGCATTCAAGGATAAGGGAGTCAGTCTGTAGCAAAAACAATACAAAATAAATAAACACTTCAACACACAAGACATAGTAAGAAGCTTTTAATTGTGTTAATTCATGTCACTTATTCTAGACTTGAACCAAGAACCTGGAAATAAATAAATGTATAGATTAATATAGGAATGTATAAATAAATAAATGCATTGATAAATAAATGAATGCAAAAATAAATGAATGCATAAATGAATGAATAGATAAATGAATGAATGAATAAATAAATAAATGAATAAATAAATGAATAAATAAATGAATGAATAAATAAATGAATAGATAAATAAATGAAAAAATAAGTACACAGAGAATAACACATGGGCAAGCAGAGATATGGAATTTATCTTTGTGTTCAAATTAGATCTCTCACAAGTGAGCACTGAATTGAATGAGACCAATTCCATATCTCAAAGCGTCCATATATTATTCTGTTTTATTACATAAACAAAATTTATTTTTATGCAAAACGTGATATTTTCACACAAAATATAAAAAAAGCAAAACCAAACAAAAGCGACAGATACAGTGTGAAAAAACTTGATTTTTTTAATATTTTGTTAGAACTTTAGCAAAGTTTTTCTTCAAAAATATTTTCTTCTCAAGAAATTGATGATTTTGGATTTTCAGACCATGACCGGCAAGTTCAACACGCTCTAGTGTAGTCTATTAATGCATACCTGACCAGCAATACGATCCATGTCTCTTTGGCCTTGGCTGGTGATATTACGGCCACTAACAAAGAAAAATGGATACATTTAAAAACACATAATTGAGCTACACAAGAAATCAATAAGAGTGAATCGTTCAAACCCAAAGCTAAGTTCAAAGTATAAATTAATTATCCCACTGATGGGCAGGTCGTCTGGCCAAGAACAATTTTGTTCCAAATACCAGGTTTGTTACAGACTGGCAAAGGTGATTTTGTTGACTTAAAACTACCAAGAAATACTGGAGTTTATAATTTGTGATTGTTGCTGTTAGGACACTGTGAACACAAGTTTTTTTTTAACCCACATCCCATAGCAATTTGACCAGAAATAAGATTCATTATGAACAATAAGTATATTTTTAAAGGTTTTGAAGCAGTAGAAGGTTCAGCAAATAATAACATGAAAAACGTCAAGTGTTCAGTTTGAGTATCCTCACTGTAAATTATTAGTGATGAAATGGCAGCACATTGTGCAAGAGACATTCCACGGTGCATTTTGAGTTCTAATTGTCTCAATATTCAAGATTGTTGTGGTGCAGGGCTTGAAATAGGAATAAAATTTGGCCTGCCACTTTCAGATAAAAAGACAGTGAAAGACGATTTCCAGTTAACTTTGACTGCAATTTTGAATTCCATTTGGCAGTTCATAATAATTTTTGCCTGCCAAACCTTAAATTTGGCCTGACATTTAGCCATTGGCAGGCAGCTATTTCGAGCCCTGTGTGGTGTACTGTTGAAATGAATTAAACTCACCCTCCTGTTGCCTTCTCGATAAGTTTCATTTGTTCTAAGGATTTGAGAACATTACGAGCAACAGCAGATGATCCTTTCTCAAAGTGACTAGGTGCTGTGCCACGGCTTTTACTACCTGAAAACAACAAACATTTGTTGAAAATAACAACTAATATAACGGCCACACGTAGACAACCAGCTGTAAACGTCATCATGTTGAAATAAAAGCTATCATTATAAGTAATGCTCTCCCACTCATCATTGTTGTGGTTTCCAGTATAAAACCCTTGTAAGAAAGCCAATTAACAATGATTTGGTAAATAGTAACATTGAAAACTTTGAGCTTTTGTGGTAAATAGTAACATTGAAAACTTTGAGCTTTTGTGTTGAGCTTTTGAGCTTTTGTAATTGTCGCTATATAAAATAAAGTTATTATTATTATTATTATTAACTGCAGATCACCAGACTATATCAACTCTTCATTATGTTCAGCTGATTGGTCTTAAATAGAGATATTATTATTGACCTAATTGGCTAATGTGTTTCCAACAAAGCTTTTGGGAATAAGATTCTTTGTGTTTCGTATTTCAATATCATGTGTAAATTTTTTGGAACAAAAGTTTATTTTCCAAGAGGTTTTGAATTGGGTGGAAACATACATAGCAACATGTTAGTTGAATAGGTATTTTGGCCACATAAAAGTACAAATGCATTATAACTTTTAATCAGTTCACTATTTAACAATCACACCATGCGTAGTATCTCAAATATATAACAAAAACATTTGTAGCACACATTAAAAGAGTATTTTACTTTGATTATCACCTTAACCCTTTGACTCCTACGGCGCCCGAAACCGCCCGTAAAAAACGACCTTGCTTTGAAAAATTCTAACTTTTTTAAACAAGCCAAATTTTCCCAGCCGTTTCAATGTTAGTAAGCACTAGGAAGTTTTTCAAATTTTCATAGCATGTCAGTCACAAGAAACAAGCAATTGTAGCACAAAAATTCCATATGAACTTTAGGAAAGTCAAAAATGACCGTTTTTGCCTTATTTTTCAATAGTGAAAATCACACGTTTTTGACCTTGGATTTTTTATCCAAAAAATCGTTTTTAGAAGAAAAGACCGTTTTCACAACAACATTCAGTCCTTCTGCTATAGCTTTGGCAAGTTTTTTCATTTTTTTTCACTTCACGAACTGAGCTGCGGTCGTTTGCTTACGGCCATTTTGATACGCACGTGTTTTCAAGTATTTACGACAGCAAAGCATTGTGGGTAACCATGACAATTTGGCACATGGAGTACCCCCCACCGTCCTTTTATACATTTTTTATAAGTCTAGGGTCACCTCGGTTTTCTGCCAAAATTTCGCGCTTGTTGTGTTCCTCTATCATCACAACTTCGATAAATAGCCGCGGCAAGTCCGAGAATTTGCCTTTAGTCGAACTCCAAACCTAACTTTGTTCTAAGCCCGCCAAAACCGAATGAACCAAACATCGATCGTTTTTTGCTGACAAAGTGAGATTCCTCGCTGCTTTCTTCCAGAAAGTGAGCTCTTTGCTACCTTGAAGCTTAATGATGCTCTTCCAGTAGTGACTAAAGGCAAAATTTGACCCTAAAATTAACGAAATTCCGATTTAAGCCAACTTTGAGCCAGTGTAAATATCCAACGATGCTTCGAAACCATCTAAAAGTCATGTGGCCTGAGAACTTGAGCCCCTGAGATTACAAAACAGCAGCACTTTCCATGGTAACGTCAAATATGGAGTCAAGAAATCCTAGGGATCGTTTATATCCAGAAAATCGCTCAAAAATGTCAAAAAAGCCCAGTAGTCAAAGGGTTAAAACTAATTATCTTCAACTCATTAGCAGTATGTAAAAGAAGCTTTAAACTTATGCAACAATGGTAGAACAAAACATTTAACAGTTGATAGACTTTTCTCTATGCATCTGATCACATTGAAATGCCCAGAAAGCCTCATTTTGATTCATGGTGCTTGTGCTTTATTAAGTGAAAGGGAGGCTTGCTGGGCATTTGCTTTTGATTAGCTGCTTAGTGAGAAAGGTATATTGAACAAAGAAGTAGGACAACTGTACCTCCATATACTTTGGTAAGAGCACCAACTCCAACACCTCCTCTCAGGTAAACATGTCTGAGAACAGACGCTGAGGAGAAGTGGAAATGATAATTATAAATATAATAATATTCATAATAATACTAAATAGTGGTTATCCAATTGTGTAGGTTTGAGTAAGACTGGTGATGATGTCAGACATTTTAATGCAGGTTGGAAATCAGATAGAAGTGGTGATTATAAATAGTGATTGTTCAATTGTGTAGGCCGTTGCTGATGTGTGATGTCTGACATTTGAATGGTTGTTACCCAAGTGTAAATAATAACAAGGAAAATGTTGCCATCTTGATAAATGCAGTCTTGAGAAAGACTAATTGAACTAGGGTGTAAGTGATGATAAATAGTAATTTTCAGTTGTGAAATTTTCTTGAAAGTCTGCTGATTTTTATCACATTTCAAAGGTTGGAACCCAGGTGTTAGTGATAATTATACATTTTGATTTTCCATGTATTCATAGTTATGATAAAGACTGTTGATGGTGATGTCTGACATGTGAGTGATTGGTACCAAGTTCTTACCAGCTCTGATGTAGTACCAGTCAGAGTCATAAGGTGCAAGTTCCTTGAACTTGCCAGTTTTGACAAGATCAACCCAATCTGGGACTTTGAGGTTACCAGACCTAACAACAGAAAAAGTATTTAAGACTACCAGCAATAGTTAGTTAATCAGTCAGTTAATTAATCAAAAGACCATTCAACTCACTGACTGACAAATCAACCAGTAAATCAATCAATCAAAACTTTTATTTCAATTTCTTTCTGGATCATGAAAATCGCACATCAAACCATTTTGATAACTTTTACAAAGTGAGTGGGTATTTACACTTTTATTAAATTGATCAGCATTTTATTTGATTTGTATTATAGCCGTTATTTCATTTGTTTTTGTTCATAGCCATTATACGACTCACTGCAAACCATGGGTCTTTAACATGTATCTAATTTTCAATATGAGGACGATTGATGGTATTCACAGAGTAGTCAATCGAATGATTCGGAAATCGAATGCAATCATGTTTGGATTTAATTGCATTCAGCAAATTGAACGAAATCAAATGACAAAAAAAATTGTGCTTTCAATGATTGCATTCGATTTCCGAACAATCGAATGGTTGATTGCAATTGAGTACCATACAAATAAATGTAAATTTACAGTAATATATATAAATTATGATAAAAATGTTCGATTGCAATTGAATTTCTCAAATATTTTTGTGAATTCGATTCCATTTGATAGCCCAATGCATTTGAATTGAATTTGATTGCGTTCGATTGATCCCAACGTTTGATTGACTACGGCAGGTTATTACAGTGCATTTCAAATAAATTTTGATTGCACATTTTGAAGTATGTTTCGAGGTTTGCACCGTTTATATACTCAGTTGGGCAAGTAAACTTGCTGTACAAGTTGAGGAAATGTAAATAATACATAATTGTATAAAACTACCTATACCACCACAAAACTATATCACCATTCAAACTAAAACAGGTTTAACGTGTATTAACTTTATATACTTGGGTCCAGTACCTAAACTTATGTAGAAAACTTTAAACAAACTGTTTAATGAAAATAAACAACACTTGGAAGTCTAAAAAACATGTATTCTTGTTCCCTTTGCTGTAAAATATGGAATTATTGCAAAAGTACGAAAGGCATTCGATGTTAAACCTTCTGATGTCAAGGAAAGCTAACTAAAAGTAATAAGCTCCTAAGTAAAAATAACTAAAATACCAGAAAAATTACACTTAAAACTTAACAAGTGATAAAAGGAATGTTTTAAAGTTATATCATAACGTTATTGTTAGGCAAATATCTCTGATCGATAGATTACTAACAATCGATGACTAGCATTTGTGGCTTCTGATGTTCGAACTTACTTTTTGAGGAAGGCACCCAGAGCCTTGATGAATGCGTGAGCATTAACGTCTTTGACTGTAACACCTCCAGGCATCTAAAATCCAAAAGAAGCTTGTTTGAGTGAAAAAACATTATCGTAGAAAGAGTTATCGGTGTCTAAAGGCAAAACACGTGGAGAAGAAGCAAAAATGGCGGCCATCTTACCTTGGTGGATTTGAAGAGAAAGAACAAGGGGTGGCCCGGCGGTAAATGCAGGGGTGCGGACTCGTTTACAGGCTCTTTGGATTACTCCTGGCCGCGCTTACAATAACTACAAAGTGAGCTGGTCAGAGAACAAAAAATAACATTTTGTATTTTTGTCTTTTTCTTCTTATCAAACCGTTTTTATTCTGATGAAAAAAGTGAGCACAAGGAAGTAATGAGCTTTATTGGTCTTTCTTGGGATATATTTTTTTTAAACAAAGAAGTGATTTTACATTGGAAAATTTTTTTTTTTTTTCAAAGTCGTCGTTTTATTAATGTAAATGATAATTTTAGTCTTATGATCAGCAGGGACGGCGGAGCAGTTTTTTGATTGGGGGGGCTAAGCTATTTCCTATCCACCCACCCCTCCCCTATCATTCACCCTATTTACTTTTTATCTACAAGAAATCCCCCCAAAAATTCCTTGGGGGAACAATTTATTCTAAAAAATATAGGGAAAAAAAATTAGTAATCTGAGATCCATTGTTCTACCAAAGGTCACTTCATGTCGGTCCAACGTCGGTCACGCTGGATCTTATCTCGAACAAGCAGGATCGTTTCAACCCATTTCTGGACAGCGGAAACATATTGTTTGTTTCAAAAAGCTTTTTTTCTGCTGTTTGCTACATTCTCCCAAGGCAAGTAATGAACAATAACTTTTTTTTTTACAATTGTACATGTTTTATAATATCTTTTTTTGCAAAGGTCATTTCACTAAAACAATCATGACACACCACAAATAGTAACTGCACTGCATAACTTGTAGTAAGAATGTTGATGGACAAAGTTCATGTATTTGAGAGCATAATTTTGTACATTAGTATTATTTTCATTGCTTCAAGTAGCAGCGGTTTATATGTAAGATTATATGTTTCATTTGTTAGGAGAATGTGGCTCTAAAATGGATTTTGTGGCGATTTTGTTCTGCTATCTTGCGTTCATTTCCTCTTGTCCTTCTTCTTCCCATGGGCAACAACAACGTCCGTGGACAGACTACGACTGTCAAGAAGTAAGAACTTTATTTTAATATTATTTTACTACTTGAAAACCGTAAGAGAAAGTCACTGCAGTGTTTCGTCAGTCAGTCTATGTTCATTTTATTGATTTGTCTTCCTGTTTAGATGACATTTACCTAAAGCTACTGTAAAATGCAACTGTAGAGATAAAATAACTGATTTGGTTTGTCGTGTTGAAGCTTGTTTTGTAGCGAATGCCGTGCAAGAAGTGTAACGTATTTTTTTAATTCCAAAAGAAATCAGTCTAATTTGGAGGGGAAATTAAGCTAAATTCATGCAAATGTTACCGGATTTTTGTTAGCATAGTGAACATAGTATAAACTTCATTGTAATATTTGTGTTATTCCACTTACAAACAGATGTCTGGAGCCTGCAATCCTCTACCTAAAGGAGCCCCAGGACCCACCGGACAAACAGGAATCCCAGGAAAAGCAGGTCCAACTGGAACCTCTGGAACACCAGGACAACAGGGCCCACGGGGAATCTCTAGATCAACCTCTCCCAGACCCCCTGGTCCGCCAGCCCCGAGGGGAGAATACGGCGATCCGGGATATCCTGGGTTACGCGGAGAACCCGGACAAGTCGGCTCCAAGGGCTTGAAAGGACTAGAGGGGGGTACCGGACAACCCGGTATTCCAGGAGAAAAGGGCGAAGAGGGTATTAGGGGGACCCCCGGGAACAGAGGCAAACCAGGGAATTCGAGGTCTTCATGGACCAAATGCATATGGACATTGGATACTGAGAAAGATGAAGGGATACTGAAGGTGGGATATATCATATTTATACTTACTCATATTTCTTACCTTTCGTGGAAACTGAGTCATGGCTGTACTTCCATTCTCTCGCTTTTTCACTAAATTTATATTTAATCCGGCATATATAGTTCTAACTCATCTAGCAAAAACGTTCTGTTCCATATTATATGTTTCTTTTTCATGTCCTGTAAGCGTGCCTTTCCTTTCTTCTCACTTTCCTTCTATCCTTTCCCGTGTTTCGACAAGTGCGTCTTTCCTTTCTTCTCATTTTTCTTCTATCCTTTCCCATGTTTCCACATGCAAGCAACGTCTCACCAACTCGCCTTTTATTTTCTTCCCCTAAGGAATGCAGTTTTACCAAGACAAGAAGCGACACATCACTGTACGTGATATACGAAGGAAATCTACAAGTAGGGCTTTGTCGACGCTGCTGCAAAAGATGGTTCTTCACATTTAACGGCTTAGAGTGCTCGCGCCCTGGTGTAATCGATGCAGTCATGTCAGGTGGATTTCGCAGCAACTATCCCCATCATACTCACGGTAGAATAGAGGGGATTTGTGAGGCAGTAATTCAACCAGGTGTTATCCGAGTTGGACTCCGTATGGAGAATTGTCGGGGTATTCCAGGCTCTCTCGAGGCAGTCAATATGTATTTGTATAACCCTGAAGGAAGGATTTTGATTCGAGAAATCTCACCATCACAATAGATCAAAAATAACATAGTACTATAAACTGTCAAGCTGGTGATCAATCAGTCAATCAACCAATCATTCAACCATGTAATCAATCAATCAATCAATCAATCAATCAATCAATCAATCAATCAATCAGTTATTCAGATTTGACAAAATCCACTGAGACCAACCAATGCAAGATCATCAAATCAAGATCACCAAATGCAAGATCAATCATGCAGTCAATCAATAAATCAACCAATCAATCAATCAACCAACCAATTATTCAATCGATCAGTCAATTATTCAGATTTGACAAAATTAATGTGATTATTCCTTTAATCACGAGAAGATGCAGAGAAGCCTGTAAGGACCAGCTCACACTAATGCGTTTTCGTTTAAAAGCGTTTTGTTGGCCGTTTCGCCTTCACTACACATTAATACGATCAGAAACGGAGGTGTGTATGTCTGCAAAAAACGTTTCGGTGATCTAGTGTGCATGGTAAAAAAAACCAGCGTGGATAGACGCAAAACGTTGTATTCGTTTACAATAATGGAAACAGAGATTTTTGAAAACGCATCAGTGTGGGCAGGGTTAAAGTGGACGGGAAATTTAGAAAAATGTGGCTTTATATTTCATTTTTTAATTGCGCGGTTCCTCATTCGGACAACGTCGATTCGATGTTTGTTTAGAGTTCGAGAGGAAATAATTGACTTGACTTTAATTATAGTATTTCAACCTGTTCCCATGTCTGCTAGTGTCAAAAGCAACATTGACGATTAGTCGGGTCTGCTTATAATCTTTCTGTCCTTGAAGAGAGGGTAAAGGCCGCATAGCTAGAGTTGAGGACCTTTTTGATTTTTGAAATCGTATTTCATGCATTTCACGCTAGCCGATGGAGATATGCTCATTTGATATTATATAAACTGATTCAGTGAGCAACGCACATCAAACTTGTTATTACTGATTTAACACTTCCCTAAACTTATATGATAGCGAAATCCTCGTCGTTTCGTCATCTTAGCACATTGCTATGGAAAGGTTGTTGTTTATACTTTTATTTGTGCTCTCCGTGTTTCTTTGCTGTGAAGCGCGCACATGGGACTGTCCTCTGGTGAGTTATACAATATATTGTGTTGATGTGTTAATAAGCTACTACTACATACTCTTGAATTTGTACAAACTTTATGGTACCTGGCATACAGTTGGACTGTAAATAAGAAGAATAGCTTCTAGAGATCAAGTGGCTGATTTATTCACATTAAAACTAAAATTGCACAGTCGTCTTCTTGTCCTAATTCTGTCTTCATACTGATATCCCGATGATCATTGCAGTGACTAATACAATATTGATGTATTCAATAAGACTCACTACAAATACATTCAGTGTTTAACTAGAGCACACAACACCAAACTCAGGTTGGTGTAGTTTTGGTGAGGAATGAAAACTAGACTAGAGAACCACGAAGCCTTCGTGGCAAGGAAGAGAGCAACACACGAAACTCAACTCAAACACAATTCTTGTCAGGGCAGAGACTCGAACCTTGACCACAGCGGTGAGAGGCGCGCGAGAGACGCACAATCTCGGCCACCCAAACAACACTAAAAAAAGAAAACCAATGAAATGAAGTACGCAATTATATGTTGGTATCATTTTGCTGTAATTGTCACCGACGTTAAAGTGAGGATACTCGAAACGTGAACAGTTTTTTATTTTTAACCCATATCCCATGAGCGAATCGATTAGAAATAAGATTATTACCAACACTTGGTGTATTTGAACTCACTGCTTCATTTTAAGAGGTTTTGAAGAAGTAGAAAGTAAAGAAAATAATAATTTGAAAAAGTCAAGTGTTCACGGTTCGAGTATCCTCACTGTAAATAGCATAATGTTTTATGATATGTTATTTTTCGATGAACGATGACCATTATATTATGTTCGACCTTGATGCGTTTACTTTGTACTGACATATCTGTTTTTTTTGAAGAGTAAAGAAAGATCATGCAATGTCAAACACGTTTGGTCATGATAACTAGGTCTTCATGTATTTATAGATGCTAGAGTCTTGTGAACTACTAAATGGAATACAAGGCGATAAGGGAATCAAGGGTGAACCTGGACTACCGGGCATCGTTGGATCCCCGGGACTACCCGGTTACAGAGGAGATCCTGGAGATCCGGGCAGTTTACAAGGAGGAGGAACGATAAATATCAAAGGTGCGAAAGGGGACCGGGGAGCACCGGGCAGAAAAGGATCTCCCGGACAAAGAGGGCCTATTGGTGATCAAGGCGATACCGGAAATATAGGACTATACGGTAGAAAAGGTTTGCCGGGTAGGAGAGGTAATGCAGGGTCTTCTGGTTTCCCGGGGGCTACAGGAGATGATGGAGATGTGGTCAATGTTAATTGGAAGCAGTGTACATTTACTCTGGATGTGAACAAACAAGATGGAGAAATAAATGTAAAGCGGTCATTGTACTTATCTTATAGGCATTGTCATTCTACTATTAGCATGCATAATAATAATAGTAATAATAATAATAATAATAATAATAATAATAATAATAATAATAATAATAATAATAATAATAATAATAATAATAATAATAATAATAATAATAATAATATTAATATTAATAATAATAATAATAATAATAATAATAATAGTTTTTAGTGCGGATTTGATTGAACCTAATGAAGTTAAAGTACGTAAAGATGAAGGAAGTGAATTCCATAGTTCGGGAGCAGAGACGGCAAAACATCGACTACCATAAGACTTCATACAATATAGTTAGAACGTTTGAGCATTACCATTATCTCGACATTATCCCTCAGTGTTTCCTCTATATGATAACCGTTGTTATTCCTGCTATAATATCATCACAACCACTATACCACTACCACCACCACCAGAATCATCTGACCATCGCTATCAGGGAGGTAAATTAAGAATTATTTCGAGAAACGTGATATGGCCATTATATAACCCGTACCCCTTCCCATGCCCCCCGCCCTTCACCACTCTGCGCTATTAGTCACAATATTCACCATCTATATTGTCAAAACCACTGCCGACCATCATACACCGATCCCCAACACCATTATTACTTACCAATGCTTTATATATTTCCAGGCATGTACATTTCAAAAGTTGCGAAGCAACACTGCCTTGCACGTGACTTACCAAGGAGATACCCACGTGGGACTCTGTGGCACGTGTTGTAAGAAATGGGAGTTCCTATTCAATGGACGGCCATGCTTGTCTCCTGGACCTATAGATGCCGTGTATGATAACTTGATGCTAGTCAACAATAACAAACCAAGTGTTCTTCCAGTATTCTCGCATGGTAGCATAACTGGTTACTGTGGCAACCAACCTTCTGGGCCCGTGCGCGTTTCTATGACAATAAGAATCTGCTCTGATTTTCCAAAGGACTCGGTTCACGTCGATACCCAGGTGACGATAACTGGAAGGATCATTATACAGGAGGTGCCACCACAGCAACAATGATGTAGTGCTGAACAAATGGCAACCACGTAAAAACTGTTTTTGACTTTGAAAGGATCTTTATACAGGAGGTGCCATCAGAGCAACTCTGATATGAGTGCTAAACAAATGGCAACCACGCAAAAAAAAAACTGTTTTTGAATTTCCAAATGATTTGGTTCACATACAGTCCTGTATGTCATAAACATTGTCTACCAAAAAAGACATAAACACTAAAAGAATTGATAATAAACTGAGTTAAAAATTAAAATTTCAACTGCTGAAAACAAAAACAAAAACAAACAAAGAATCACTTGTCACTTGTTGAAGTACAAATCTCTACTTTACGTGGACAACGCTAAGGGACTGGTCATAAAGTATAGGGGGGGTGGGCCGGAAATTTCTGAAATCGTAATGAATGAATAAATGTGACCCACCCCCCAGACTGCACATTATTATAAGTGACCCACCCTTTGTAGAATGCACAAAAAATTATGACCCACCCCTATTTCTATCTTCAATATTTTAATCTTCAAAAATAAAATACAAACACTGCAAAGTTTGACTGAAGATTTTGTACAATTCTGTAGAAATACGCATAGTACTATTGAAATACCTTATTCAGAATCACCAAAATATCTCCTGGTATTGTACGTTGTTATTTTTCTCCCGGCCCTAGTGCGAACTATTGATGGTGCTGTATTTCCATCTTCATCATCGTCATCTTCATCATCACTTGACGCACCAATCTCACACAGGACTATGTCGTTGTCGTCAGGTTCACTAAAGCCGTCCTCATCTTCCTCTTCATCTTCGTCCTCTTCATCTTCGTCCTCTTCCTCTTCGTCGTCTTCATCTTCGTCGTATTCATCTTCATCATCTCCAGTCACCATGTCTTCTCCACTTTCTTTCTCTTCGTCATTTCCCTTGCGATCATTAGCTTTGTCTTTTCCAGTGTGATTGACGGTATTCAATGCACGCTTTGCCAGCCAGGCTCTTATCAAATGAACTTTTTCCATTTTCTTTGACTTATTCTGAGTGAGATTGTGTTTACATAGGAACATATCTAAAATAGGCACAGTTAGCTTTGAGAGAGTTCCTTTCTGGAATAACTCATCCCAGTTAAAGTCCTCATAAGTCTTGCTTTTTTGATCCATTTTAAACTTCCTTCGTCCTTCAGTTCGTTTGTCTTTTTTAAGGTTTAAGTATTCTAGATGTTGTAAGTATTTTTCAATTAAGCCTCGTTCCACAGCAAATTTATTAGAAAATTCTAAAATTGATTCTGGATCATCCGAAGAAATGGACCCCTTATAAAAAGATTTTTTTAGTTGTGCTCTTGGCTGGAAGTCATCTACAGGTCTTGGTTTGCCATCCAAAGCGGTGGGTGTTGAATGGCAAGGTAGATATTGTAATTTCGGTAATGCTGTCGTATCTGGTAAAGGTCTGGGCACTCTCTCTAGTCCTTTATTGGTAAGAGGAAATTTGGTACAAAAGTCACAAAGAGACCCAGATTCGTTTTCTTTCTTACAGTCTTCCTTAATAAACTCCAGGTAGAGCTCTCCAACCTGGATATGTGTTTGGAGAAAGGTGCTTATCTTCTCAAAGTATGCATTGCCGGGGACATCTTTTTGTTTGGCGAAAAATTGTCTCAATTCTTTGTTATTGAAAAAGAACTGTTCATCTTTGTTTGGTGTCAAATATGACAACATATAGTCACCAGCAGGGCCTGGTTCATGATTGATTCTTAATTTCACATCTTTGGCAACTTCCCATGCATTCGCCTCCATCGCTTCATCTTCAGCTTTCGTGATCTCTTCAAGTTGAAGTGCACTGAGCTCCTGTCCTGACATGTTTGCAACAATGTGTCTTAAGCACAGTAAAAAAAACATTGCACATAAATTGCATGGCCCACCCCTTTAGTGGTGCATGATATTTTCTAGCCCACCCCTTTTGGGATGCATGAAAAACCACGGCCCACCCCCAGATTTTTCCGGCCCACCCCCCCCTATACTTTATGACCAGTCCCTAATGGCATTCACTGTAGGTACACCTATTTCAAAAATCGTTGTCGAAGCCAAAGCTACAGTCCACACTCTGAACCTTGCAAAGAATGTCGGTATTTCTTCTTTAATTTTTTATATTCATAGCATATTTTGGATGGACGTATTTGTGTTATAACATTGTTACAGTGGTAGATAATGAAACACTGATATTTCTTTACTTTAAAAACGTGTAATAAATACAACCTCGTTCCCAGGGCCCTCTCCCTTCGCTTTTGGGTGGGGCGGCCCACCCAAAAGCGAAGGGAGAGGGCCCTGGGAACGAGGTTGGTAATAAATAACAAATTATGTTCAAATTACCGACAACCTTTGCAGGGTTCAGAGTGTGGACTGTAGTTTTGGCTGCGACAACGATGTTTGAAATAGGTGTACAAACATATTGATGTACTGCTAAACATATGACAACCAGCTGTTGTGAATTTCCATATGATTTGGTTCACATCAGCATAAACAAGTATCATTGTACGAGGTGTCAAGCCAGCATGCGCAGTAGTGATGTAGTGCCTTGCAAATTAGTAGAAATAAATAACGATTTTTAGAAAGTACTTCCATTACTCTAGTTGAACTTGATTTAGGAATCTAAAAGATATGAAAACATAATATGATCTATCATATGACCCGTATTTTGCCCGGCGCGCGCTCTTAAGAAAACCTTTGTAAAATGTCACGTGATGGGGTTCGCACGGCTTTTTTCACCTGGTCCGTACAAACACGTACGGACCAGCTACTCAAAACATCACAACAAAAATGGCCTTTAAATTAAAAAGATAAAAAACTTATTGACTGAGTTAGGTCGGGCCGTACGGGAAAATATTTGGCTCTTAGTCATTTGTACGGACCTCGCTGCGCTCGTTCCGTACGTCATGACCGCGAGCCAAATATTTTCCCATCCGGCCCTCCCACTCAGTCAATAAGTACTTATTATTGTTTGACATACTGTACATATACGTTAAAAAAAAAAAAAAAATCATTTTTTTTTTACTTCTCAATTCTTCTAGACTGGACACGTGTGCCCTACTAATGGGGGAGACTCAGGCACACACTCACTACCTCTACGTTTAATTATTTTGCACACAATTCAGCTCACATGTTCATTTTTGTTGAGGGAGGAAAACCGGATAACCCGAAAAACCTCGTGGCATGCATAGGAGAGAAGAACACATCAAACAAACTTAACTCATGCACATATAATCCATGCCCGAGCAGGGACTCGAACCTGGTCAAAGCGGTGAAAAGCCAGTCCTCTAACCTTGCGTGACAACACTAACACAAAAAGATCTAAAAGAGGTCGATAAATAGGCTTATCCTCACTTCATTGAAAGGTTCAAGTCACTCTCTTCACTTCCTGTATTAAATGGCGCATTTCTAACCACGACAAGATTGCTGCATTGGATTTAAACGTGTGGGAATAACATGCAGATTATATGAATGCTGAATTTGACACGAGAAAGAGGCAAGTTAGCGCAGATCAGTATAGACCAGTTTCGTTTTTTTCAATGCGCAGCCATATCCTCGATATCATTTGATATAGTCTTTTGTATTTATTACAGCCCGTAACAAACAAACAATAGAAAAACCACGGGTCTTATCTCTACTCAAAATAATAATTTACTTTCAACGGAGGCTGTGCAGTAACGAAACTTGTCTACAATTCGAGTTGGTCGGCATATTTTGCATTGGAAGTGCACACTAAGTAACAATCTGCGATGCAGGGACAAAACAATATCCATCATTTCGTTTCAGCAATAGTCCTTTTCACAATTCCGTTCAGTGACCACGAATGATAGTTCCAAGTCGAGGTTCGCGTTGTTGCGCATAATAAATTATAGTTTTGTAATGCACAACAACACGAACCACGACATGGAACTATTATTGTGGTCACTGAACGGAACTGTGAAAAGGACTATTGTAAATATCATATTCCTTCTGATCATGATTCGTCGTCCTTAATTACTCGATGGGCGTAGCATATATAGACATTGAGCTTATTCAAAGAAGAATAAATGGAAACTAGCGAGTAAACTAGTATAGGCTGCGTCGGTGTTTGATATAAACGATAGGTAACATAATGAAATTTGTAACACCGTAAAAAATGTTGACTTAACTTTACTGACGTTTCGAGCTTTAGCCCTTCGTCGGAGTAAAAGAGTTAGACTGAAGAAGAAGAAGAGCTGAGTGAGGGTGTTTACCCAGAAGAAAATAGATCAAAGCTGCCTAAATGTTTTTTTTTATGCTTTTATGTTTTTTACTTTAAAAATTTAAAAAATAGGATCATTTTTAATTAGTGGTAAAATATCATTTCAACGCCGGCTACATTGCATGAGACCTGAATATCAATTATCCGGTTGACAGGGGTCATCGTTATTCTTAATAACGACCTCAATAACAACAACAATTCTTTATATAGAGCCCGCATTTGATGTGTCAACGCATGCATGAGCGCCTGTTATACCATCACAAACGTAGCGAAAAAGTACGTTTACTGCCGGTTAATCGATCACCACATTGATATCTTGATTAATTGCAAATATTTGGGTTCGCAGACAATATGATGGGAATAGTCTGGTTAGCGTCTCTAGCGGTAATAATCCTCGTTCAACCCTGCAAGGGACAGACCTTTCAATGGGGAAGATATAACTGTAGACAGGTAATAACTCAGTGTATTGCTGTATCCGTTAGACATATCATCATCATCATCATCATCATCATCATCATCATCGTCATCATCGTCATCATCATCATCTTCATCAATGTTATCATCATCATCATCATATTCCATAGCCATCATCATCATCGTCGTCGTGCTCATCATCATCATTCTCATGTTCAACATCGTCGTCTTCGTCATCATTATCATCATTGTCATCCTTATCGTCGCCATCATCATATAATCGTAAACCGAGATAGTTATCATTATCATCATTGTCATCCTTATCGTCGCCATCATCATATAATCGTAAACCGAGATAGTTATCATTATCATCATTGTCATCCTTATCGTCGCCATCATCATATAATCGTAAACCGAGATAGTTATCATTATCATCATTGTCATCCTTATCGTCGCCATCATCATATAATCGTAAACCGAGATAGTTATCATTATCATCATTGTCATCCTTATCGTCGCCATCATCATATAATCGTAAACCGAGATAGTTATCATTATCATCATTGTCATCCTTATTGTCACCATCATCATATAATCGTAAACCGAGATCGTTATCATTATCATCAAATGCATTATCATTATTGTTATCTTTACTGCTATCACTACACTATCATCATATTATCGCCATCATTACCATCGCCATTATTTTCATATAGGTGAATTATTATTATAATACATCAAAAACTCGCCACTGTGACACCACTCGTTCATCGTTCTTGTATTCAATATTCATCAACTAACACTAGCTGTACATTACCCTTACAGCTTGAAAGAGCATGTTTTAGCTACTTCTACGGCTCTCCGGGATTTCCAGGTATCCGGGGCTTCCGGGGCCCACAGGGGCTTAAAGGACTACCTGGGATTAAGGGTGCTAAAGGCCCTAAGGGGTATGGAGACATACAGGAAATACGTATTATAGGGCCGAACGGTTATAAAGGATACCGCGGACCAGATGGTCTCGCCGGCTCAACCGGAGCAGCAGGACTTAAAGGTCAGAAAGGAGAACCAGGAAGAAATGGAGCCGATGGTCAACCGGGTTTCAAAGGGGAGAGTGGCTACCCTGGTGAACCAGGCCCCAAGGGATTTTCTAATGGAGGTGGACTGGTTCTTGGATGGAAGAGTTGCTTTTGGAAACTGGATCCTACTCAGGAGTATGGACTAACAAAAGTATGTTGGGTACTGATATAGAAATGATTTTAGTTAAACCATCGCGATTGATAACGTCTTTGTTCTTCTACTACAACCTACACATTTAATAAGAATTAAGAAATCTATGTTTAATAAGATGCTTGTATCGAAAATTTGGAGCGAAATTATGTGGTGTCACGTGACATATATTTTAGTGTTGATGTCTTGTTTTGGTGGACAATGTTACAGTGCGAATCAAAAAAACGTGGGAATAGGGTGGAGGAGGAGGGGGTGTAAGGGTTTGCAGTGATGCGGTTTTGCGGTTTTCTAAATCTTGCGCTTGCGCTTTTTAGCAATTTTTGGTGGGATTTAGCGGTTACGTTTTTGTCGATTGTTTGGTGCGGTTTTGCGGTTTCCAACGTTAATATCTGTAATATCATTGACTGTATCTTTATTATCGTCGCTTCATAGGAATGCTTGTTCAACAAGACCTATCGTGATACCTTGCTTCACGTTGTCTACGAGGGCAGTATGAGAACAGGATACTGCACTACATGTTGTAAAAGATGGTTCTTCACATTCGACAAGAAAGAATGTCCCCAAAGACGTATAGAGGCCTTGCTTGCTGGCGACAAGCTATACTCGGGCCCAGGCTACCGCCATGGACGTCTTGACGGCTACTGCGCAATCGCAGAAGGAAGAATAAGTGTGGAATTATGGGTAGAAGATTGTGCTGGTCATAAACGGGCGCTGAAAACTCCACTCAAGCGAGTTGAGACAACATCGAGAATAATTGTTGAAGAAATTGACATTGCTTAAAGATATTGGTTAAAATCCTACCTAATAGTCTCCTTCATAGTTCCCTGCGCCATCTTGAAAGGTAGCCGGGCCTTTGCATCGAAGCGAGACGAACGTTGAGCTTGCAATGATAGAGACACGTGAATAAAGCGGCGTTTACACAAGCAATTTTTCCTTGACAAGTATCCTTGACAATTTTCGTTGCTCGTGTAGACGATCAGCAAGTTTTCCTTGACAATTTTATATTGACAAGGTTTCCTTGCTCGTGTAGATGATGAACAAGTTTTCCTTGACAAGTTTAGGCTGTGCATCAGCGGAGTACTAACACAATATTGGTTCCAGTCCCTTGTCGAGTAAAAAACAAAATGGCGTATATTTTGACTGATCGTGCGAAAAGACTGGGAACTAATCTCATTAATATTCCTTGCCACATTTTCCTTGTTGTCCGTCTACACGAACAAATTTCATGCTTGACAATTTTTCCTTCTCAAGGAAAAGCCAACATGCTAGCTTTTCCTTGTCAAGGAAAAACTGTTCATTTTACTCCATCTACACGAGCAATTTTTACTTGTTAAGGAAAACTTGTCAAGGAAAAATTGCTCGTGTAAACGCCGCTTAATTGTCCGGCAAGGTGTCAAAAGGTCTCTATCATTGCAAGCTCAACGTTCGTCTCGCTTTGATGCAAAGGTCTGGCTACCTTTCAAGATGACGCAGGGAACTATGAAGGGGACTATTGGGCATTTGTACGTGTACTTAATACAAGTCCAAACTTCAATGATACCTTTGGTCTGTAACTGGCAGGATTTTTGTTTATCAAAACGTTTTAGGAAGTTGACTGTCCGCATTATACATTTACAGAAAGACACATTTTTCGAGCCAAAACTAAGCGGATAACACGGAGTACAGATTATATAATTTTTAATAATAGGCAAATTTAATTTCCTCTTGCAAGGGTATTTTTGTATTTTATGTTATGATATGTGTTTTATCAAATCAAGACGTTACCATTAATATTATATTATTATACAATTATTCAAAGAAACATAAGAGAATGAAGTACATCTATAACTTGATTGGTGGCAGCGAAAACAGAAAACTGTTTCGCAACTGCAAGTGTTTCGCAACCAAATGTCTTTGTTTCCCGGTCCAACATACCATTTCAAGGTTCTCGTCCACAACCTCAGCCTCGATGCGTGTAATATGACGCTAATTACATTACACGCTATCGAAGCCGAGATTGTTCGATGAGAACCGTGAAAAGGCCTATTACCAAGTTTCGACTATATTTTCACTCTATTCCTTTCACTCCATGTCCCTCTAGCCTTCCCTTTCCTCCTGTTTTCCATCTTCTTCCCTAAGCCTCCTTCTTCCTTAAAATTCATAAAATTCAATAACTCAAATTAATTCCCCTTCCTCTTCCCCTTGGAACAGTCCCTACCTTTAAGGGCAAACTCCCCACTCTCTCTTTCAACCCCGCTATAACTCGCGCTCGTCAACCCTGCTTGGCAGAGGTTTCTTTACTTCCCCCCTCTAGAAACCTTTGCACGTAGCTGATCGAACCCGCGTGCAGAACTTTGGACAGATAAATTAACTTCCAACCCTTGTATTGACGTGTGATACATTCGTGATGGAATATCTAGCAGCTCCATGCAGAGGTTCCTTTTTAAAGAAATATCTACCAAGCAGGGTAGTGCTCGTTCTTCACCTATCTCCTAATTCTTTTCGCGCACAATAGTTGTTTCAGTTTATTTCCTTTCCCTTTCCCCAACACACCAAGGACACCAAGGGGATTTTTATTATTAAACTAGCTAGTGACGTCACCTTAGCGATGGGTCCCAGCCTGCAGGTTGCTGGTCTGTAACGTGAGCTACTTGTGAATATCACATGATGGTACGCCGTGACTCTGTTCGACTATAATACAAAGGCCATATATCCCGGGAGTAAATATTTAGGTCTAGCAGTCTACGATACGATACAGTCCTCAAGATGAATCCTTCTCTAACTCTCACCATCGTCTTCCTCGTCGCCATCATGGCATTATCACCGAGTCAAGCCATGAAACTCAAGTTCAAAGATTGTGGTTCTCGAGTTGGAGAAATCGTCTCTCTCGACGTAACCCCTTGTACAACTGACCCCTGTGTCATCAAACGAGGCGGAACTAACGCTACAGTAACCGTCACCTTCAAACCCCACGAACAAGTTACAAGCGCTAAGATCTATGCATTTGCCATCTTTGGGATCATCCCCGTTCCTCTGCCTCTACCTAACCCTGATGCCTGCTCAGGTCATGGTTTGACATGCCCCTTAAAGAGTGGCCAGGTACAAGAACTAGTGATCGCACATTCGATCGACAGTACATTCCCACAAGGTAAAGTTACAGTCAAGGCCGAGCTAAAAGATCAGGAACGGAATAATATTGTTTGTGGCGAAGTCACTCTTACTCTGCAGTAGAACATTATGAAATTACTAGCGTGACATTACAATGATTGCGTGACATAAACTAGAACGTTTGTATTTTCCTGCTTCCACTAACAATTGTAAGATAACCAAGGATGACGTGACTTTAATTAATTCATAGTTGGATGTGTATTGCTTTGTTAGGCCTAGTTCAAACGTCGTATCTCATATGTACCGAATATAATGTCAATAAATTCAAATAATAGGTTTTGCTCATTTGCATTAGATTCGGCACATGTGAAATGCGACGTACCAACAATGTTACGTGAATATACTCAATAATAAATCACTACATTGAACCACACGGGTAGATTGCGTGACGTTTTTATTTCAATCACTGTGATTGTGTATTATATTTTGCAAAAATTACCCTCTTATACAAAAAGTCTTAAATCCACATGCATGTGAAAATAATAATCTTATCATGGTTAATCTATATATATGCCTAATAGCCGGCAATGTGATCTCGTCACGCGCGTAACGACAATTTTACTGACTTGCGTTACAATTGTCATCTAAAGCTTACACTGTGATGTGTAACGCAAGTGACTGAATCACCATATTTGTTAAAATCTGTGAATTTCATAGTGACTTGCGTTACAATTATTTTAAATACATGTCATGCAACGCTTACACTGTGACGTGTAACGCAAGTGACTGAATCACCATAATTGTTAAAATTCTGTGAATGTCAAAGTGATTTGCGTTAAAATTATTTTAAATTCATGTAACGCAGTTTTGTCATGCAACGCTTACACTGTCAAGTGTAATGCAAGTGACTGAATCACCATAATTGTTAAAATTCTGTGAATAGAAATGTTGTGCTATAAAACCCTAACCCTAAAATATTTTTTCTCATATCATGACTTAAGAAGAAGGCGTGACACAAAAGAGCGAAACCATTCTTCTTTGTCACGTGATGGTTTTATTTGCTTTGTGCTGTATATGGTGGCTCTGCCACTTCGGGTAGAAGGTATCAATGTAATCGACCAGTTTCATGTTATCTAAAACCGCTGTGCAATTTGACAAAAGGTGCATTTGCACAGGGATAGCCTCGATTCAGAGTAAATTCAAGTGTCTTTTCTATTGTTAAGCGATAACAAGTTTTTCGTGCGTTTCTTGGAACTGGTGAATATTTTGACAACAAATCGAGGCTTAGCCTGTGCAAATGCGCCTTTTGTCAAATAATACAGCGTTGCAAGATAACATGAAACTGGAGTGTTAAAACATTGTGTCATGTATTGTGCCATATATATACGAACCCAATACCCTACATGTAAAACGTGTTTTTTCATTGTGGCTTTATAATATAAAAAAAATGACTAAGTTCTCGACTTGACTCAGTCAGTTGAACTTTATTGGATTTGCGCGTAAGAAATGCGCCTGGTTTTTATAAACGTTGCCCCCCAAAAAACTACAAATAGCGCTATTAGGAATTATAAAATAACCGATCAGAATTGACGCAATCTCTTTGATTCTTATTCCGCTTTGCGTCGTGTTTCTCTCGTGTTCTGTCAATCCCACTACGTGCTTTATAACTGCACACAGCGCACACGCGCGTTTTCTATTTCTTCATTGAATATCATAACAACTACATAGATGGTATAATACTCAACACAAATGACATCTAAACTATCAATGCTAAAATTATTTTAGCTACCGTAATCAGGCCTTGGATTCATAGCTACCGCTGTACTATTTGACAAAAGGTGCATTTGTACAGGCTAAGCCTTAATTTCAAGTACAAATATTCACAAATTCCAAGCATGGTAAAATATTAAATAAATAAATGAAATTGTAAACATTTGAATTGAATCTGAATCGAGGCTATCCCTGTGCAAATGCGCCTTTTGTCAAATAGTACAGCAGTGTTAGATAACATGAAACTGGATCGATTAGCTCAAGAGCACACATTTTCTCTTGCATGTTATATGATAATCCTGTTACTATTTTCTCGCAAACGTTTGTAGAAACATGTGCATATCACTACTTGTCTTTCAATTGTTGATTGTGATATAAAAAAATGATTGCTACTATTATATAGGCAATAAATATCAATATCTATTTTGGTGTTCTAAAATAATACCAAAATAATTCTCCTCAGGCTCGAACATTATTGGTGTAAAATTTCCGAGACAAAGTCGAGGTTGTTTTGCACCAATATTCATAGAGCCTGAGTAGAATAATTGTTACCGTGCTAGCAGAGAAAATTTGTCACGCTCTTCTGTGAATGAGAAAAACTATTCCCCTTCGCAAAAGAGCGAGACAAATTTGCTTTGCTAGCAGGGTAAATGATTGATAGAAAAATCTATTTTATCAATAATATATTAATATACATTAATATATTAATATATATTAATAAATAATCATGAATGTGGTTTATAACTAGTTAGTGCTACAGTGCTGCCTGCTTCGCTGCAGTCCATTAAAACCAACGTATCAACTGTTCTATCAGGGCTATCTTCTCGACGATGGTTAACAGAATTTGTCTTGATTCTGGGACGAAGTTGCTCGTTGACCTGTTAACACAATGAACTAATTGAGAACACAGAAATGGGCTTGCGGGACTCCTGTGGTTCAGCGTTCAAGGTGTTTTATATTAAGAGGGGACTGCTCATTTACGTGGGATCACGCGGTGGCTGAATAAATATATCGAGACACCTTACTAAAGAGCGTGTTCATTAAAGGTGTCTGCTAATTGGGGGTACCAGCTTAAGGGAAGTGTGTCTACCTATAGGAGACTATATATTGTCTTCGATAATGGGTGATGTCTGTTGCCTAGTGTATCTCAGTGGCAGATCACAGCACATAGAAGGCGTGTGATCGCAGTGCACGTGTAAGGTGTCAGTAGAATGCAAACAATCCCTACTTTAACGCGAAAACTATGATGAAATGAATGGAAGAAAGAGAAAAGCGTTGGGGGAATGATCGAGGTCAGAGGGAGAAAGTCGCGAAGTCTTTCCCATTTCTCCTTTCTTTCCAAGACCGTTCTTCACGTCTCCATTTTATACACAAACTGCATTGCACTCACTAAAACTTTAAGGGGTGGACCATTTGACTTTTGAAGGGGGGGGGGGGGGGGGGGTGGATGATTTTGTCCGTGCAGGAAATGTTTTTTAGCCCGCTGGCATGTGCACGCAATTTATTTTATAGAAAAGCAAAGATTTCAGTGGCATTCAGTGGAAATTTTGGCTTGCAGGATTTTTTTTTCGACCCTTTGGGCCGTGCAGGAAATGTTTTTTCAAAATCATCCACCCCCCCCCTCAAAATTTAAATGGTCCACCCCTAAGTAGGTACTGTTTGCAGTCTATACTATGGTGCAAGTCTCTGGGAAAAAACAACGCACCTTAATTATAGGGTTTCCTAATAGATGAATTATTGAATTACGAAATCAAAAGAATAGGAACTTATGCACCACAAAAAAAAAAAAGTATTGCGCTCCGACGTATTAGACTCTATATGCGATATTTTCAGAAACAGAAGTCAAAAAAGAGGATTTGTGTATAAGTTTATAGTTAAGAGTGAATGTTCTAAATTTATAGTTAACTTGTAATTAAAGTTTTTAAATTTTAACATACAATTAACTAACAAGATCCTCAACGTTTAGTTCGGCGGATTGTTCCACTTTGGATGATTCACTTATTGGTTTGTTTGGTCGATGAAACTAAAGGAAAAGACATCGATAAATCATATTTAAATAACAAAGAGAAGTGCTTTTTATGTGCACAACGGTATTGTATTCGGCATTATATTCACGCGGCATTATATTCACGATTTAAGATTATACCCATAGTGCACTTGGGTCTTGGAATGACCTATCGCCTATAGCCTATCGCTTTTGGCGTTGACAACCTTTTTGAAATAGATGTATACAGTATGCATGTTCAGTGCTTGGGTCAGGAAAAAAATAAAATTACAATTCATGTATAAAGTTAGCATATTTAGTAACACCGGGTTTAAATTTGTGATGGAGTAGGGGACTTGTCACGTGACCGTGGTGCAGTTAGACGTTTGTGCAAGTGGTATATTTCGACTTGTCGCTCCTGTTTGATGAATACACTTCAAGCATATTGCGTGACAAACGTTAAGTGTTACGTAAGGTTTGCTAATTAATTGGAGTGCATAATATTGTGATTTACTAACAAGAGGGTTGTCTTGGCCTTTAATAGGCGCCTTCTTTCCGGCTGCTTTTCTCTCGAACTAAATTAAGATTGAAAAATACTGGTAAACCAAAAAGCGTGACAAAAATGAAGTAACGCAATAAGTATGAGATGAAGTAACGCAATATGGTCTAAAATAAGATTTACTCTGTATCTTGTTTGATCTATTTGGGTGGGGTCAGGGAAATTATCAGACGGGGTGAGATTGTTGTTCACAAATATCATTCAATTATATACTAATAAAACATCAGCATTTATTCATTAGAATTATCTCTAAATGCATGAATTACAATTTGATATTTCACTAGATCATGTCCAATCCACAATTTCAAAGGCGTGGGGCTATTTACAAGAAAGCACGTGACTGTGATCACTGTATGTGTGTCACGTCACGGAAATTGTGTCACGCATTACTTATAAAGGTTATAAAGGGTTTCGGTGTGAAGACGCTTGCAAGACCGAAATGAATTGTGGATCTTTGATATTGATTAATTATGCCTGTTTGGTAAGATACGACGAATTCACAGCACCTATCAGGTGCTTATCAATCCAAACAATCTTCGCAAATGTTGTATACGTAACCACAGTTCCGTTCGATCGTGCATTCGACATTTACCAACACAACCTTTTTAAAATGGGTGTATGTGATGTTTGATTATGGTGCTTTTATTGCATGAAATCCACTCTCTACAGTCTAGATACTATTTTTTGAATTTTTGTATGTTTTCCTTTTTGTTTTCCTTTGTTTTTGAACGTGTATAAAACATCAAACAATTTAGTTTGTGATGTCGATGTGTTAGTCACGTGACTTCTAACTCTACCCATAATCCCCTAGAATTCATTTGATGTGACCAATCAGTCACGTGATCTCTTCACATTACCTAACATGCACAAGTCACCACGTTGATTGTCAAAACGTTATCAAGTTTATCATGTGACCTGCACCTATTACCCATCATGCTCTATGAGATATATTTCGTGTCAATATTATTTACATAACTTAGTCTTATGACATGTGACGATGACTATACCCAGCATGCATTAGTGAACGAGTTCCGATTGTGGTACATTAGTAAATATCTAAAAATGCGGACAATTGTAAAATTGAAAACAATCTGTAGTTTGCAGTATCCACACTAAGTATTTAAAAAAGATACTGGATTGAATGGGATTGATTTGTGAATTGTATAGAAATAGAAACCAAATGGATTAAGAACTAGACGCTCTAGGAGCGTGAAGTCGGGCTAGTCATAAAATCAAAACAGGAGGCTAAACAATTCTACGTTGGGCTTCCTGTGTTCGTTCCCAAAGCATCATGGGACCTATACGCGACATGACAGATAGATAGATAGATAGATAGATAGATACATTGACTAAAAGGTAAAACTGGAGTCGGGCCCTCTAGCCCGACTAATAATGAGAATAACTATAGGCGCTATATACAAATGACATCTTTAAAAGTGCAATGACACATGCTACAGCTTTCGTATCAATACAAGAGTGATAGAAAGAGCTGCCTCTTTCAAGAATATTGACTGTTTTTTTCCACTACACTACCACGCATGTCAAAGTTACTGCCATAGCTTTGTGATAAACGTCATTAGGGCTATATGAATAGCGGTTATCAGGAGTGAAATGATGAAGTGTTTCTCTCATGAAAATTTACAAATCTTTCGGTGCCTACGACGTGCTTATGGATTTGTGATAGTGGATTTGTGATAATGTCAGTAAAGATTGACAACTAGCAACTACAGAGTGCATTCAAGAAGTGGTTCTCTCAGCAAAATTGACAGCTTTTTTGGTGCTTACGACTTGCAAAGTGTTGGCTATAGCTTTGTGTTTATCGAGTTGTAGTCAATGACCTAAAATGAAGAAAGCAAAATGGAACTCAGAATAGAAACTTGCAAAGCAATGAAGAGATGGCTGCTAAGCAGGCTACATGGATGGATCAAAGGGAATAGTGTTTGGCCGGTTTATGCACTGGATTCCAGTTACATAACTACCAACAACGAAATAAAAGAACGAACAAGAAAAACACACGGATAAACAAACCTATGAACAAAGGTTAAACAGTAGGAACAAACGAACAAGCAAACAATAAGCAGACAAATGAACAAACAAACAAAAAATAATTTTTAAATAGTTTGTTTTGTTTTTACTGGAGCTTTGATGATAAAAATCAAATGAAATGTTTGGATTTCTTTTCATCAAATACACCTTTCTCGCAAATCAGCTAATCACATGGAAATTCCCGGCAAGCCTCGCTCTGATTCAGAGTGTTGTGGGGGCATTCGTGATATATGCTTTGCTGCTTCGAGAGAAAGGTAGTCAGTAGAAAAAACACAAACATAAAAATATTTACAAATCAACAAACAGTTAGCACAATAATAAACAAACAAAAGAGGAAAACATATGAACGAACAAGGATGTATAAATGAAGAACAAACACACAAATTAGCAATATAAATTAGCAAAGTTGTTCACAGAGTACAAAAGAGGTTAGAAGCCGAGTCAAGGGAAACATTAGTGTTACAAGTAGATTTTTAAAAGCATGGTTAAGGAATAGACCTTTAAGTTCACTTCCATCAACCTCACCCTCGTTAGCGCGTAATACAATCTTTACAATTTGACTACAGTCCGTGGTAATTCAAGGAATGTACACATTATCACACAATTGAAACACTTACAAATTCCACGGGCTGTAGTCAAATTCTAAAGAATATATTACACGCTATCGAGGCTGAGGTTGATCGACGAGAACTGTGAAATGGTCTATTAGAATTGAGAACAAGATACATTAGAATATTAAAGTAAGAGCTACTCAACAAACTGCACTCGATGCTTGTGAAATATGACGTCATTACACATACACATTTATGACGCCTTTGTTAGCTATCACCAGACATCACTTAGGTACATCCGACACTTTTGTTTGTTTAATTTTAACCGGGAGTGTCACTAACTCAAACACTCGCGAGAGTATAACCGCTAACTCATACCCAGACTCCTAGAAGCACTTCACGACATCAAAGAACCGTTTAGTCCTGGAGAGGACATACCACATTGTTAAACTCTGAACCACTAAGAGTAAGTCTTGAGCGTCGAACATTGTAGTTCTGTGACGAGCTCTTTTGGGAACCCTTTGTTAAGAAAAGACGTTAGAAGAATGAGGAGAGGTTACGGAAAAATTAGTAAGAAGAGTAGAGCATGCACATTTCAAGCAAGTCAATCTTGGGCTTTGAAAGAGAAGCCCAAGTGTAACACAACACAGTTATAAACTCCAAGTGAGTCACGTCACAATCCTGTTGTATGAGGGCTGTAAAATGACGTATTATACTTGAAAGTACAAAAGAAAGAATGAGATAAGCAACAGAGGTGCCCATTTGGAACAACAACAAATAGAGTTATTGTATAATGCATGGTCTCTCGGTAATTACCAAGCCAAGAGGTCTTGGAGCAGAGAATATGAGATAGAGATGAGATAGCATGAGATAGAGAGGTGAGATAGAGTATGAAAAGGACAGATGTGTCTTTAGAAGCATACAATGTCTTAACATCGACATTAACTTCCATGGCATCCTATAAAGAATGGCACGTTATAAAGAAGATTACTAGAACACTGTCATTACTATTATTATGTTTGTGCTGGTGGGTGAAAAGCGACAGTGCTGCAAATGATAACTGATTTATGTGCTCATTTATTGTTTCTCTGGTACATGCTTGCCATGGTCAAAGCCAATGCGCAACTAAATAAGACCTGTTCATTAGCTTTTGATTTATCAGTGACATCCACCTCTCACCCAATTTTTTTTATTTTTTATACTAGTTTACTCGCTAGTTTCCATTTATTTTTTCATTCATCCATTAACTGCAAGTTCCGATTTGAATTATCCATCCATTCGCTCATTTATTCATCCACTTACACATTAATTGATTGATTCATCTGTTGATTGACGCAGTCAATTTTGCATTCACTTCAAATATTGATATATTATTTCATTCATTCATTTATCCATCCATCCATTTATATAGATTACATTTATGTAATAGTGTAAACTATTATTTGTAAGCATAAATCGAATACAACAACCATCTACAGTACATGCATTTATTGGTTAAAATACCTATAACTAGTGGATGATAACTATTGTGAAAAATACATGATCAAGTAAAGTGCACTCGAGTGAGATATTGTGAAATTATATGAAAGTATTTGTAATGATTACATTGTTGAAGCGATTATTATTTCAACTTGGAAATTCTGCTACCACAAATATTTCTGTATATTATTCCCCGATAATGGATCTATAGATCCGAAAACTTTGAGTAAATTAACAAATCATATACAAATATAATGTGAATGTTACTTCTATTTATATGAAAGCATCATACTATCTAATTAATTGAATAAGATTACACAATTACCTCAAATACTAACTATAACTAAATATAGTGATGTAATTGAGATAATCAACTAAGTATATAATGACATTAAATAGCTAACTAACAACCGATAAGTTTATATATTCCTAAGTAATGTAATGTGTATATTCCTAATACATAAATTCGAATACAACCTAGGTGCTTATTTGCAAGAGAAAACCAAAAACATGAGAATTGCAATAATGCTACTGTTGTTAGGCTAAACTACTTCTTTATATTTCTAAGATACTACAAATGTAAGAATAAATGTATACAATTAAGCTGCAAATTTTTCAATTTTCGAAGATGAAACAGTGTGAAATTTTTGTGCTGCTAGAGATGTATATATATATGACGTCATCAACATGGCCGCCCATTTTGAACGGAAACAACTGCATACACAAAGTTGTGTACATAAATGCTAAAGTGCTAAATATCTCTAAATATTATGAAAATACTCAAAATAAATTGAAAGCTTTCCGCATAGAAAATAAAGGGAGAGATTTGACGTCAAAATCTACTTGATCAGTGAATGAATCAGCTCAGCTCTGCTCGTTGCTTGATGGATACATGACGTCATAACATGGACGCCGATTTTAGATTTTGAACAAAAGGTAACATAAAATAAACTAGAGCCACTCAAAGAAAAGGAAAAAACCCTGAAAAAATTGATATCTTCAAGCCTAGTATTGAAAGCTTATCTAGATTTAGCTAAAGAAATAAAATATAAAATAAAATCCAATAGAGCCACGCAAAGAAAAGGAAAAAATCCCTGAACAAATCGATATCTTCAAGCCTAGTATTGAAAGCTTATCTAGATTTAGCTGAAGAAATAAAATATAAAATAAAATCCAATAGAAAAATTAGTTCTATAAATATTACTCTGAAATACTTAAGGCCCAATTCGTTAATTAAGTCGTATTTTTCCATAGACCCAAAAAAACCTATATTCATGTTCTATTTTGCTTTCTATTTCACTCTGTTTTTGTACAGAGGTTACAAGAAAAGTAATGTTAGTAATTACATTGCTTATCTATTTCTGTCAATTACAAAACAAGCATTTTCTTAAGTCAGGTTTCAGTATTAGTCTAGTTTTACCAACGATACATATCTATTTACGCGACAAAAAAAGATCAGTTAAGTCTCAGTATTAGCCTGATTTTACCAACGTTACATATCTATTTACTTGACAAAAAAGAGATCAGTTAAAAAGACTCAAGTCCATGCTTCCGTATTGGGTTCCTGATTCCTTAGTAGCCATGTATTGGTATTACTACTTGAGACAGTGGTCATACTAGAACGGTTTGTCCCCGACCACATCTCTCTTGGGTCCATTGAACCAACAAGTCTAACACCCGGAACTGCAGGAGAAAGCTGCGAGAAAACAAGACCGGCAGTAAGGAAATAGCGAGGAGGATTGAGAAAGAATAACATTGAATAGAAGAGAATGACAGAATGAATATACAAAAAGATTCAGGAGGAAAGAAAAATATGATATAAAGTGGGAAGAGAAGAACGAATGGTTAAACAAATGAAATAAGAAATAATTGAGTAAGAATAAAAGAAAAAGATAACTAAACAAGTTAAGATTGAAACAAATACAAGAATACAAAAGATACAATGAAATGGAATGTAAAGGAGAATAAGGAAAAACAAATGCAAAAGAAGAAAAAAGGAATTATTGAATGGGAATGAAGGGAAAGGTTTGAAAAATGGATGAGGGAATAAATGGACGAAAAAATGACTACACAAGAATGAAAATAGATACAAAAAATGTAATGCGAAAAAGCTGAATAAAAAATGGAATGGGAAACAAGAGAGAAAAGGAAAGACTGAAATAATAACAAATGAAAGAAGGAAGGAACGAATGAAAGAGAAGGAACAAATGAAAGAGAAGGAACAAATGAAAGAGAGAACACATGAAAGAGAAGGAACAAATGAAAGAGAAGGAACAAATGAAAGAGAAGGAACAAATGAAAGAGAAGGAACAAATGAAAGAGAGAACACATGAAAGAGAAGGAACAAATGAAAGAGAAGGAACAAATGAAAGAGAAGGAACAAATGAAAGAGAAGGAACAAATGAAAGAGAGAACACATGAAAGAGAAGGAACAAATGAAAGAGAAGGAACAAATGAAAGAGAAGGAACAAATGAAAGAGAAGGAACAAATGAAAGAGAAGGAACAAATGAAAGAGAAGGAACAAATGAAAGAGAAGGAACAAATGAAAGAGAAGGAACAAATGAAAGAGAAGGAACAAATGAAAGAGAAGGAACAAATGAAAGAGAAAGTACAAATGAAAGAGAAGGAACAAATGAAAGAGAAGGAACAAATGAAAGAGAAGGAACAAATGAAAGAGAAGGAACAAATGAAAGAGAAGGAACAAATGAAAGAGAAGGAACAAATGAAAGAGAAGGAACAAATGAAAGAGAAAGTACAAATGAAAGAGAAGGAACAAATGAAAGAGAAGGAACAAATGAAAGAGAAGGAACAAATGAAAGAGAAGGAACAAATGAAAGAGAAGGAACAAATGAAAGAGAAAGTACAAATGAAAGAGAAGGAACAAATGAAAGAGAAGGAACAAATGAAAAAAAAGGAACAAATGAAAGAGAAGGAACAAATGAAAGAGAAGGAACAAATGAAAGAGAAGGAACAAATGAAAGAGAAGGAACAAATGAAAGAGAAGGAACAAATGAAAGAGAAGGAACAAATGAAAGAGAAGGAACAAATGAAAGAGAGAACACATGAAAGAGAAGGAACAAATGAAAGAGAAGGAACAAATGAAAGAGAAGGAACAAATGAAAGAGAAGGAACAAATGAAAGAGAAGGAACAAATGAAAGAGAAGGAACAAATGAAAGAGAAAGTACAAATGAAAGAGAAGGAACAAATGAAAGAGAAGGAACAAATGAAAAAAAAGGAACAAATGAAAGAGAAGGAACAAATGAAAGAGAAGGAACAAATGAAAGAGAAGGAACAAATGAAAGAGAAGGAACAAATGAAAGAGAAAGTACAAATGAAAGAGAAGGAACAAATGAAAGAGAAAGTACAAATGAAAGAGAAGGAACAAATGAAAGAGAAAGTACAAATGAAAGAGAAGGAACAAATGAAAGAGAAAGTACAAATGAAAGAGAAGGAACAAATGAAAGAGAAGGAACAAATGAAAGAGAAGGAACAAATGAAAGAGAAGGAACAAATGAAAAAAAAGGAACAAATGAAAGAGAAGGAACAAATGAAAGAGAAGGAACAAATGAAAGAGAAGGAACAAATGAAAGAGAAGGAACAAATGAAAGAGAAGGAACAAATGAAAGAGAAGGAACAAATGAAAGAGAAGGAACAAATGAAAGAGAAGGAACAAATGAAAGGGAAGGAACAAATGAAAGAGAAGGAACAAATGAAAGAGAAGGAACAAATGAAAGAGAAGGAACAAATGAAAGAGAAGGAACAAATGAAAGGGAAGGAACAAATGAAAGAGAAGGAACAAATGAAAGAGAAGGAACAAATGAAAGAGAAGGAACAAATGAAAGAGAAGGAACAAATGAAAGAGAAGGAACAAATGAAAGAGAAGGAACAAATGAAAGAGAAGGAACAAATGAAAGAGAAGGAACAAATGAAAGAGAAGGAACAAATGAAAGGGAAGGAACAAATGAAAGAGAAGGAACAAATGAAAGAGAAGGAACAAATGAAAGAGAAGGAACAAATGAAAGAGAAGGAACAAATGAAAGAGAAGGAACAAATGAAAGAGAAGGAACAAATGAAAGAGAAGGAACAAATGAAAGAAGGAAGGAATGAAAAGGTAAAGGAAGACGTCACATATGTACGAGCACAGAAACAACTGAATGTAGAGAAAAGAGAATAAGAGAGAAACTTGACAGCGTTCAAAGAACGAATACAGTCTTATCACAGCGCTAATAGTCTTTTAAGTAGCTTTTAAAGTTTACCATAGTTAGAGCATATGCATTTACCTACGTTTAGCAGTTGATATCTTGAAGCGTTTATCTCAAAAATAATAAACTATTAGAGCACATTTTAATCAGTGTACGATAGGTAGAACCTCAAAGGGCTGTTACGTTTATGAATGTATTGTATTTTGAACTATTTTTTTACTCGGTTCTTTTATCAATATCATTGATACAAATATAATAAATTATAAGTACACTTTAACCTTATAATATTACTTATTACGAAGATAGATGGGATTGTAACTATTTTTTTAAAACTCGTTTCGTTAGCAATGCAGCAAACACAATTATATTATATTTTTATGGGTGGCACGAGTGGCCTAGCGGTGAAAGCGCTGGCCTCTCACCGCTGTGGTCCAGGTTCGAGTCCTGGCTCGGGCATGAATTATATGTGAGTTGAGTTTGTTTGATGTGTTCTTCTCTCCGGGTTATCCGGTTTTCCTCCCTCAGCAAAAATGAACACGTGAGCCGAGTTGTGTGCAAAATATCAAACGTAGAGGCAGTGAGTGCGAGTGAGTCTCCCCGATTAGTAGGGCGCAATGCGTCCAGATAGAAGATTGAGACGTTAAAAAAGTTGTTATTACTATTATTATAGAAGTAAAAAAAATATATACTATACAATATTATAAAAGCCTCTTGCTCTCTCGTCGCTTGTGGTTCAGGCTCCCGTTTCCGGCAGCCCGGGCACGGTTTATATGCGAGTTTGATGTTTGATCGAGAAATGTATGGTACGTTTTAACAGATGGAAACCACGCACAGTCGACATTACAATTGGCGCATTAGCCGGGTTTAAACCACCGAAAACAAGTTCCACATTTAACATTACCGACATATACAGCAATACAGCAATTTCATGAACGTTGACATGTGAAAAGTGAAAACCGAATAGTGCATTCCAAGACCGAAATGCTTTACACATCACTATAATTTTTTAAGCAACATTTTAAAGTTATAAAATTTACTGCATTTTAGTGCATACTCTACAAAACTGTATACCAGCTTCAAATAGAAGGTCTTGTGATTTTAATTATTTAATTATTTAATTTTTATTAAATTACAAGATCAACAATGCATCTCGGTCTTGGAATGCACTACTTAGTATTCACAAATCAAACTTCCTTGCAACAGCAGTAAATTCATTTTAATTTATCCACATGCAATTTACTGATTATTATGTCATTAATATATGTTTGTTTTTAAAGAATCTACAGGGTTAGTTTTCTTTATATAAAGCTATACTTGATGTATTTCTTTTGCTTAAGTGACATTGTCCCATGTCTTTCGCTGATATTTACTGTCGTGTGATGTATACCAAGTATAGCTGTTCACAATACTATATTTAGATCATCGTCATTCACAAACAAACTAAAGGCATTAAGTTTTGTTAGTAATTGTCAGTTAGGGTTATAATTTAGCTGGTAATTTTGTTAGTTAGTTGTTACGCTCCACCTAGACCAGAGTAAAACCCAGTATAAATTAAACATTCTCGGCATGTTGGGTAAAATAAAATAAACTCCTAAAGATTCACAAGGATAAGAGATTTGACAAAAACGGTCGGTTCCAAATTGTGAAAAATGCTCAAAATTGGACAAATGGGACATATTCTGATAATACACATCTACGCCCTTACTATCACTTAGCAACAGTTTCTTTGTTTATATCACAGACGCAGTAAAGAGAGTTTAACCAAAATAACCTTTCTCTGTCTTGTATAATCATTTTTATTTTGCAAGTGTTAAAAGGCTATTTGACAACCTCGGTACCAGGGCCGTCTCTCATTTGAAAGCATAATTGCAATCAAAAATAGTTTGATACTATTCATTATTTTGAGCAATGCCTACCATCCCCTACCCCCTGGGTGAGACAAGTCTAAATGGAGCACAGTCTTGACAAACGTTAGTTAAAGTAAGAAGAACATTGACGTAAGAACACTGGATAATGAACACACAACGCAGGTATATTGACCTGATGATAAAACTTCATTTTGACGAGGGGTGGGGTTAAAATCCAGTCCTACCTTCCCAACATTCATAGTACTTTTGAAAGAGGAAAATTGGCACTGAACCATTTTGCTCTCCCTTCCCGACATGCATTTCATAGCGCTTGAAAGAGGAGAACTGGTACGTCGAAACATAAAATGGTTTTCGCATAATGGTGAAGTTAGTCTATAAAATTTGAAGGGAAAAATTAATTCCCTTTTTGGCCAAACTGGTTTCCATGAATATAGGAATCAAAATCAACATGGAAAATATTTTGAATACTATAAATCTTGACAATCTAGCCTCGTATGGACGCAGTAACACATTAGAAGTTTCTCATGAATACGAGGCCAGACAGTCTAGATGGAATACCCTATATCTCGATTCAGACTCGTACCAGGCCCTTCTTTCCAAAGCAATGAATAAATTATATTACCAAACAGTTTCTACTATTACGCAAAAGACGAAATGAGTTGAAGTACTAGAGAATTATGCACAAGGAACGAGGCGGGATGGCATCCAACGTCATTCCACGTACACACGTCACATCTCCTCAATCTTGACCAATACTACGGAGTGGTTAAACGTCCGTGTAAAATTCGGCCTTGGAGGTGTGTTTCTTTTGTACCAAATGACTATTTGAGCAAAAATGATTGGCCAGCAGCGATCACGTGGTACAAAAACCAGAAAGGATAACTCTTGTGATTTCTATAGTATTTACTATTCAAGCAAAATGATTAGCCAGCAGCGATCACGTGGTACAATAACTCTTATGATTTCTATAGTATTTACTTGATCGATCTTCAACTCATTTCTTCAGATATTTCGCGTAAAAGTAGACTGTTTTACAGTGTGAGTACATTCATCTCTTACCTGTGCTTTCTGTGTTTCTGATGGTTTGAAGTGCCTCCAGAATATCATCCCGACTATATCTGGCAGCAGTGATATGAAGACAATTGCTAATACTCCCAGCCATGTGATCGCTTGTGACAGTATCGTAAAGAATACATTAAACATATCTGATGATACCTCACCACCAAACGTTTCTTGGAAACCAACCCTGTAAGGAAGGAAAATATTTTACTTTGATTTATTATTCTATGAAGGTTATTACTCAGACTACATGCCACAGCTAAACCATTACTATGACGTAGCCTGAGTAAACGCACTAAGTGCGTCTAGTTGATGGTTACTTAGTTTAGCCATTTTAACACTTAGATTTAGAGAGATATTACAGATTACAGATTGCAGCTTTCATTTAGACAGTTTGCACTGATAAACAGCGATACAAAGACCCAAAGCGTGAAAACGTTATACGGGCATACAAATCCCCCCCCCCCCAAAAAAAAATAGAAATCACGGCATTACGTACCACATACTGCTATTAAAGACCACTGCAAACACGAAGAATGTTAGTATAGACCCCCATACAACAATGTGAGTCAAGAATGTCCAGTAATGAGTAACCAAGGCCAGCTAGAAGAACAAATAATAGTTGTTGTTATGGTGTCAATTTCGAGCAAATGAAGTAAAGTATAAGTATAACTTTATTCGTTTGTCTCACGACCAACATGGCGGCGCCATACATTTTACTGTAAACAAGGCGCAAATTGAATTGCGTATATTGTTGGCGGAAACTGTCGGATCGCGATGAAATTTGGCAATTTAACAGTGTTTGTAGTTATCTTTCAGATAAACATGTCATTTTACTAAAGTACATAGTTTTGAAATTAGAAAACTCATGACGTCACATGAAATCGATCTATTGATGTAAAGTATGTTATGGGGGTCCTACCTTTAGGTTACTGACGATAACACACACCATGAATATAAAAGTACCAAACGACCACACGCCAAACGTCTGCAGAAAGGAATTGATATATTGAACTTTTAATGCATTGATGTATCTATTCGTTCATTCATTTTTCTTTCTTTCTCTCTTGCATTCGTTCTTTTGTTTTTCCCCCTCTATTTCTCTCATTCTTTCCTTCATTCCTATTTGCTTGCCTTCCTCCTTTTCTTCCTTCTCTTTTTCCTTCCTTCCTTCCAGACTTTAATTACTTGCTTCTTTTATTGAATTGGTGTTCGTTCGTTCGTTCGTTTGTTCGTTCTTTCTTTCGTTCGTTCTTTCTTTCTTTCTTTCTTTCTTTCTTTCTTTCTTTCTTTCTTTCTTTCTTTCTTTCTTTCTTTCTTTCTTTCTTTCTTTCTTTCTTTCTTTCTTTCTTTCTTTCTTTCTTTCTTTCTTTCTTTCTTTCTTTCTTTCTTTCTTTCTTTCCTTCATTCCTTCTTTCATTCCTTCTTTCATTTTCTTTCCGTCTTTCTTTCCTTCATTCCTTCTTTCATTTTCTTTCCGTCTTTCTTTCTTTCTCTCTTTTTGGAATGGTATTCATTCATTTATCATTTCAATTATTCACTTACCTCTGAGCCTAAAATGTCCTTTTGGAATAGTAGATAGCTCCCAAAGAAAAACACGATAGAATGCCAATAGCCTAATATACAACAGACCAATCAAATCAGTAAAATATAGGTAACTAATATTTACAAAAAGGCCTAGAAAAGCTTAGAAACAAACTTCAGTCGAAACTCGTACCAGGCACTTATCTAGAAACTCGGTTTTAAAAGACAAAGGGTTCCCATTCTTACCTGATGCTATCCAGTAGAAAAACTCTTTCCACGACAAACGGCTATTGAAAGACACATCCCTGAATACAAAAACATTGAAAATTATCAAAAACTCAAAATTAGCCAGAGTAATGGTCTTTCTTTTCTGGTCTTCCTAACTGAATAATAATAATGCGTTGCGGTCTAACCTCTAGCATCCGTAAGACAGTTGATAAGCCTCTATTTTTTTTCTATAATAGAACTACCACAATCCACGCATTCTGATTGGCTAAGGCGCGTACTTTTTGAGAGCAAAAAGCACGGGCGTTTGCATGTTGATCAAATATGTCAATTTGTATCTTATATAAGAAATAGAAAAATTGCTGGGCTGCATGCAGTTATAAAGCACTTGGGCATTGTCATAACACTCGAGGAGTGTTGAGAATTCCGCTTAGCGTCGTGCTTCTCTTCACACTTCTCATATGCGTGTTCTGTCAATCCCCGCGTGCTTTATAGAGCAAATTTCGAATGACTATGAAAAGCTCACGGCAAGAACGCGGCACGAATGCGGTCAAGACACGGCAATGCCCGTCAAAATATTCAAGAAACACCACGGTCGCGGCAAGGCACGCACGCGGCACTGAATTTGTCACAGTCAATCGAAATATGCTCTAACTTCACACAGCACGCGCGCGTTTTCTGTTCCTTCCCTATAAACACACGGCTGCATTTGGAATACATGTTATTGATAACTCACTTGTATAGGTGTGGTCTTGATTGCAGTGTCTCTGCTTTTAAATGTTGTTCAAAGACACCAAAAAATAAGATTGGCAACGATGTGAAGAAGATGTTGTAACAAGTCAGGAAGAACCCGTGATACAGTGGCTAAAAAAAAAAATATATATATAAATACACAATGTGAGACATTTCCAGTAGATGTACACCTAATAGCATTTTGCACGGTTACTAAAAATAGATATTGCAAAGCCTTGTGGGATGGAAATGTGGACAAACGTTGTGATAACGATTTCGAGGATTTCAAGGAAAAGAAGATCAATATCAGTCAAAAAAACATAGTCTTTTCATAAATTAGAAAGAAAAAAAAAACGTTGTTGCAGTATATTAATATGTATTTTGGCCTTGGCTTGTCCGTATTTCAATCCCATCATCGTGATGTCATCTGTGGAAAGCGCTATTGCAAGAACGTTGTCCTGACTTTTGTAATTAAGTGACAGTATTCTTGCATTTATGTGTATGTTAGAATGAGGGAATGGATGGGTAATTGATTGACTAAATATATGAATATCAACGTAACTCAAAATGGATGAGTAAATAATACATGAATGAATAAAAAAGGGCAAAAAAAGTAGCGATAGGACAAGGAAAGGAAGGCACGTTACAAGTAAAGAAGAACCAAATTGCGGTATGCTAACAACTTACTTGTCCAGAGAAGGAATTGAAGAATGAATAAAAAAACTGAGGTGTGATGAAGCAGACATTCTGTAAGATAAGACAATCATATTATTAATGCTAAACGTCAATCAATGTGAAAGCAGATTGTTTTAAAAGTTGTCAAATCATCAATACCAGAATGCTTTGCCTAAATATTATGAGAGTAGGTTTGAGGCCATTTACTACTGTATTTATTCAGATCATGAGCTTTCGTCGGACGCCGACATCATCAGAAAATAGAGTGAAAAATTGTACAAAATTGTACTAAATATTAAATAAAAAAATGAAAATAGTTATATAACTCAATTAATAAAAATAGATATATAAATAAATACATAAAAAATAAATAAACAAATCATGTAAAATGACCCCATCGTGAAATGTCCTACTAATATAAAGAGCACATACCTTGTAAAAGAAATACTGCACCAGGATTGAGGACCGTACATAGTAATAGTGACCGTGCACAAGCAAACACCGCCATAAGAACCTAAACCTAGAGATAGCATAGTCGCTAGTCATGACGGCTTGTCTGCCTTCTTTACCCATGACACCAATACCGACATGGGCTTCCTGTATCATACCACAATCATTAGCACCATCACCTATGGCTAACGTCACTGGCTTCTCACGTGACATCTTCATCATTTGAACCACCTATAACGAGAAAAAAGAAAGTGTGACGTCACTGTTTGTAAAAGAAAATATAAATGACGTCATCATTTGAAACACCTATAACGAGAAAAAGAAAGCATGACGTCACTGATTGAACTGCGTCCTTTGTACTGATTTATTGATGGGTTACCTGTGCTTTTTGTAGTGGTGACATTCGACAACACAATACCGCTACACATTGACGACAAACATCTTTGAATAGTTCTAGAACAAACAATCAAGACATTAATATTATAGTCAAATCTAGAAATAATTATCATCAATAGAAAAAGGCACATAAAAGACAAAATGATTTCAAGACCGTACTTTGTGAATAAAATACACACCTTTATGTCCGTTGAACACGTGGCTGAGACTACGCCCATCAACGATCAAACCAAAGATTTTGTCATCTGATTTATTTTGGACCCTAGATGGGATTGAAACACATGAAATATTCATTATTTCTTTTTTTCAGAACAGGACTTTCAAACAGCGAAAATATAACACCAATTGTTTGTTTTCATGTCATTCCACCTGCATGTTGGAGGAATAGTCTCCTTCACAGTTTCCTGCGCCATCTTGAAAGGTTGCCGGGCCTTTGCAACGAAGCGAGACGAACGTTGAGCTTGCACTGATAGAGACGGGCAAATAATTGTCCCGCGAGGTGTTAAAAGGTCTTTATCATGGCTAGCTCAACGTTCGTCTCGCTTCGTTGTAAAGGCACGGCTACCTTTCAAGATATCGTATGGAACTGTGAAGGAGACTATTTAACAAAAGATGTTTCAATGAATTCTTTTTCATATAACATTCAATGTGGTCTCCATATTTTTTGTTATTTTTTTTCTCTTGGGAAGATTTTAAACCATCAATACTATACCTGTCTTTGTAGCGTAACAATTCTTGTTCACATTCTTCTGGTGAGTCTTTTTTGACGACAAACATTAACTCCATGCCATGCTGCAATAATAACAATCATCCTTATGGTCTAGTTTGGATACATCAACCAGGAATTTAATTTCACTTGGGATTTTGTTTTTTCGGACATTTGGGGTTTGATAACAGTGGCATAAAAAAAACCCACAGCAATAACAACAACTGCATGCGACAATAACAACACCAACACCACCAACAAGCACAACAATAATAACTTCAATTGCGACAATAACACCAACAACAATGAAAACGACAACATATCACTACAGCTAGAATGACAACAAACAACCACAACAACAGCAACCACTACCACTACAACCACCACCACCACAACACGCAATCTGAAGTCTTTATACTGCGGCTTCTGTAAAATCACGTCAATAGTAACAGCCAGGAAATGCAATTATGTTTCTTATCGCAACACAGGCACTTCAATCGAGTATACTAGAAAGCACAGCGTTTTCTGTTGTGTTAACAGTTAATCATTTTAGTAAAGAGCTACCTTGAAATGGCCACATGAATGACTGATGTTGACAGCTGTTTCTTGTTTATCTCCTGTCAAAACCCAGACCTGGAACACAAGAAGGACGGTTAATAATCACTTGGTATTACCCCATTGTTATTGCACCTCATAATACTTACTTTAATGCCTGCCTCTCTCATGGCTTCGATTGTTTCTGGTACTCCTTCTTGGAGTCTGAAAAGACAAAGTGTTTTTATTACAACAAACAGCCTATGCGTGTACTTATTGTAAATATTTATAAGCAAGACAAATCATCTTTAGTCACAAATAAATACACATATAAACAATAGTCATAATTATTATCACAACCATCATCATCATCATCATCGTACTCACATCGTTATGACTACCATTGTCATCATCGTCAACATCATCATCGTCACCATCATCATCAGTATCACCACCATTAACATCATTGTTATCACTAACAGCATCGCCATGCATCATCATTGTCACCATCATCATCAACATCATCAACATCTTCACAGCCAACATCAGCATCATGTTCATTCCCATCAATTTCTATCATTTTCTTCTCACTACCACCATCATCGTTGGTGCTGTATTCAGCATATTCTATTCTCACTATTATAATATACTCACTTATCTTCGACAGCAGTGGCTCCCAGTAGATGTAAATCTCGTTCAACCTCATCATACACTACAGCAAGCTACGCAACAGAAAAACATGTCAATTAAACACACAGGGGAGAGGGAGTAGGGAAAAATGCACTTTGTTTTAAACATTTATTGCAGAATCCTACTTTATACACCGAATGTCACACTGAATTGAAATATGGCTAATTTTAATAACTATTGTTCTTGACTGGCTAGCCTCGCATACATGTGAAAACCTCATTGTGTTTAAACGTGAACACGAGGCTGGTCAGTCAAGAACAATAGCTATTAAAATTGGACGCCATATTTCGATTCGGTGTATGTTGCAGAATACTATAAATTTAAGACAACCCGGTACATATACACTGACCTGTTCTTCTCGGTCGTTGATTGCTTGTTGTGCTTTAGTAAGCTGTGGAAAGAAAACAATCAAATATTTCATATGTATGACACATTACCACAATACAATGAACTGGATTGGGCCAGATTGGAAAAAAGCTCTGCTTTATTTGTTACCCCGGCCAATAAAGATATATTATTATTATTATTATTATTATTATTATTATTATTATTATTATTATTATTATTATTATTATTATTGTTTATTTAAACTTCAGACTATGTTTTTACATTCTGTAAACAAATATTGCGGGCATAGATTGCCTAAGCAAATATCTGTGATTCTAAACTTATAAAGATGTACATGATCATATCTAATAATTGTATAAACGTTTAACAATCTCACAGTTCTGTGAGATAACCCATTTCTTATAATAGTTAGTCCTTCTGTTATTCCTATGCTAGAGAGATTGTCTATCAAATTTTCGTGATATCCTGCTAAAAAGTCAAGCACAATGTTGACCTGTGTGATTTTATAGCCAGGATACAGTCTTTTGAGACTTGATCTCATGTCGGTATATTTAGCAGTTTTCATTTCATCTCTTTGTTTTATTGTTCCTACATTGCAGATAGTTCCTTCTAATATTATCCATTGCTTGCACGCTTTGTCACATACGATAATGTCGGGTTTGTTTGCTCCGTTGCTTGGTGCTGTGTCTTGATAAATGGGGATATCCCATAGCACTTTTGCGTTTTATTATTATTATTATTATTATTATTATTATTATTATTATTATTATTATTATTATTATTATTATTATTATTATTATTATTATTATTATTATTATTATTATTATTATTATTATTATTATTAACTAAGTAGGCGAACGTAGGCGATAGCTACTGCTGTTAGAGCCATTAAAAGTCTAGCTAAATTTTGTGTTTGCTAAACTATTTGAGTCTTGCTGTCTTTAGAGTTTACAAATGCTCTAAAAAAGGAAGAATAAGTACGGCACAAATTTGTCAATTTTTATACAAAAAACCCTAGGGAGAATTTATAATAGTTTTCGTATAAAAAAGTAACAAATTTAAGAAAAAAATACAATGTATTCACAATATAATCAGTCCATGATTACCTTAGCATCAGCCTCGTTGTACTCTTCTTCTGTGAATTCTCTTTGTGCTATAGCTAATGTCCGCAGTCCTTTCTGTGAAACACAAACATCATATATATCATATTACTTTAACATTGATATTATATATGCAGTTCTTATACATATTGAGAAACTTTACGAGTTTCAGTGTTCAGACTTCTTACCTCTGCGTAGCCATCCACGTGATCTTGGGTTACATCCTGAGGACCACTTTTAAGACGATCTAAGATGGATGTCTCAGCACCCTTGGCTAGCAACATGTACTTACCTGAAACAAATATTGAAATACATGTTATGAGTGACAATAAAACTAGCAGAATATCAACAATAGTTGTTTGTTTATATATAGGAAAAATGTTTGAAAGAAAAGTTATGGGGGCTTTTGATTGGATGATTGATTGATTGGTTAATCAGTTGGTTGATCGATTGGCTCATTCATTTACTGACTGTTCAATTAGATAGTGGATCGTCACTATTAATTTGTTCATTCATTAACTGTCTGATTTATTGATCGATTAACTGTCTTATCGATTGATTGAATGAATGACTGACTGACCGACTGTCTGATTGATTGATTGAATGAATGACTGATTGACAGACAGAGTGTCTGATTGATTGATTGAATGACTGATTGACAGATAGACTGTCTGATTGATTGATTGAATGAATGACTGATTGACAGACAGACTGTCTGATTGATTGATTGAATGACTGATTGACAGACAGAGTGTCTGATTGATTGATTGAATGACTGATTGACAGACAGAGTGTCTGATTGATTGATTGAATGACTGATTGACAGATAGACTGTCTGATTGATTGATTGAATGACTGATTGACAGACAGACTGTCTGATTGATTGATTGAATGACTGATTGACAGACAGAGTGTCTGATTGATTGATTGAATGACTGATTGACAGACAGAGTGTCTGATTGATTGATTGAATGATTGATTGACAGATAGACTGTCTGATTGATTGATTGAATGACTGATTGACAGACAGACTGTCTGATTGATTGATTGAATGACTGATTGACAGATAGACTGTCTGATTGATTGATTGCATGACTGATTGACAGATAGACTGTCTGATTGATTGATTGAATGACTGATTGACAGATAGACTGTCTGATTGATTGATTGAATGAATGACTGATTGACAGACAGACTGTCTGATTGATTGATTGAATGACTGATTGACAGACAGAGTGTCTGATTGATTGATTGAATGACTGATTGACAGACAGAGTGTCTGATTGATTGATTGAATGACTGATTGACAGATAGACTGTCTGATTGATTGATTGAATGACTGATTGACAGACAGACTGTCTGATTGATTGATTGAATGACTGATTGACAGATAGACTGTCTGATTGATTGATTGCATGACTGATTGACAGATAGACTGTCTGATTGATTGATTGAATGAATGACTGATTGACAGATAGACTGTCTGATTGATTGAATGACTGATTGACAGACAGACTGTCTGATTGATTGATTGAATGATGGACAGACTGTCTGATTGATCAATTAATTGATTGATTGATTGATGGAGTGATAAATTGATCCATCCAGAGTCACTCTCCTTGTGAATAAGAAGGGAATTGACTAATGCAAGAAGCTCTAAATATCTCAATCAATACCTTCTTGTGTTTTAACAAAGACGCTCATTCGTTTTCGTGTTGAATCAAACTCTAATACGTGTAGGAGTGTATACCTGGAAAGAGAGAAATCAAAGTTACTAAATGAAATCAAATAATATGGTGATAAAAGTCGGTGATGATGATGGTTATGATGACACTGATGATGCTAGTTACGATAATAATTAATATGATGACATGAGATGATAATGATGAAAGTTATGATGATAATAAAGATGATGACTGCCAATCCCAGCGTGCTTCATAATTACACACAGCACGCACGAGACCTATTTCTTCACGAGCATATTCTTTGTCATAATTATAATTATTAATGAAGTCATTGCTTACTTGTGTGTCGTGCCCAATATATCCAGTTTCATATCATCACCAGATTTGCCCTGATACACGACACCAAACCTGTAAAGTAACATCATGGGGTAAGCATACACACTGTAGGTTGTATGAAGGTAGTGTAATATGCGATGGTCAGTATGTTTGAGTATCAGCCAGTCACTGAGAGGGATCAAAGCCAGGGTTTGAAAGATTGAGATGGAATTTATAGAGCGCACTTTCCATGTGAAATAATGTTAAATTGCGAATTACAATGTTAGCGATTTACAAACATAAGGGTTGTTAGTCAGTATGTTTTAGTATTAGCGGTCAAGGCCAGGGTTTGTTTCGTCCTCAGTGTTTTTTTACGTCCCCCCAATGCAGGTAAGTTAAGTGGAGAGTGGAGAGACAGGACCTCTGATTAAACGTCCTTATCCAAGAAGACGCGAAGGCTAAACTTTTGCAGATAGCAATTACAAAGTCAGTACATTATCTTCAATTTTGACTTGGGTGATTGTCTGGCCAGGACGCGCACACCAGCATCCCGCTTAAAAATCAGATGCCTTACTTTAGTTCAGAAAATAATATAATCATTATGGTAACCATAGGCTGTAGGTATGTAGGTGAAATGGTGTCAACTATGAATAAAACATTTAGAAGAGATGTTTTCAGGTTACCTGACTGCTGCTTCAACAAGAGCTTTCTCGTCAGGTGATGAGGCCTGTAAGCATTGAGGGAAAAGAGATGACTTTAATTATAGATATATAACAATACCAATGTCATTGTAAACATCATAATCATAATCATCATTATCATTTAATCTGTATATCATCATCATAATCATCAGCAAAAGCATCATCATGTACATCATCTTCATTGTCATTATTATCGTCATCATCATCATTTACACCAATACCATGATCATTAGCATTGCCAACATCAGTATGATTATGTCACCATTGTCGTAATTATTATCATCATTGTCATTATCATCGTCATCATCATCTACGCCGCCCAATACCATGATCATTAGCATTGCCAGCATATACAGTATAATTATGATCACCATTGCCGTAATTATCATCATCATCGCCAACATCATTATCATCATCATTGCAATCATCATGATAAATCATTGTGATAACGATGAACATCATAAATCACAATCACCATTGATCATCACTGTGTTTATCATCCTCATAACCATCATGACCAAACTAACTGTTTCTGTACCAAATGGAAACTAGCGAGTAAACTAGTATAGGCTGCGTCAGTGTTTGATATAAATGATAGGTAATATAATGAAATTTGTAATACTGTTAAAAAAATGTTGACTTAAATTTACTGATGTTTCGAACTTTAGCCCTTCGTCGTCTTTTACTTCGACGAAGGGCTAAAGCTCAAACCGTCAGTAAAGTTAAGTCAACATTTTTTTACGGTGTTACAAATTTCATTATATTACCTATAATTTGTTTCTGTACCAGCCATGTTTTATATGTGATATTCCCTCACCTGATAGTGATATTTGTAAAACGAGCTGGTATCCTTCTCTGTCGAAGCTTGTACAGTATGACACAGAGACAATGCAATGTAAAAGTCCAACACATCTTGCTGCAATGGCACAGAAACTTTGACTTAGCAGAATACAATTATATTGAGCAAAATTATCAAGCATGTGTAGAGCAGTCCCCATCCCTCCCCCTATGCTCTTCCCAATTTCTCCCCGTAGATGGAGGGCCTAGCTGAAGATGAAGACTGTAGTGACAGTGGAAACGTTTTGAATTAAAAACCGTAAAGTAAGGAGGCATTAATATGAAAACGAGTTGTCCCTGCTAGTCAGGATGACTCTATCGTTCTGTATTCCCCAGGGGGTACAACACAATGGAGTTATTCTGGCTGGCAGGAACTGGCCTTCATATAAACAAGACAATACAAATTGAGCAATTGTCTATAACCTTCCATAGCAGTTGGTTTTATTGTATTGGTGTAACAATTACAAGTGTTAACTTACAGAACACTGTTGGGCATGGACATTAATGTCTTGTCCATCAACAAACAGCTGCATTTCTTCTTCCTGTGGGTGAATAAACCAGAACATGTTGAAAAGGAAATCAAGGAAAGATAGAGAAAAGCAAGGAGAGGGAGAAAAAGATAAGGAAGCATGGAAAGAGGAGAGAGAGAAAAGAAGGAAGGGAGGAACGGAGTAAGGAAGGAAGAAAGGGAGGGGATTGAGGAAGGGAAGGAGAGAAGAAGAAAGGAGGGAAAGGGAGGGAGAAGAAATGGATAGAAATGATGAAGGAAAAAAGAAAGGAAGAGAGGAAGGACATACTGAGGGTAAGAAGGAAAACAGTAAATGAGGAAGGGACATAGACATTAAGGAGAAAGAAACTATCAGGAAACTATCAAATGAATAAAATACTTACACAATATTTTTGTCCACTGATGGAACATTCTTTAAATTGCATGTCATTCTCAGTAAGGGTCCCTGTCTTGTCTGTAAATATATACTCAATCTGCAAAGAACAAAACCTGGTTAAGATTACATCAATGTTAGTAATTTGGATATGTTCCAATGAGATCCATGAGGTTGACAGTACTAATTGTTTTAGTGTCCACCAACTTGTAGGTCAAACTTAAAATAAGAAATTAATGACAAATCACATTGCAGGATTTGTGATAGGCCACAATTTGGTGGATAAAACCGTACTAAAAAATTAAACCTGAAGCCTGTATAGTCCACTGGGCTATTGACCACAAGATTGTTTTTAGGCTGAGTGGGCTATATCTTATTTTAATAGTCCATGAGGGTGAGAGGTCAAAATTAAAATAGGAAAATAATAACAAAATTTATTACAATTCAGCCTTCATTTTCAGGATTTTCATTTCAAAACTTTTCTCAATCATGGGCTATCACTAATAGGGCAATGTCATAGCCAATGAGACCTCATATGCAGACATTGTCACACATTCACTAAGAACGTCTGCATATAGGAGGATACTTAATTACTTGTTCTTCACTAACCTGACCCAATTCTTCATTCAAATCTGACGTGTTTGCAATGGCTTGTTCATCTGTTTCCTGAGAAAAAAATTGAAATTTAGTTACAAACATTTCAGTCTAAATCAATTGTTTCTAACAGAATATATTATTATTTACTATTTATATTTCATGCGGCCGCCGACTGGAACAACAAGATATTGCTGTCCGACAGGCATCTAGCCTTAATGTTTTCAAATCGTTTTTAACTTAAATTTATTTTTTATATACTTTTAGTGATACTTAGATATATTTTATGCGCATTTCGATAGCTTTGTTTTTAGTTTTAATTTGTACTTATATTTTTATATTTAGATTATTTAGATTCATTTAGATTATTATATTATATATTTATATAGCATAGTATTATAGCAGGACCTCTCTGAAAAACACCTTGGTGATGTGAGCCTCCTGCTTAAACATTGTTATAAATAAATAAATAAATAAATAAATAAATAAATAAATAAATATAACGAAGCCAGATGATCACAAAATATAAACATTGTCATTAACAGAACTTTTCTTTTATAAAAGGAAATGACTAATGAGTAAAGTAGTATAGTTATATATCATTTTATAGCTATATATAGTTGAATCATTCAAAATGGTCAGAATGACATCAAAGTCAACAAAAATCAAAAGCTATGAGATTCAACCAATATATTCCTACATTAAAGGAACGACACGAAGATAATTTTCATTAAAAAATACTCACAGAATTATACATTTTCACATCCCAAACAAAAAACAGGGCACCAATAAATTTTTGCAATTCTGGAAAGAAGAAAAAGATATAACATCAGTTACTAGTGAGACAGACCCACCAGATACTATTTAAACAATAGAGTAGTTGAATCGAGGGCATTATGCCGTGATAGTTGTCTGCGGAAACTTGATATTCAGAAAAACAAAAAGTCGCCCGAGAACGCAGTTCGAGGGCGACTATAAAGTTGTGAGGGACATCAAGTTTCCAAGGGCAACTATTACAGCATAATGCCCGAGATTTGAACTGCTCTATTGTTTTTATTATTCAACAACAAAATTTTCTGAAGAGGATGAAAAGCTCAGCGGGCACTATGCACTGATAGTATCCCTCCGCGGCGGGCACTATCACATCATGTGGTTGCCCCTCGACCAATGAGAACAGAGGAAAATTTGTTGTTGAATTATAAAGTGCAATAACTAATGATGGAATTGAATACATCCTTCTTAGACTTGCAGGAAATATATTCTTGAAGCATATGGTTCAGAACTCAGACTAATACCACAAGTCAGAGTTAGATTAGAGTTAGATTTAGAGTTGGATTCAAACATTATTCAAACTAGAGTTCTATTATGTTCTATTGTATCGTAGTGTGTCATGTTGCACTGCATGTTGTTGAGTATCTACTCACCTACTGTCACATACAGCGAGACAGGAATAACATAATTGTAAAGAATTAAGAATATTAAGAAATCCTCAGCAATCTTCTTGAACTGCAGAGAAAAAAAAAACCATTTTGAATGATTATATTATTAAGTATTTTGACTAATTTACATTTTAATTTCAAACATTTTGTTTTTCTTGTTTTCATTGATGGTTCAAGTTATCTTTCCAAAAATTTCAAATCTTTAAAAGAGTGACTATTGTTTTACAATACCAAAATAAAAAAGAAGGTTTACACTCAGCTGTCAATCAACAATCATGAGTCAGTACCTTTGATATCAATTGATGGCAGTTATCGTATTGAAGCCCTCGTAATTATGAAAGGGGCTGTAAAGTCTACTTACACTTGTAGCTGTGCTTGGTCCAACGTAAGGCACTGTTCCTGGTGCTGTGCCTATTTTCCAGTATTTAAGACCAGTACACAGCATTGCTTGTAGGAGCAGCACAATTAGAAAGACTATCAAAAATGAATTCATAGTCCTAGAATGAAGGATAAAAGGAAATAGTAAGAAACAGGAACAGAAGACATTGGTGTATAGTGTACTTGAATGGAAAGATATTATTTAATACAATGAAAGAATAGACAAAAGAATTAATAAACAAATGAATGAATATATTCATGAATGAGTCAAGTGAACTAATGGCCAATGAATGGATTAATTAATAGTATTTGAATGGATGAAATATTGGAAAAATGAGAAAATGAAAACACGGGTTGAATGAATGAGTGAAATAATAAATAATAAATGAATTAAGTGAGCCAAGTTATGTGCAAAATATTGAATGTAGAGGTAGTGAGTGTGAGTGAGTCTCCCCGATTAGTAGGGCGCACTGCGTCCAGCTAGAAGATTGATCTTTGTAATGATTGGGCTTCCTGTGCCAATGATAATCTAAGATGGCAACAGAGGTGAGATCGCTGTGAGACGATTTTGATTTCTAGTTTTGCAAGCATTTAATTTCTCGTTCCAATTTACCCCCTATATGCACCCACAATTACCTGTTCTTAGCATTTATGGAATTTGTTTGGTGGCACCGTGGGTGGGTATATTTGAATAGGATGCGGACATTTTTTGCTTAGCGTATTAATATTATGATTATATAAACAAAGACTCACTTTTCAACAGTGGAAAACTTATGAGGGGCTTCTGCTTGATTTAGTGCCATCTAGTAAAACATAAGATAAACATGTACGTTCAGTATGACAGTGCTAAAATAAATCACTTGTAAAACTGATTTTCTACTATTTATTAATATTAAAAGTTATAGTGTGCTGAAAGAAAGACAAACATAAAAAATATAATTGTTTGATACCATAGATATAAACATGTGCATTCAGTACGACAGTGCTAAAATAAATCACTTGTAAAACTAATTTTCTACTATTCAATATGAAAGGTTATAGTGTGCTGAAAGAAAGACAAACAAAAAAACAGAATTGTTTGATACCTTTGTTTGCTTGCCTGTATACACTGCAACACCTAAGGGCATAACAGACATTTGATATCAGAGCAATAAGTGGACGTACAGTGACTTAATTATTTTGTTTTGCCAACCAATCATTGTTATTAGAACAAAGAAAATTAAAACATCTATTGTGAAAATGGTTGGCAAATTAGCATCACAATATATAACAACACTTGTAAACACCACACTCACCAATACACAAAGTTCCATCAAGCAATAACAAACATACAGGCTAAACCTAGGGTGGGCTGAGGTGATAACTACACTTACAGATTTAAGATACAGATTAAAAATAAATTTAAATATAATCATTACTATATCTATTAAAGAAATTATGTATTACCAAAAACATGATCAGAATTCTTTAATCTTGCTCCTCTTAGTAGTAGATTTTGAGGACCAAGTGATCTGCAAAGAGGAGAATAATTAATGAGAATTTTACAAAAGAAACCACATCCATGACGAAGTTTGTATTTTAGATACAAAATCATCCTGATTTGCATAAGTTTTAACTTGGATTTTCTTGACCAGATTTACTTTTATACAATATTCGCGTTTGATCTGTATGAGATATACAATGGCTTATCCTCAACCAGCCGTTGTCTATCCCATACAGCTCTGCCGCTCATTTTGTATATATTTATATATCAATAGATAATGATAAAATGATTGCTAATACACTAAATCCACTACAAAATTACAAAACTTAAAGTTTGCACAAAATATATATCAAACAGAAATGTGTATTACTTGATGTCAGGAGCTTCCTGTTCAGAACCATTGATGATCATCCTGCCAGAATAACTACAAAACAGATAATTTATAATATTAGGTAAAGGACTACAAAACATATCTACTATATATTAGGTAAAGGAATATGATAACCAAATCATTAAAACGTTGTGCTCTAAATTTGTTAACTTGCACTGAAAAAGCTTGTAAAATGTATTATTAAAAAAAACCATTTTTAATAGAAATATATATAATACATATCTAATATTTATACATATCTAATATTTATACTAATTAATAAAAACTATAACCTGACTATTAGGGTCAGAGTTGAGTTAGATACATATATCATAATCCCATAATTGCATACTTAGTAATTTTGTGGTATCTCTTAGGGGTTAAAATTTGCCAAGCCACACCCTTTTGAAAAAATTTCTGGTATCTTTTAGGGGTATTTTTGGAAATTTCTGACAAGCATACCTGTTACTTACCCCCCCCCCCCCCCCCTCCCCGTTACTTTATCACCCCTCTCCCGGGATCATAATTATGTTGATGCTTTATGTATTGTTTTCTCATCCACCATGGTACAAGTCTTCTCCAGCTCTAGCTATATACCTTTTACACATTAAATTACTAAAACATGTGATATTTTTATTACATGTATTTGGCAATAGTTAATTGACTACCTGTACAAGTCTTCATGTGGATGCTGACATTCTACAGTGGCTGATAAATCATCAAGTCGTTGTGGTGTCTGTAGCTTGGCTGTTAATGATACTGCATTTCTCGCCTGACATCAGCAGAGAAAAGAAAATGAACTATGATCAGGGCTGCAAATTATTTTTTTTATAAGCTGGTCATTTGTCAGGCCAGGGGCAAGTTTGACCTGTCAAAAACCCAGTCTGGTCAGACAAAAATATTAATTTCAAGTGAACAGAATAAAAAAGAAAGAAAGAAATACCTTATTCATACTATTTTAAGCGAAATTTGATCGGTCAAATGTCCGACCAGAAGCGGTCATTTACCAGTCAAATTCCGCTTTTTATCGGACATTTGTCCGATGACTGGCGCTTATTTGCAGCCCTGTATGATGATATTGAACATGTGACAAACTAATGAATAAACCAACCAATTACATTGGATACTAGCAAGTAAACTAGTATACACCTATTTCAATTAAGGTTGTCCATCTGGAATGGCTGATCTGAGACCGATAGGAATTCTGGGAGCTCATTAAATTTCAAATACATTGTGTTAAGGTATTAGGGGACAAAATGTTTGAAGAAAATGGAAAAGCATGAAGTGATTATTCAATGTCTTTTCCATTGTTTAACAAAAACAAAATTGGCTTTGCTTTTTTTCTTCGCGAGATATCGTAAAAAAGATATTTTGCGTGACACACTAAACATGACAAAGCGATGACAGGACCTGATCAAACTTACCCATGGCGAGGTCAAACATTGATAACGCCGTTCAGCATTGCTATATAGTATTTCCTTTGAAAAGTATCTATAAATTTTATTTCTGTACTTAATTCAACATATTCGATAATAGTTTATAGTTATCCATGCCTGGTAAAAGAAAAACTGGTTCTTTAACCCCAAAAAAGCGAAGAAAGCGAACGTCAACAAAAGCTTTAGAAGTCGAACGAAAGAAGTAATTGACTATTATCGAATTTCACTGCTTTGTCTTAGGCGTCGCTGTTAATCTGGATTAGTAAACATTACGTAAAGTACACGGAAAACAAATTCGGCTTTATCTCGCGTTGAGATTTTAGAATATTTACCGACTTTGGGAAGTTACCTGCCCCGCAGTTTTTAACCAATCGGCAAACAAACTAGTCAGACTGCTAGACATAATATTGAACTCCAAAAACGTGTTTCTGTTTTTTGATTAATTGTTTTGATCAAAAGTCATGATCGATAAACTATAAGAAACCCTACAAATTTTATACCTTTACTTTGAAAATTAATAAAAAAATAACCAAGCGCTGAATAAAAAAATGAGGCACATTGTTGTAGTTTGACATGTTTAGATTCTGATTAGCGATCAATCAAATCCGTACAATAGAAACTGCGGGGCAGGTAACTCTTTGATCTCAGCCAGTCGTATCGCGGGAAAATCATAATAACTTCAAAACTTGCTTTAGAATATATATACTTTATTACGAATATTTTAAAAGCTGTACGCACTACGCGACTTTCAAAAAGACATATCGATTTTGTCCCCTGATACCTTAATCACACTTGAATGGTGCTGAATTACCGATAATAGTATTTCAGAAGTAAACATTGATATTCAAGTGTGATTATAATTATAGTACATTTACAGTTTATTGAGCTCCCACAATTCCTATCGATCTCAGATCAACCATTCCAGATGGACAACGTTAATTGAAATAGGTGTATATCAATATACAATCAATCAATCAACCAATCAACCAATCAATCCATCATAATTCAATCAATCAGCCTGTCAGTAGTTCACATACTTTTCACATCTATTTCACACATTCCCTCCTAATAGTGTCAATCAACCAGTCTATCAGTCAATCATTCAGTTAACCAAAAACAGTCAATCATTCAATCAACCATTCACACATTCATTCAACCACTCAATCAATAAATAGATCATGTGCTCAATCATCCTATCACTAACCTTCAGGTTTGTTTCCCCATCTAGATTAGCAGTAGTGATAAAGCAGACACCATCAGGATCATCACAGGAAACAACAACCAGATCACATGGGAACTCTTCATTGTCTTTTATTCTCACTATATCCCCAACCTTAACAATTATAACAATGATAACAATAATAACAATGATAACAACTAGATATTTGTATAGGAAATAATAAGAATTAATGAAAAAAACAACCCCTATTTGATGAAAGTTGTTTTTAAGCTATTAATTAAAATAACTTTCATCAAAATTAATACGTGGTATTTTTCATTATTATTTTTCGAGAACAAAGGTGGTATTTTGATCATTTTAATATTTATACATCATTCTACAGAAAATATGAGTTTTTGATCGAAGCACTCCTTTTCTGCATTTCAAACAACAACACAAATTAACACAGCTGTGCACATAAAATTAATGACTCTCATATAATATTCTTGTTTGTCAGAAAAAGATTATCATTTGAGCACATAATATATTTGATTTACCCTGATAGCCTTGGATGGTACATCCTCTACCTTCCCATTGATCACCACTTGGCAGAGTCGATTATTCACTTCATTATCTACTTTATGCCGCATATAATCTTCATAACCCTACAATGCCGGTCACAATGGGAAACAAACATTTAATTAGAGCAAAACACCACACACAAATTTTAGTGAACAATTATGATGTCATTTCCCCGCCAAAAATCTAAAACCAGAAAAAAATAAAAAGAACATTTATAATAAGAATAAGAATATTATAATAGTATTATGGCAAAGTTTCAATAATTTTGTGGTGGAAATGGAAATGTTAGTGAAACTTGTTGATTTCAAGGTGCCTTTTTGTCCACAGGGTTGATAGGGGTGCTCGACGGACGGTTTTGAAAATGACCCTAAAAGGTACAAATTAACTCAGATACTGATTTCAGACCCTAAAGGGTCCATCGAGCACCCCTATCCATTTTCTAGGGAGTCCCCCCCCCCCCCCCCCCCCCCGGGACTGTGATGCTACACTGTAGTAGTTAGACTGATATGTTGAATCATAATTTAGATTTCAAGGACATGAGTTTATTGTGTATATTTACCTGTTTAATAGCAGTGACTGTGATGACAAATACAAGAGGGAGAATACTTGTTACAGGACTAACAGGACTGTCAATAATTAACTGAAATAACAAAAAAAAAATTGATTTAAATTACAATTGTATATAGCTACAACCAAAAAGCAGAAGGCATTATGGTTATTGTTAAAGTAGAGAATTTCATTTAATATATAATATACACGTCAAACATTATTCATTTGATATTAGTCTGATAGAATATCATCAGTTTTAACTTAGGTTTCTTACCTGGACACAACCAATACAAAGAAAGTAGAAATTTGCTATTCTTCTAAACTGTTCAAACAGATTTTTGGGAATGAAATTCCATATCGTATACTGAAATGAAAAAAAGGTTTATTCACATTTTTAAAATATAAGTTAGTCTTTGACTAATGAATAACAGAGAGCAAAACTTAGATTTTATAATATTATAAAACAAAATAGGAACCAATGAGAATGACAGCTAGTGAAAGAGAACAAAGATAGAAGGGAATGAATGAAGTAAGGAAGAAAGGAAGGAAGAAAGGAAAGAATGGAGGAAGAGAGATGGGGAAGAAGGAAGGAAGGGAAGAAGAGGGAAGGGAAGGAGGATGAAAGGAAAGAAGGGAGGCAGGAAGGAAGGAAAGAAAAGAAGAGGGGAGGGAGGGAGGGAGGGAGGGAGGGAGGGAGGGAGGGAAGAAGGAAGGAAAGGAAAGAAGAGGGGAGGGAGGGAGGGAGGAAGGAAGGGAGGGAGGAATTAAAAGGAAAAAATTACAATAATAAAAGAAGGAAGAAAATGAGAGAGAAAAAAAGGGGGAAAAGAAGTTGGAAAAGAAGGGACTGAAAAAAAAAGAGTTGAAGGAGAAATAAGGGGAAAGGGAGTGAAGATTAGAAGAAAACAAAAATACAAGGGGGAAGGAAGGAATAAACAAGCAAGAAAGCAGAAGAGATCAGAAGGAACAGCATCCTCGGGAACCCAGGGGTATTCTTCTGTCGCTCGTTTCTCGCTTCCACAACATATACCCCTGGGAACGTAGTCTGTTGGAGCTTGTTCCGGAAGTCATTATTATGAACTTATGAACGACTTTCTTTGAATGGTTATCTTGATTTTCATTGGTCGACCTAATAAGGTCGACCAATCAGGAAAGAGCTGAATTTTGACTTCCGGAACAAGCTCCAACAGACTACGTTCCCAGGGGTATATGTTGTGGAAGCGAGAAACGAGCGACAGAAGAATACCCCTGGGTTCCCGAGGATGAAGGAACAGGGAGGAGGGAAAGAATAAACAAGATAGTTTTGAATATAGAGCATAGCCAGAAGTATTAATAGAAGGAACAAGAAAAATTAAAAAATATGGAAGAAATTAGAAAATATTGTTAAAAGAAGTAAATTATAATGTATTATATTTTACCTTTGAAGTTAAAAGTTCATTATCAGAGTAATGTTTCTGTTTTATTTCGATATCTGGGTCGTTGCTAGGGTAACGGTTGTGGATATAAACAGTACGCCATTCATCATGATGCTGGTTTGAACGTCGGAAAATAAAATTCTAAAATACAACAATAATGTACATTAATTTTGTAATAATAATGATTATGGCAACATTAATGCTAATTTTCTACTTTCACAATAACCATAATGCCTTCTGTTCTTGGGGAGTAGCTACTGTAATTCAAATCAAACAAATTTATAATATTTTTAATATTCATTTAAAAATTAAAAAAAAAAAAATTATAATAAAAATTTATAATAAAAATTTATAATAAAGTTTATTAATATTTTTAATATTTATTTAAATATTGGATAAATTTATCCCTGTTGTCATGATTAAGTTTGATTTATTTTATTCAACACAGTCAAGTAGCTTCTGGAATGTTTTTATTCAAATTTAAATCTTCCCACATGTATTAGATCCACTGGTTACTAGGCAATGAGGTTTTAATATTTTAAAGTTCTGAAAAATTAACGTCACCAATGTATGACATCATTAGCACGTAGTTACCACCATTAAATCCCACAAATTACTTTTTGGCTTAAAAATCAATGTTGTAAAATTCTCACAGCTTAGGTTAATATTATATATATATCGCTCAAACTTAACACAAAATTGTTTGCTTTTAAATTTTGAATATCCCAACCATTAGCACATAGTTACCACCATTGAATCCCACAAATTACTTTTTGGCTTAAAAATCAATTTTGTATAATTCTCACAGCTCATGTTAATATTATATAATTATATGGCTCAAACTTAACACAAAATTGTTTGCTTTTAAATTTTGAATATCCCAACCTATTTTTCAATGGAAATACATTTTAAACTTTTTAATGAAGACACTAGACTGACTTAGTTTGTTTAATCTTAACTGAAAAACAAGTTGTTGGCCACATGCAATGCTATATATTATTCCTCTTTAAAATTTACTCAAAAAATTGTTTGCTTTTAAATTTCAAATAATCCAGCTTATTTTTCAATGGAAAGACATTTTAATGAAGACACTGGACTTAGTTTGTTTTAATCTTATCTGAAAAAACAATTTGTTGGCCACATGCAATGCTATTATTCCTCTCAGCATTTCAAGATAACTGTTATAAATTTGTAAATTATGGTATACATAGAGGATATTACATGGGCGCGCGGAGATACCAATTTTATTTTTTTCAAGTGTTGAAATGATCTTTCACGAGTGAGCCCAGCAAACAAGTGATAGATTTTCAACACAAGAAGATAAAATTGGTATCTCCAAGCGACCATGTAATGTTAATTATCAATGAAAATAAAATAAAACTTTTTTTGACAAAAAGTTTCCATAAAGCTCTGTAACCATAGTGATGATATCTTCACATGTGAAAATAACATGTTATTTTAACATGTTATTTTCACATGTGAAGATATCAAATTTTTGAAACAGAGAAATATAGGTATTAAATATAGGTTGGACGAGTCAGGTCAGGGTCTACTGGTGACTCTGCTACTGGTAACATTGTAACCCAGTACCACGTGCCACATGGTCGGGTTGTCGACGACTAAACCGGCTACCACACTAACATTATGTTAGTGAGGAGGGTGGCATGTCACCCAGCAGGACGAAAAATAAAACCAGTCAAAGGGCGGAAGAGCTCGTTTTGAGCCAACGGCCAGCATGCAAAACTGAAGCTTTGCTGAGTGACGTCGAAAGGGCAAGATCTCAAGCCAAAAAAAGATCAAGTGGAAGACCAAAAGTTCTGCTGATTTATAACTGATGCGACTCAAGAAAGGCAAAGAGGAAGAGATAGTTTTACTAGATAATGTAACAAATTTATAGATACTCAATTTAATTAATGTAATTTATAGGGTATATATACGTATGCATGTATATATGTATATTTCTTATTATTTTCATTATTACTATTTTTTTCTCTCTATTGATTCTAGATATATTTTATTTGTAATTTATGTTCTCTGAAAAGCCTTTTAAGGACGAGAATAAAAATGTATGTATGTATGTATTTCATTGACAATTATATAATAAATGTAAATTATATAAACTATAATATATATTGTAGTGTGGTGTTTGAACAATTGCTTCCTAATTCAGCACTATCTGACAAAACAAGGATTCAGTTGATTAAAATAATTCATTTGAATATTGTTTGGGAATTGAAGACATTTGTGTGAATATTTACAAAGTATACTTCATACAAATTTCACTGAGCTGATACACTGTTTTTAACTTGCCCTCAGTGATTAAGCTGAGATCATCAAGTAAGTAAGTATTTATATATGAAACATGCCTTTACAGACATGTTAATACAAAAGCTTGATACACAAATACTCATCAAACTATATCACACCCAAAACAAATTAATTGAAAAAAATCTATTCATGATCATCCTATGTTACAACATTAATTTGTAAAATATTGAATGAGTCATTGTTTTCAATGACTATATATATACATTTGAGCTCAGTTTCCACAACAAGACTTAAAATACAATAAATAATTAATATAGTTTGCTACAAAAATGGATCAACATGCAACATCAAAACATATAGTTGAAACAAATTGAAATTAATCTATGAATCCTCCTAGGTTAAAAAACAATGTTTTTCAGTGACTTAGAATGCAAAATGCAAATTAATCTATGAATCCTCCTAGGTTAAAAAACAATGTTTTTCAGTGACTTAGAATGCAAAATGCAAATTAATCTATGAATCCTCCTAGGTTAAAAAACAATGTTTTCCAGTGACTTAGAATGCAAAATGCAAATTAATCTATGAAGCCTCCTGGGTTAAAAAATAATGTTTTCCAGTGACTTAGAATGCAAAATGGTGCCAATTAAACAAAAGAAGACAATAGAATTAGCATGAAATTGTGCTACTTATAGTATTACTGATCAATTTTTAAAGATATAATGTAGGCAGTTTGCACTTTACACATGAAACCCAATATTTTCCTTGACTTGATATTGATCAATAATCATCATATTGGTAGGTTTATGTTTATACCCAGTGAATCAATTCATAGGCAATAACATCCCACGATTTACATACATGTAGTCTGAACAAAAGAAAGAATGTTCTAGAATAAATATCTGATTAAAATTTGCAGATTATTTTAAAAATAGCTAACAACAGAATTCGAAATATGACCTCCAGATATCAATAATTTTAACTAATTAAAAACAGACTTTTAGAAATATTTCCGTTCCTGTATTGAATTTTCAATTAATAAACTTATAATAATTATTATATTGTATAATCTCTATGTATATCCAATATCAAGAAGGTTCGGGGTTGTGATATATACTTTATATATTAAATATATTGCATGACATTATTTTTATTATTTAGTTATGTTTTTAAGCTATGTAGTTATAATAACTACCAGTTGTTGTTGAGTTGCTACAACATAAAAGGAGATACAAAGCTTATCCAGAACATTCTCAAACAACACTGACAATAATATAGGTTTCTAAGCCACAATATATAATAATTATCAATGATAATAAATAAATTAATATCGGTATTATAACTGAGTGTGCAAAGACAGGCAAATCTATGGTACAAGATACATGTATATACTGTAAAACAATTCTTATTATAAATACTAATTATAATAACCAAAACTATTAATTATACTTGAACACATGGCAGAATCATACACATGTATACATGTATTGTATTTAATAACACACTTAATTAAGTGCCTTTGAATTTTATTTAATTCATTTTATAATAATAGCTATTGAAAGTTGAACATTTTTAATACCAAGATTCAACTAAGATCATGCAAGATCCTGGCAAGATCCACACATGATCTTACAAGATCTTGGCATGTAACCCTCAGTCTGCAAAAACTTGCATTTTTTTTTGCCAAGGTTTAATTATCAAGATCTTCTCAAGATCTGTCCAAGAAATTTGCCTGCCAAGGTTTTAGCAAGATCTTAAATGATCCTATAACCAGATCTTACAAGATCTTAACAAGATGCTTGACCTGGGAATGATCATAGATGTGAGCAACACAGGTTTTAAAAAACATTTGAAAAGTTTACAAAAATATATTTATATTTTCTGTTAATTGCAAAAAATGAGATTAAAATCATGACTCTAGGGGGTGTTTTTTGTTTTGTCTCTGAATTTACGCCAATTTCCTTTCCAAAACATATTGCCCAAAAAAAAACTAAAAAAAAATCTTGCAAAGCTGAACAAAACACCCTGCATTGCCTCGAGGGCAAAAAAAGAAAACTGCACCAAAAAATTGCCCCAAATTTTTTTTTAGCCCGCTGGCATGCACACGGAATTTATTTGATAGAAAAGCAAAGATTTCAGCACTTGGCGATTTTGGCTTGCAGGAAATTTGTTTCGGCCCCGAAGGAAATCTATTTTCAAAATCACCCACCCCCCTCTCAAAAGTTAAATGGTCATCCCCTTATTACTTAATATTTTGTTAACCTGGCTACATAATGACTAAGACATAATGTATTGCCAATCACATTAAGATTGTACAGATAAATATTCAATTTACTATTCAAGCCAATATTATGTTAAATAAAACAAAAAACGATTGTAATTCCCTTATTTCTTTATTTTGATTATAACTAATCCAAAATAGGGTTCATTTTGTGTAGAAGTTCTACATATTATTTATTGAATTATAAGAAATAGCGCAAAATTGAGAGGAAAAAATAAATTTTGAAAATCAATTATAACACCATTTTTTATAATGCAACCCGAGGACAAAAGCTCTTGAGTCGTTTTGGCTGTTTAATAAGTCTGATAAACCTAGACAACACTCAACATTTCAACTGTTTGCAGAGTAAAAGTAGTAATGGTTTAATTTGTAATCTATTTTATCTGTAAAAAATACATTTTTTATTATCATGCACCCTGGGGGCAAAAGCTCTTGAGTCGTTTTGGCTGTATTAATACAGAAACTCTGATAAACCTAGACATCACTCAACATAATGTCAACTGTTTGCAGAGTAAAAGTAATAATGGTTTTGTAATCTATTTTATCTGTGAAATATATGTTCAAATCATTATCTCTAAAAGCCTTTCAAAGACCACAGGCTAATATTCAATAATAATGATACCATAATAAAACAATGCTTATAAAATGCTAATTTACTAAGTCTGTTAGTACAGAGAAAAAATATATTTATTGTAACACAAGATTTTATTCAGAAATCAGATTTGAAAGCTAATTTAAATAATGACAACAAAACATTGTCTCTTATCTTAATGCTTTTTGTATTAAATAATTTAAATAAGTAAATTTTGAGTTGTGATCAATATAATGATAAGTTTCTAGTGTCTGTTATTCTAGAGGATTAGTACAAGTAAAAGTACTATATACAGTAGTTTGTATATAATCAAATGTTCATCACAGCATCCAGCAACTTAAAGAACAGCATGCAACTCACAAAAGACTGCATTTCGTGGACCATGAAAATTGCACATTAAAACATTTTGAAATATTTTTTGAATTGAGTGGGCTTACTAAATCATATAATTTATTTGGCATTTTGTTTTATTTGTTTTCTCGCAAAATGAATTGCTGCGAAAGAATAATAACACTCAAATCTAAATCAAAAACGCAAAGCATGTTGGTATGTGACCATGGGGCTGCTCAACATTCAAAAACAATTTTGAGCTCTAAATTACAAGTGAACCTCTTCAACTAAACTTTTATGCCAAATTAAAACTACGAAAACATGTCACACAGCGATAAAATAAGATTTAAAATTATCTAATAATTTTAACCTTCAGTTGATTTAAAATTTCAGTTTGAGTACAATAAGCTTAAAAACAAATTCATAATCCCCTGACATACAAAAATTGAAATACACCAAAAAAAAATTCATGAAGCGAGCTTGAGACAGAAATAAGTTAAATGTTAATTGTCATAAAATATAGATAACACCAAAACCTGGAACTAAATTAAATTTAATGCTTTTAAAAAGGTATAATTGATCCGAATATAACCAAAAAGCTGGAAAAATTTGGTAATTTTATTTGTGACGACAAATAATATAACTTAGATTTCATTGTTAGTAGCAAATATGAATGTTTGAGCACCCTATGGTGAATAACAGATCGGTTTCTAAGGTTAAAAAAATTCAACTATATTTCATGATAAATTTTAAATTATGCAAGGTGAAAAATATTTAGAATGCATGCAATCTACCTTATGTTTATTTAATTCAACATTTGAAATGGTTTAATTAGGAATGAAATAAGAAAGATTAACAATTTTTTTATAACATCATGAGATTCTAATCAGAAGATAAAATGGACAAAAATATTGGCATTTTTGAAACATTATAAATTAGATAAAACTAGTATTTGACACAAATTTTGTATTAGCATTTCTACAAGATGCTTTAATTATTAATCATTTAAACCCTCTAGAAGGGATCCAACATTGTTAACACGATTTTTGTAGGTTATTCCAATACGGGAAGAAAAAAATAGAATAATAATATAATGAATGAAGAATAAACACAGAATCAATAATGAAAAGCATTCATTGATAGTTTTAAGTTGCTATGACATTCTTTTGAATTCCTAACTAAACCGAAGACAATTTCCACTGTTAAACAAACAAGAAATTTCATTTGTTTTTCTGGCAGAATATTAAAAAAATGAAGAAAAAGAGTTTGGATCGAAGAAATGTACTTTTTCGAGACTAAAACGAAGGAATGTTATCTCGAAAAAGTTTCTGAAGAATTCATACTATCAAAACCGAAAAACCAGATTTCTGTTCTTCAATATAATTTAGATGTCTCTTAATTGAAGGTAGAATAAATAGACGCACGATTAAGATGAAACAAGACAAATCCCGAACGCAAATATAACTTTTACGGAAAGGAATCGCAATTAAAATACTCATCTATTATAAATTTAGCTGGTGTAAGATGCACGGCTACTCAAATATGCTTGATTTTCTCTCATCAAAAATGAGAAAATTACTATTGATAGTAACGATCTTCCTGGCTATAAGCTTGAAGTGATAAATACTTTAAAAATATCAAATCAATTACAAAAAAGATAATATATAAAAGTTAGAGTTTGAGGAAGGAAAGTTTGCAAGGTTAAAATAGTGTCATTTATTTTGTTTAGCAATATGTAATGTAGCTCTTGATTCCAATATCTCTTTTGAAAATTCTCTGATTTTAACGATAAAACTGATATTATTTTACGATAAACAAGAAGCAAATACTAATTTATCACAATTCCGGAAAGATCACGGTCAGGCATGGCGAAATTAGGGCACGAACTGGAAAATTCACACTTTCGATCCAGAGCTTTCGATCCGTCTTCCTGCATGATTTCAAGTCGAAAACTTGTCAAAATGTCCAATTTGCAAACAAATAAATAACTCCAAATGCAAGAGCCCTTAGTAGAAAGAACCATTTTAAAATAATGCGTAATGTCGAGGCAATAATAAAGGTATTTTGCGCTCTTTGAAGTGAGCGTTTACAACGATACCGGATGAGTTTTGTAATCACAACAACGATGCAAGTCAGCGCGCTTTCTGATACTAGTATTCTACTCACCAATACACCTCTTATCAGCCCTCCTAAAGGCATTGTAAAGCCTTTGTTACCAAACTTAAGGATTATTCTTGTTCCATGTCCAACAAAACGACCCGGAGACGTTTATTTTAAGTTCTTTTTTACACCTGTTATACCAGAGGAAAGATTTACGACTGTTTTAAAATCTACCGAAGTTGGGAAGATGATGGGAGCCTGGGAACCGTGGTTCCTGCCCCCTCATAAATATTAATCGCGGTTTGTAATGAAAATATTATTATTATTTTTTTCAAGGAAGGAAAAATAACGAAAAAATAAAAGAAAAATAGATGAAAGAAAACAATAAGAAAGAACATGAATTAAAAGAAAGAAAGAATGAACGAACGAAAAATTTAAAATGTTAAGAAACTTAGATTAAAAAGTTTCTATACAAAACAACTATTTTGAATCCAGTCACATTATCTTGGCCTTTAAGTTCATTAAAATATAGAAACATTTTGAACTATCGATTTTAAAATATTCATTTATTTCGTTATTAAAAAGAGAGAGAAAAATAAGGAATGTTTGCGTTGTCCTTCCTCATATTTGTACAAAAAACATTTTTATCTATGACGATTAACTCCCACACACTGGTAACAATCAAATCTTAACTAAATTTTTTTTTGCATCTACCTCCCCTCCCGTCCCTCCTTTCAACCAGCTATCCTTCCCTTTCCGCGTTCTCTTCCCTCTCCTCCCCTCGCTGGCCTCCAAGCGCGGTCTCCCTGTGGTTTTACCCAAATCCAAGATGGCGTCCGTGCGAAGGCAAGTGGACACAGCTTCTTGGTTAAATAACAAGCTTTCCACGGACGATCCTTGGTCAGGACCTGGTTTCCGCTCACTATTAACTCATGATGTATTACGAAATATCCCTGAATGCTTCCATAGACTCGAACCTCAAGTTAAAATCAAACTTTTGATGGCTTTTCTTCACGTGCCTCGTCGCGTGCTTGAGGAAACTAGTGCAGATATAAGCGAGACTTTAGAAATCGGTTCTCAGGACGAAGACGAATGGGTTCGTGTTATTTGTGAAATACTTAAGTTTTATCCAACGTCAGGAACGTTAAATGTGCATTTAGAATCGGCAAGTCCTGTTTTTGCCGAAGTAACGGAACAACTCAGAAATCAATGTGAGTAGACAATGATGTAAGGGGATATATGAGAATGTTGGGTTATCTTTTCAACTAGTTTTCGTCACTTATTAATAAACAGTAATTACCATCACGTTGACGGACATTGGTCGTCAGAAAATCAATCACCATGCAGAAATTTAATTAAATTAGATTAGAAGTCAATAATATAAATTCTACCAATACTTAATTGCTTTTAGTCTATCAAAAGCGAAACGTTATCTCATTGATTCTATTATTGATTTAATTGCAAATATAGTATAGCAGAAATATAACAAGCGGTTTGATTGGTTGAAAACCTATGAACTATTTCCTCATGGGCTGTACATTTGCACACTCTGATTTCAAACTGTAATGCACTTTATTTCCAAATTTTGGAAGCAATCAATCAAGTTGTTCAGCGCTGATTCGACATAACCAATTTGGCTGGCCGTGGATATGTTGTGTTGATCCACTTGTTGAATTCCACATAGACTGCAAAACAGTCCCTACTTTTATGCGAAATCTCTGAGGAAACGAGCTGAATTTCGATCGTACAAATTTTTGGCTGTGAAAGAACGCCTCACTCCCCGTTTGGCTGTTACAGCCAAACCTACAGAAGCATTCCTATCGAGGTTGGAAGGCTCGATTTATTCTTCCGAACTTGATTTTAAATTTGGTTTGAAATTTGCATAAATGAATTGAATCTTGTAAGTTTCAAATTGCAGACTTCAACCGTCAACCGATAATGGTCCCGAAATCACGATCTGTGGTCAATAACTGATAATGCTATTGTAATAGAATACTTTAGTAAGTATTTATAATAATTTTTCTGTAAGCAGACTAGGTTTAGCAAGTTTCTGTTGTCCAAAAAAACATTGAAAGTAATGTTTTGATTTGAGGCGGTTTTTGAAACTTACAAGTTTCGATTCATTTATGCAAATTTCAAAACAAATTTCAAATCAAGTTTGGAAGAATAAATCGAACCTTCCAACCTCGATAGGAACGCTTCTGTAGCTTTGGCTGTAATTCTCTCCTCATTTTCTCGTGGCCAGAATTTAGTTCGATCGAAATTCAACTCATTTCCTCGGAGTTTCGCGTAAAAGTAGGGACTGTTTTGCAGTCTGAATTCCACATGGATTGTGTCAGGAGTGCACACAAACATGATGAATGGTGTAACGCTATGAACTATTTCCCCATGGGCTGCACTGTCAATCTTTTCTCATTCCAGGCTCTAATATAAAGCAATTTGACAACACAAAATTGCTTGCCATTCCATTAATATGAAGAACTCTTAACAAGCTAGAGTCACATATGCCTTCTGCCACTCTTCCACTTGCTAAATGTTCTTTATATTTTATTTTGTGCATCTAGAATGCCATAGACACAACTTGATGTTGTCCGATTGATAAGTGACAAAGTTAACCTCGTAGTGACAGTACATAATTTTATCCTGAAAAAAAAGCAAAACTAAAATTATGTTGATGTGTAACTTATTTTTATTTATGTTAATAGTGAATAATGCTGACTCCACTTCAAACCTGTTGCCGTTAGAGTGTACATATCTCAATAAGATAGCACTTCATTCAATAGTTGGTCAACAACCAGTGTTACCGAAGCATTTTACGCTAAGAAGAAAACCTAAGTCAGCAGCTTTGAGAGCTGAACTCATACAGAAAGGTAGAAATCATCTAAAAGTAATTCCAACCTTGAGTTTGAGTTTGCCACATAATATTCATGGTTGTATGATGATTATTGCAATAAAATAATGAGTGGTGGTAATAATAGTGATAATGGTTGTTGTTATAAAAGTAATGATTATGATGTTGATATTGATATTGTTATTAGTGATTGTGATTATCATGATGGTTGTAGAAATAAGTAAATAACGATGATTTTGATAATAATTCTGGCGATAATGGTGAATTGATAATGCTGGCCAGTGCATGGAAATGATGGCAGTGATGATGATGATGGTGATAATAACCATTGTAAATATCAGTGGCGGATCTAGGGGTGGTGAATAGGGTGGCTAGCCACCCCCCATTTTTGCTCCGTTTTCTGCTTTTAATTGTGTTTTATTTGATGAGTAACATATGAACAATGCACAGATACCAAAATATACGCTTCACATTCACCCCCTTAAAATGTTCCTAGATCCGCCACTGAATATGGTCATGATGGTAATGGGGATAATCAGGATGATTAATATTATGAAAATAATACAATTTGAATAACAATTTTCTTGACTGTCCAGCCTTGCATACATGTGAAAACTCTATTGTTTTCCAACGTGAACACGAGGCTAGACAGTCAAGAACAATAAGAGTATGCCATATTTCGATTCAGTCTATGATGGTGATAATATATACAGTCCTGTAATAACTAAAAAGTAGGAGCAATTAGAACTCAGTTTGTACATGATTGTAAATTCAATTTCTTGTAGCCAGTGAAGCTCTTTCTGCTCAAAAGAAAGGCAGTGTGGCAAGTAGTTCATCACACAAGTTACAGTCTCCAGTGAAAAAGTTTGAACCACCTTGTAAGTACACTGTCTAAAAACTACTATAATTTAAAAATTATTATATATTTAAATATTTTTCTAAAATGTGTTGTAGTTTTGCATCACTTTGCAATACTGCATATCATGTAGTATTATATCAATGGTGTTTTGCTTCTTTTGTTACATGATTGTACTCCTATTTTCACCTCTATGTAACACCTTCTTTAGAATGATTTACAGTGTACATACAGCTGCTATACTACTGATTTCCTGGTGATTGTAAGCAGGATAGCTGCAAAGTGCCACTTAAATAGTAGTATACAGTGCAAATACACCAAGTAGGACCTCTTTCTTTACTTGAATCATAACCAACCAAATAACAACATTTAGTTCAATATTTGTTATCAACCAATGAGACAACTCATTGATCTAACAGTTAAAACAAATCCTATTCTCTATTTTCACACAACCATAATGCCTTCTGTTTTTTGGGGTAGATATTTAATTCAAATATGTTTGATTTGAAATCAAATTTGTTTGGTTTGAAATCAAATTTGGTTTGATTTGAATTACAATAGCTACCCTCCAAAAGCATTATGGTGATTGTGAAAGTAGAGAATTATATAAAATTAATATATCTTTATTGTTATGAAAGTGGTACAAGTTTAAATGTCTGCACAGTATTATACACCTATTTCAATAGTTGTATTCATATTCAAAGCTGCAGTGTACATTGTGAATCTTGCAAAAGATGCCGGTATTTATTCTCGTATTATCGATTTATTCATTGGATATTTTGGTTGTACGTGCTTGTGTTATATGACAACAACAAGTTGTTACAGTCTGTGGTAGATGATGAAACAAATATTTCTTGAAAACACGTCTTATAAATCTCGAACTATTTTAATATAACCGACATCCTTAGCAGCCTTCAGAGTGTGGACTCTAGTTTAAATTAATTACGACAACGATTATTGAATTAGGTGTATAAAGCATATTGAATCATACTGTATAAGTGCCACATTATGTTACATTAAATGTTATTCATAAAATATTCATTTTGATCTAGCTCGAGTAACAACCAGACCAATACATAGACCAAGAAGTCTTAATTCTGGTACACCATCCTCATCAAGAAGCCTTATATCAGCTGCAACATTAAAGCAACATGGTAGAACTAAGGTTAGTGTTTGCATAGTAGCTACAATCATATTCAAAGTTGTTGGGACATTGTAACATTTTTATGAACGTTTTTTTTTTGAGTTTAAAAAAATATACGAAACGTATTTGATTTGCAAACCCCCTTCCCCCCTGAGCAATGTTGATTGGTCTTTCAAATGACAACAGTTTCACATTCCCAAAACTCAATATAATATGGGGGAGAGGGGGAAACAGAAAAACAATGTTGAAAAATTTTTCATGTATAAAACCAGGTAATGTCCCAAGGTATTTTGCACATGGTTGTAGGTTGGCCAGACATCTAGGTGGTACTAGCTTTTGATTCCTGTTCTTATTATATTTCTGGTAGTAAACATGAACACCAGAGAATTATAATTAAGATGGACAATGTCAACACCATTAAATTAATGGAACAAATGCGTCTACAAGTGTAAAGATACATGTATAGACATTTCTAAAAACTTGATTCGCAGTATAAAGTCTGTGCATAGAAGTATGCGAATATAAGTGGTCATACATTTGCGCGCCGCGCTGTTGTATCAGCATTGTAAAATGTATATATTTTTTCTGTAGTTACTTGATATCAATGAACAACCTATCGGTGGAGGAAGAGAAGTGAAGAGAAGAAAGAAACTTGCAGGTAATTATTGTCTCCCACCTTTCACTTTACCGTACAGCCAGAATGACTCGACCTGCACTAGATTGCATTAAATGGTTTCAATATTCAAATACCAGTATTTAGATTCCTATCAATAATATATTCTGATAAATAAAACAAAGAATAATTATTTTATATCATAAATAATTCAAAACTTGAGTTGAGTTTGTTTGCTCCATAAAATTAATGACGGGGCACAGAAAGACTAAAAGCACTAATGGGGCAGGTCACCAAAATTTGTCCAAGTGAGAATCAAAATGAACTACTACCCCTTCCCCCTCACTGTAAATATAACTAGACGCTCTATGAGCGTGAAGTCGGGCTATTCATAAAATCAACACAGGAGGCTAAACAATTCTACTTTGGGCTTCCTGTGTTCGTTTCCAAAGCATCATGGGGGACTATAGGCGACATGACAGAGAAACCTACAATCTTGGACAAAAGTGTTGAGACACTTCCGGTTTTTATAGCCCTAGTCGGCATTTCTCAGCTGTTCCTTCCCCATCCCCCATCCAATCAATGTTGTATGTATTGATAGATAATGCCTGTGGTCCAGACAATCCCAACATCCAACATTGAATGGAGGGGGGAGGTGAGGGGGATCAAATTAATGACAGTTAGCAAGACGGACAGTTATTTACATTATTCGTACAAAGCGCGCGAATGTCTCAACTACTTTTGTCCAAGATTGTCTAAGGCACATAAACAACTTTTTTGTTCAACCTAACTTCTGCAAAGGTACCAAATGCTATTATTTTATAGATATCCGCGTGTACTTCAATTTTAATGTATCATGAGTGAGGTAATAAGAAATTTGAGCGAAAAAAATCCCCAGAAAACATGACATGTAATTTGCTGACATGTGAACTTTCTGTGTCTGGACAAGAATCATGGTATTCAAGTGCAAACTGACCGCAGAAAAAAGGGCATATGTAGGCTATCTTGTCAACGATAAGGGGTATACCGTAAAATAAAATATGTAGAAAGGCAAACGTTTCAAGGGCCACGGTGTATCGAACATCGACTACGAAACATTTGAAGAATTTACACAACGTGTAATAGACATGTTCTATAATTTTTCTGCATGTCAATGAACCGGGAAAATAGATAAAACTATTGAATCTATGGATAAACGTGTAAAAATGATTTTTAGCAAACAAAGGAGAGCGCTTAAAGTATTAAAGACACTTGTATCTTTATTTAACTAATAAACAATATAATCATGGGAGATAAACTATTGATTTTTGCTGTTTTGTCACGCAACGTCATGGCCACGTTGCTACTGCGTGACATTTTCGGAAAGGCAAGGCTTTACAAGTTACATATTAACTTGTACGGTTAACAAAATAATACTACATTTTCCTACTTATTAAAATAAAAACTTGTAACGTTTAAAACATCAAATCATAGAGAAAATAGTGACAAATAAATTTGAACGGTTAACAAAAACGTTTGTGTTACGATAGACGGTTAACAGCGTTTAGTGAGAATTCTATATAAGAGACTGAGACCTTACTCATAATATTATTTGTATAACCCTTTGTTAACCGTTAAAAATCCCCGTTAACCGTGTATATCTTTAGCCAAAAAGAACACACATATCGTGTTAACCGTTGTAGTAAAGGATTTGTCGCTTGATATACAGTGTTTATTCTAAAATAAGCTTTGCAAAACAACGTTCACAGGACGGCACGTCACGCTGTAACGTAACGCCGTCGGATCTGATGATTGAACTGTATAACAGTCCAGCGAATTCTCATTATTTCCGTCTCACGCTCATCGATGATACCGTTTTTGATGTGGACTAGCCATTCTTGCTTGTACAGAATATTGGGGTATCCACATCGAAAGCAATATAGTCACATAAGATTACGGGCTATAATAATTATGGTGTATATTTAATTGAGTAGTGAGCTCTTATGCCATATCGATGCGTCATATATTGCTTTGAAGGTAGCCACCTTTGGGTTCTATCGAGTTTTACGGCCATGTGATAGTGCTATCCTGAATCACGATGTGGTTCTTGGGAACACCACCAGTGTACGACATTGGCGGTGCCTAGAGAAAACGTCTTGACTATAGCTGAAGCGAAATCCGCGCGCTTTGGGAATGTTTCCATATCAGCCTGACTTTAAGTTATCAAATAAACACTCCGGACGTCATTTACTCTCATTTCTTCACTTGGAAACGCATTATCGGACTACTCTAATTCAGAATAATCGCTATCATAGTCAACTAACAGCTCCATACTTGCAAAACTAAAATCAATTGCGACATACCCTAAAAAAACGTCCATAATTGGCTTAAATTGGTTTATTTACATAGTACGCGAAATCTGAACTTGGTACAATAACTTTTGAATGCTAAATGCTTTATAGCTCAAACTTTGTGGACTTTTAGGTACACTGGCTATGTACTTATCAAGGGCCGTTCAGCTAACCAAGTCGTGTCTTTTTTGAGAAAATTTATAAAATGTGCTGTAGACAATCTTGGACAAAAGTGTTGAGACACTTCCGGTTTTTATAGCCCTAGTCGGCATTTTTCAGCTGTTCCTTCCCCATCCCCCATCCAATCAATGTTGTATGTATTGATAGATAATGCCTGTGGTCCAGACAATCCCAACATCCAACATTGAATGGAGGGGGGAGGTGAGGGGGATCAAATTAATGACAGTTAGCAAGACGGACAGTTATTTACATTATTCGTACAAAGCGCGCGAATGTCTCAACTACTTTTGTCCAAGATTGTAGAGTCGGGCCTGCTAGCCCGACTAATAACCAGGGAGAAGTTTACGAAGCCTGAGTAGCACTATCCCCTGGATAAATTCTTATCCAGCAGATAAATCTATAAAAAACCTATGCAGTGGATAACTTTTATCCACCCTTCGTACAACAGGCCCCAGTCCTGCATAACCAAAAGTTTCCAAATTTATGTATTGTCATTGTTGTGATATTTTTGTATATTATTTTTGTATTAACTGCAGAAGCTGAACAAGCTGAGGAAGCCAAACAAAAGAAAGCAGCAGAAGCTGCAAAGCCACAAGAACCAGCAACACCAGACTATGCAGCTGGATTACAACCACTTACAACACAAACAAAAGTAAGTATTCACATGCCTTAAGTTGAAATAATTTATGTTTATCAGTGATTTCTAATCTTTTGATAAGTTGTTTTGGTCATAACTTACTATGTCCTTTATCAGCAGTTTTTACTTATGTCATGAAGGCCATATTTTAACTTTTAGCTAACTTAAATCAGCAACAAACTTATTTCAATATATTTTCTGTGATTTTTTTTAGAATAACTTAGAATTTGTTGTATTTGACAGGCCACTCCAACACCAACTACACCATCAACAACAGCACCTGCAACTCCTTCCTATGCAGTGATGTCTTCTAGAGGAATATCCACTGCTCCAACAGTACCTACGCCTCAATCAACCACAACACCAGCCCCGAATATCCTAAGTGATAGCACTATCAATCTGAAGAAAGAGTTAGAGGTATGTAGAAACCAGAATAATACAAGCATCAATGATTTTTAAAATGTGAAATGGACACTAGCAATAGCATGCACTCCCATAGTATTTTTCTTTTCAACCCATGCGCCGTTTCAAACTATCATACCCAAAGAAGACTGTTGATTGAGAGTCTAAAGTGGCAATAAGAAAGCTAGATAACCACTTTTAAACCAATGAAAATATAGAGTAACAATTTGTTTTTACATCAATTACACAAAAAAATGTTTGTTATCTATTGAATTGATTGTTTGTGAAAAATTTATTGGAAAGCTGAAGAAATGCTTCAGATTAAAATGACAACAACAATGACATAATAGTTACATGTACATGTATTACAGCTTTTTACTAACAGTTAAGTAATTACCATTGAAGGCATACAGTGCAAATAAAATATCTGTGAAACAAGAAGCACTAAATAGCTGTACTAAATAACGCTAAGTGAACAGTAAAAAACAATAGAATTAGCATAAAATTGCACTAAAAAATATTACAAGGTTATATTTTTTGCACCCTATCCATAAACTCACAATATTCCCTCAATTTTGCACAAACGTTACTTGACATAATGACGTAAGGACATTGTGGCTGTTGATTTATTGATCTCATTTCAACCAATCATTGTTTATATTATTCTCAGAGTGCAGTAGAGCAGCAACGACGGTTAATAAGAGAGCGACAGATGAAGAGAAATGATGTAGCAACACCATCATTAGTTTACAATCCAACACCAACACTGCCGAAACCACCACCACTAACACCAACAACAGCTCCACTAAACAACCTTCAGCCTAGTCAGCCAAACCCTGCTAATTTCCCATCATCTTCACAACAACAACAACAACAGCAGCAGCAGCAGCAGCAGCAGCAGCAACTACAACAACAACAACAGCAGCAACAACAACAACAACAGCAAATGTTGCAGCAACAGCAGAATAAGAGACAACTAACGCTTTCGGTAACTATACATGAATATTCTGTGAATTTGTGTCAGGAAATTATAAAAAGTTCAAAGAATGAAAGGGTGTGTGTTATAAGGATGCATTTGAACAATTTGAGCTGAAAGTAAGGATCTTTAGACCTTATTGAACACAACCTGAAGTTCTTTGTATCATTTTGATAATTGAGATTATATCAAATAGTCAATTTTCTTCATTTATTTTCTTATATTGTTCAGTCTTATTCCAAATTCAAGTTCATCTAATATAGTGTGTTATAATTCAACAACAAATTTTCCTCCACTCTCATTGGTCGAGGGGTGATCACGTGACGTGATAGTACCTGCCACAGAGGGATTTTGTTGCTGAATAATGTCTATTTGGTTGTTTGTGCATTGTTTTACAGAGGTTTCTAAAACTGTTGATTTATTTTGTTTAGTAATTTGTTAATGCATTTTTTGATATATTTACTATTTATTTAAAGCGTGAACAAATGTTAGCTGCCCATGAGATGTTTAAGAATGCAAACCGTGTAAGCAGAGCTGAGAAGGCTCTTATCTTGGGCTTCATGGCAGGAGCTAGAGGTAATTACCATTGTTTCACTATACAAGCATTTTGTTTTACTGTGGTTTTTCGTCTTCTTGCCAACTCAGACATTTCAACGGCTAAAAACTGCAAAAATAAACAATATTAATATTAGATATCAGTTCCAGAATAGATGGAACAACAAATTAGTTACAGTCTGTGACTTTCACAATTACTGCGGTTTTCCTCTTTCTGCAAACTCAGACATTTCAATGGCTAGTTAAATGAAATACGTATTTGGCAGCTGCTAATAACTCAACACCTTTTATGTTGACAGCCAAACACATATTTCACAACTAACAGTTGGAATGTCTAAGTTTGCAGAAAGTCGAAAATCGCAGTAAGAAACAGCATTTAATTAGCATCAAGCTTCAAGATCACAGTCTCACACTTAACTGCAGTTTGTGTTATCGCACAACATTCTCTCCCCAATACAAACTTGGACTGCGTAGGTGACTAACTTCAAGAGGAACTTTGAGTTATGGCAGTCTGTAGAACAGGCATCCTTTCCCCCCCTCCCCCTTCGATTCTTTTTTGCTAGCTTGTTACAACACAGGAACCCCAAAACCCGCTTTTTCACAAAAAAATCTACAAGAACGCCTGTTTTGCAGGCTAGTGATGAAACAAAATGACCATTTTGTCAGATTTTTGGAAAAAGAGTATTTTTTAGCGTATAAATGTACAATCTAAATGAACGTATTGTTTGTATTCAGATAAACCAGTCTCCAATCAAGGACCAGTGATTACCATCAAGTTGAGTGAAAACACAGAGAATGTACAAGCTGCGGATGGCACACAGCAGACTCTGCTAGTTGAGATGTTATTTGAGATGAACTATGATACTGGACATTGGAGAAGACTAAAGAGAACAAGAGTAGTAGCAAAACAGACCACTGCACAACACCAGGCATAAGGAGAGGGGGATGAAGACAGCCTTAGACAAATTATCATGGGCAAGGGGTGTTAGATAACCTCAAGAATGTAGGGGTGTAAGAAAACCCCAGGCATAAGGAGAGGGGGTGAAGACAGCCTTAGACAAATTATCAGGGGCAAGGGGTGTTAGATAACCTCAAGAATGTAGGGGTGTAAGAAAACCCCAGGCATAAGGAGAGGGGGTGAAGACAGCCTTAGACAAATTATCAGGGGCAAGGGGTGTTAGATAACCTCAAGAATGTAGGGGTGTAAGAAAACCCCAGGCGTAAGGAGAGGGGGGTGAAGACAACCTTGCCGGGGGGAAGGGGTCAGTTAAGATAGCCTCAGGGGGGTAGGAAAACCTCAGGCATAAGAAGAGGCTCTCTCCTTCTTAGCTGTTGACGACACTAAAAACGGCTGCAAAGGAGACTATAGAAGAGATGTGTAAAGACAACCTTATCAGGGGCAAGGGGTGTTAGATACCCTTAGGCATGTGGGGAGGATGAGGGGTAGGAAAACCTCTGGCATAAGAAGAAGGGGCAAGGGGTGTAAGATAACCTTAGGCATGTGGAGAAGGAGGAGGGGTAGGAAAACCTCTGGCATAAGAAGAAGGGGCAAGTGGTGTAAGATAACCTTAGGCATGTGGAGAAGGAGGAGGGGTAGGAAAACCTCTGGCATAAGAAGAAGGGGCAAGGGGTGTAAGATAACCTTAGGCATGTGGGGAAGGGTGAGGGTGAGAGGTAGGAAAACCTCTGGCATAAGAAGAAGGGGCAAGGGGATGTAAGATAACCTTAGGCATGTGGGAAAGGGTGAGAGGTAGGAAAACCTCTGGCATAAGAAGAAGGGGCAAGGGGATGTAAGATAACCTTAGGCATGTGGGAAAGGGGGAGGGGTAGAAAAACCTCTGGCATAAGAAGAGGGGGCAAGGGGTGTAAGATAACCTTAGGCATGTGGGGAAAGGGGAGGATTAGGAAAACCTCTGGCATAAGAAGAGGGGGATGAAGAAAACTTTAGACAAATTAACAGGTGGAAGGAGAGAGAGGGAGTGTTAGATAATCTCAAGCATGTGGTGGGGAGGCTAGAAAACCTCAGGCATAAGAAGGGAGGGACAAGATAAGACAAATTATTGGGAGGGAGGGGTGAAAGAAAACCACAGGCAAAGGGGGATAGACAACCACAGGCATAAAGAAGGGGACTGATAGATACAACAGGCATAAATTGGGGGAGGTACTATTTATATTAAAGGGGATGGGACTAGAGGCATAGGAAAAAGGGGATTGATGAATACAACAAACAGATTCGTAGGGGGAGGGTACAAGATAACCAGAAATGTAGAAGGGCTAGACATCTGCAGGTATAGGGGTAATAATAGATACTACAGAGATTCAGAGTTAATAGTTAATTACTGACACAGATACCTAGGAGGTAAGGGGGATGTTTAGGGGGAGGAAGGGGGTGGTTGGATGGAGAACAAAACATACTACCCACTGTAAGTTGTTATAAGAAATCGCTGACAATGACAATATCCTTTGGATAAGAGATTTGCAAAAGCCTCTTCCACAAGTTTTCACCCAAGAAGAATGATGTCAGCATCCCTTTTAAAAGATCATCAGTAACGCTGTTGTAGCTAAGTAGATATTTGTAATTTTTGTATACTTAACAATCATTTCCTTTTTCTAAAACGCAGCTGTATTGACAAATATTTCTAATCTATATCTTTTTATCGCCTTTCTAATTTCGTTATTTACATAGAGCGTAATAACCTTGGTTGATTGAAATTTTTTTCCAACCCCCCCCCCCCCCCCCTCTGAAAAATCATGTATCCGCCCCTGCATTGGTTCCGTTAAGAAGTTACACTCGGCATTAGGCTGCACAATGAAATAGCGGTTACCTATCTTATATTTAATTTTGCCACAGATTACTACATTTACATATAAAGGAACAAATTTACATATTTTACGATTGGTTCGATTGAGATTTAAAAAATGTCAAAATAATGACAAAAATAAATCAAAAGTTTTTGTAAGTGACTACGGTACGGCGAAGCGCACAGTAAGGGCATGCAGGAGAAGAAATAAGAGATCTAGAGAAGTCAAGAAAGAAAAAGAGAAGATATCAAAACAATATTGATACGAAAAGAGAATAAAAAGAAAAGAAAATCATGTAATCATAGTAAAATGGAGCAAGTAAAATATCATAAAAATTATAGAAATAAATACATAATAGAATAAAATAAACAGGTTCAGCAGTCTTGTATTAGAGTTAATCAGCGCTCTTGCGTATGACATTTAATTAAAATTCCTAAATAATATATCGGTTCCAGAGAGAATCGTGAAGCTGGTGCAATATTTCCTCGAATTAATCACAGGATCCCCACCATGACAGTTCATTATGGGCTTCCTGTGGTGGAACGGCTAAAAGCCGTTGGTAAATTCGTTCAAAGTTGGTCATATTTAACTTCGATATTCATGTTCTTTTTTTTCTTTTAGATTTTACTTTACTGTTCCAAAATAAAGTTTAATGTTTCTTGTTTACGAATTTGTGGTTTATTTTTCCCTGCGATGCATTTTAAAGCGATTTATTCGGCAGCGAACACGCGCTCCCTGAATGAATTTTGTTATTTTCCTTCATTTCCATTCATTCCTCCATTTAACTTTGGGGGGTGGGGGGGGGAGGGTGCTTTGGTCCGTGCAGGAAATTTTTTTTAGCCAGCTGGCATGCACACCTGATAGAAATGCAAATTTCAAAATACCCCCCCCCCCCCCCCCCACAAGTTAGATGGTCGACCCCTTAGGAACGGGCCATTAGATTTTTGAGGGGGGGGGGGGGGGGGGGGGGCTGGGCAATTTTTTTTTGCACGATATTGTTTCCCACTCTAGTATGTGCACAATTTTTTTTTTCATCTTGCACGATCTTTTTTTTTTCAGAATATTTGTTGTGCTCGAATTTTTTTTTTTCTCTTTATAGTCCAGTCAATCTACGGATTTTTTTGGGTCCAGTCCAAACAAATTGCAATAGAATTTTTCTCACTGTAGTTATGTTAGGATAGGTGTCCTAATCAACATACTAAAAATCCCAAAAAATCCCATCGGTGGAACATCCTCAAAAATCGAATTAAAGATTTCATCATTTCACCACAGGGAACCCGCAATTTGAAAAAATATGACCAAGCTGTTAAATTTTGTCAAATATGAAATGATAGAAATATTTCCATTACATTATGATAGAATAGTGTTTCTGTACAGATGTTTTCAATTTCCAATCAAATAGGTTGAAGAAATATGATAAAAATCAATATATAGAATACTTCTCACCACAGGGATCCCGCATCTCAAAACTGAAATTTTAAAATTTTCGAAAAAATTTCTGAAGGAATTTCACTAGAGAAGTGAATATAAAAATCACTAATAGAGTTTTGTTTCATTGTGAATTCAGAACAAAAATGTTTATTCATAATGTGTGAAGTATTTATACCTATACTAATACCCTGGTCACCAGAGGCTTGCCTAACTTTCTCCCTGACACGTATTTTGAGCTGCGAAGCAGCAAGACTTGTTTATTTTCATTTTTGTTAATGGGTCGTTACAAAGGACATTTTCTCGTAATTGATCCCGATTTTGTACACAAAAAGTTATATTAGATCCTGGCCTGCTCCCAAAGCCTCGCGCATTTTGATCCCTGACCCATGAATTTATTCATATGATCCCGATCCCTCTTCTGTGATCCCTGATTCCAGCTGATTCTGACTATATGTGATTCCTGATCCTAGGCATGTGATCCCTGATTCCACATCCCTCGTCACGACCTTGAGATTGAATGTTATAATTTAACTAATGACATACGCTGTAGTACATTTGTACATATGCTAAGCGGCAAGACGATTGAACATACTATATAAATGGAATTCAGCATTATTTCTGTCAGTTCTCTACCAAGCATCGGTCTATCAGCAGTATTCACACTGCGCATTAGAATACTGGTTCTATTTTTAATCCGTCAAAGCTTGGCAAGGTTTGATTCGTATATAGAAAGGATCGATAAACTCCATCATCTGTATTTAAATGTACCGAGGGCACGTTTACAGTATGAGTGGTTTCCTGTTGCACTAACTGTGACTACCGAACTAAGTGGTTTCTATATCTTCTAAGTGGCTGCGATTGCTGGTCACTTTTTCCACCTGTGAATTGCGCTATTTTAGACATTTCATGAATAAAGCACTTCTTGAATTTTCAGGGGTTTTTTCATCTGATGAGTGTAAATAGAAACCAATTGTCGCACCTCACTATCTACAACCTCTTCTGGCATTGGCTTGCTCTTCTAAAGGCCCGTCTACACTACCCCGGATAAATTTGAAAATGGAGCTTTACTTATTTATGGTAACACTGCTTCTTGAATACCATGCCGTTTGTTATAAAAGTCCATGAGGTTGCTAGTGGCTGTATTTAAGTACGAGGCCTTATTTACTAGCAACCTTTTTACATACCTACCGCAAAGTCGATCTAAATGCTAGAATTGTAAGCCATGTCCACACCGCCATGAGCTCAGTGCCCTACTCTTAGTCAAACAGTTGTGTGTGGTGTGTGGAGAGACGGGACTTCTGGTTTTACATCCTTATCGTGAAAAAGACGTGAAAGTCTAACTATTTGCAAATGCCGATTTACAAAGGCATCACCTTCTTCTCAACTATTTTAAGACCCTGAGTATTGGTCTGGCCGAGACGCGAATCCCACACTTCCCGCACGATAGCCCAGCACTTGTCCAACTATGCCAACTGGTTGGCCAACCTTTAACCCCACACTAGTGCGTTTTCGTTTGGACCCGTTTTCGTTTGATTTGAAAACGCATCGATCGCGTCCACACTACCGTTTTGCTCCGTTTTCGACTGTCCATACTAATACGCTCAAAAACGATCGAAACGATGGTGTTGCGTAAGTTTGACAACATGCACATGCTAATGTGGTACATTTGACGTAAGCGTTTTCATTTCGATACGTTTTCGACCGTTCACACTAATACGATATGTATGCGTTTTCATTTTGATCCACTTTCAAGAGCGTTTTCAAATCGATGCGGTTTCGATGATACGCTTAGCGTATTAGTGTGGACGGAAAGCCTAAACGGATCAAAATGTATGTGTTTTCAATTAAACTAAAACGCACTAGTGTGGACGTCGACGGGACCTAAAACGGCAAACTTGCTAAACCGAGAAAAAGACTATAATGTGATGCAGGCTATAGTGAAGCGGGTATAAATACTTCACACATTATGAATAAACATTTTTGTTCTGAATTCACAACAAAACAAAACTATAATAGTGATTTTTATCTTCACTTCTCTAGTGAAATTCCTTCAGAAATTTTTTCGGAAATTTTAAAATTTCAGTTTTGAGATGCGGGATCCCTGTGGTGAGAAGTATTCTATATATTGATTTTTATCATGTTACTTCAATGAATTTGATTGGAAATTGAAAATATCTGTACAGAAACACTATTCTATCATAATGTAATGGAAATCTTTCTATTTTTTCATATTTGACAAAATTTAATAGCTTGATCAATTTTTTTCCAATTGTGGGGTCCCTGTGGTGAAATGATGAAATCTTAAATTCAATTTTTGAGGATGTTCCACCGAAGGGATTTTTTGGGATTTTTAGTATGTTGTTTAGGACACCTATCCTAACATAATTACAGTGAGAAAAATTCTATTGCAATTTGTTTGGACTCAAACCACAGATTGACTGGACTATTAAGAGCGTATGTCAGGTAGCATCAGACATCGGCTTGTAAATCGTGGCAATGGTCAAAAATCCGATTTTGCTAATACTTTTATATTTTGTACCCTATTATATCCCAATCATCACAATCTACTTCATTAGTAAAAATAGTGCTTAGTTTTCGAGAAATAAGGATTTTTGTGAGAGTGGGTGAATATGCTAATTTTAGCGATCTCAGATTACCCCACTTCAATGGCCTGGCGTGACGAAAGTATTTAACCTTTGAAATTTTAAGTAACATAATATTCTTGTTCATTATTTAGACATTATATTATGTAGTTTTCAATGATTAAAATCAAAAACTAAATTTTTTACGAATTTTCTTGTCGACCATACTTTTTCTGCTTCTAAAAATAGCCTCAGAAGAATGGACTTTTAAACTATGTGCGATACAACCAAATCCAACGACATTCTCGATTTATATAGAAGAAGTGATGGCCTTGATGCTGATATAAAAATTTACGTCCGTATTTTGGTTGTATGGCATGAACAGCGATCTCAAAGTTGGTTAAAATTCAACTTTAGCGACTCTGAAATTGACATGTTTTGTCTAGCCGTTACTCGTTTTGCCGTGTAAACTATCGCCAAACTATTGCGAAAATCTTCCATAGATTTATAAAACCACTCACCTTATAATTAGCTATTAAATGAATACTAGTTTAAACCAACATCTGTTATATTAGTTATTTCTGGGATAAAAGCAATGCATACATCCCGACGTGCATGTAACGCAATGTGCTCAAATGACTGTCAACAATTGTTTTGCTTTGTACTGACGGATCACCTATTAACTTTTTTGAAAGTTTTGCACAAATACAAAACACTGCCCATGATAACTCGTTTAATAACAGTTAAAATAGTTATTTGAAAGTAATTTTTTAGAGATAGTTGAGGCAACTAAAAGCTATGTCAATATTTTTAGCCGTACGTGTTTATCATGTTTATATCGATAACAAACAGGCAGCCCATTACATGACATTAGTGTAAGCTCTTGAAGTTCCATAAATTTGTAAAGACCACCAACCTTAGTTACTAGATGAATGATAGTTTCAACCAACTTATGTTTATAGAAGTTATTAAGCTTGCATATATTTAATATATACATATTCCTATGTGCATGTAACGCAATCTGTTCAAAAACATGTAATCTGACAAAGCAGTGTCGCATTGTTGTATTATATTTTTTTGGCCATTTCTGATATATGATATACGATTTCATTTGCTGCTTGTACTTGCCAATTCTCATTTCTAATCACAGAAAAATGTACGATGATTTAATAAGGATATGAATCCGAGCAGATGTTGAGTTTACGTTAAATTTTCCAAATCATTTGATTGACAAGCGTTGTAAATACATAATCATGATATGTTTTTCTAAGATGTATTATCAAAATGTAAGGCTTCAGATTGTCGAACTACTTAGTGGTTTTACAAATCTTGCGGTTGCGATTTTTAGCAAATTTTAGTGCAATTGTTTATGTTGATTTTTTTTAGCTGTTTTGCGCCGGTTTCGAACCACCTACTACCCCCCTCCCTTAACACCCCCTCCGTGTACAGTGCAAGAGAGACATCTCAAGTCAACTGCATAAGTTTGCAGTTTTTTGGTCCTGAAAGTGAGATTGAATTGACACTATCACGTGCTGCCATGTTTCAAACACCAATAAATATTGGAAATTTCACAAAACAAGGGAAGCAACCGAAGTCCGTTACGGGCATTAATAAATACTCAACTCAGTGGCTATTAAAAAGCTGGCGTACTCGTTCAAGTTGGTTCAGGTAAATTAATGTATGGACGATTGATCCTTTTTCATAGGACAGCCTGATACTGATAAACTTATATGTACTTCAGGGTGTGCACACATTGCAAGAAAAAATTAAAAGCAAAGTTGTTCGTTTACACATGCAAAACATACGAGCCTGAATTATTAATGATGATGATTAAGAGATGACTATGATATATATCATTATCTATATTATTATATATATATATATAACGAACTTCATTTTTCAAGTACGGTAATTTTAATCAACTTTGTCTTTCTATTGTCATGATATTATCATCGTTGTTGTGATTAAAATATCATATTCTTCTTATATTAGTATCATTATTTGCAATATCGGTAGTATTATTTTTATTACACTGCCGTAAAAAAGGTATATAACAACCGTTTATATTTATATATTTTTTTGTAGTGTTTACAACATGAGCGGCCGTGTTGTATCGGCAGATACCGTCGCAAGCCGAAGGCGCGCGATTGTATCGCCGATACAACACGGACGCGAATGTTGTAAACTACTTAAAAAATGTCTAGGTTAGCTCTTTCATATTTTACCAAAATTTTCAAGATTAAAATAAATTTTGCCGTAAAATTACCAGTTAAAACTTATGCAAATCAGGATATACAACACTAGTGTTGTATCAGATTTACAACACTCGTCATGGTCATGATTTCTTTTGAAAATGTCTCATTAATTATTCATGAATTTTTTAAGTATATTTATTGTATTTGCTTTATACAGGAGATATCAGCCTTCAATCTTTTTTTAACAGGGCGGGGAGAATGGGATGTCCAAATGGCTCCTTCAGTAAAAAACCTTGTTGATTTCAACCCCTATGTACGATGATGGAACGAATCCAATTAAAAAATGATACTGTACTTACGAGTACAGAGTCATAAGTGTCACTTACGCACACTAAATATTTTGTATCTTCATTTCATCACCCCCCCCCCCCCCCCCCCCCGTCCCTCTCAGTTAATAACTTTATATTTTCGTATCACTATAACGAGAGGGCATTGTTAATTCTTTTTAGAATATATTATTTAAACTTGTAGTATTTAAATATTACGTTTTGCGAGAGAAAGACTGCTTTTTTAAAACTTAGTAAAATTACGCAAATAATTTCGTGAAAAGACTACCAAGTGAAACACAAACAAATGGCTAATAACTAGTTTTCAAATTAGTATTTGTTTTTTCACAAAATGTACAATTTACATGATACCCGAAAACTATCGTTAGATATTTTGAATAAACAACACCACACATCAAGAGCTTGCGTTAATGCCATGTGATGGGCTGCCTGTTAGTTATCGATATAAACACGTACGGCTAAAAACATTGGCATAGCTTTTAGTTGCCTCAACTATCTCTAAAAAAAATACTATTCAAATAACTATTTTAACTGTTATTAAACGAGTTGTCATGGGCAGTGTTTTGTATTCGTGCAAAACTTTCAAAAAAGTTAATAGGTGATCCGTCATACAAAGCAAAACAATTGTTGACAGTCATTTGAGCACATTGCGTTACATGCACGTCGGGATGTATGCATTGCTTTTATCCCAGAAATAACTAATTAACAGATGTTGGTTGAAACTAGTATTCATTTAATAGCTAATTATAAGGTGAGTGGTTTTATAAATCTATGGAAGATTTTCGCAATAGTTTGGCGATAGTTTACACGGCAAAACGAGTAACGGCTAGACAAAACATGTCAATTTCAGAGTCGCTAAAGTTGAATTTTAACCAACTTTGAGATCGCTGTTCATGCCATACAACCAAAATACGGACGTAAATTTTTATATCAGCATCAAGGCCATCACTTCTTCTATATAAATCGAGAATGTCGTTGGATTTGGTTGTATCGCACATAGTTTAAAAGTCCATTCTTCTGAGGCTATTTTTAGAAGCAGAAAAAGTATGGTCGACAAGAAAATTCGTAAAAAATTTAGTTTTTGATTTTAATCATTGAAAACTACATAATATAATGTCTAAATAATGAACAAGAATATTATGTTACTTAAAATTTCAAAGGTTAAATACTTTCGTCACGCCAGGCCATTGAAGTGGGGTAATCTGAGATCGCTAAAATTAGCATATTCACCCACTCTCACAAAAATCCTTATTTCTCGAAAACTAAGCACTATTTTTACTAATGAAGTAGATTGTGATGATTGGGATATAATAGGGTACAAAATATAAAAGTATTAGCAAAATCGGATTTTTGACCATTGCCAGTAGTTGTTTGATGCTTCGTGACATACGCTCTTAAGGCATTTTGGTATTTGCACACCCCCCCCCCCTCCCCTCAAAAATCTAATGGTCCGTCCCTTAGAAAGCGATCGAGATATTTTCAAAACATAAACAAACGGCCGCAATGCACCTCGGATGCAAGAGGGTCTTTAAGAATCGAGGACAAAACATGGCGACTTGCAAGAACTTTAATACTATCAGTATTGAGGTCGATTCCGAAGATTTCAACTGCCCTCTATGCTTTGAGGTATTTGAAGTACCAAAATCCCTACCTAACTGTGCTCACAATCTTTGTAAATCATGTCTTTCGAGACTGGTAGAGAATAAGAAAGGTATTGCGAATGTTCAGTGTCCGATATGTCGTAAAGAGTCGCCGCTTCCTGCTCAAGGAGTAGATGGTTTCCCAACAAACACATTTCTCGTTCGCTGCTTGGAGAAGATTCCTGGGTTCGCAGAAAAAAAGAAGATAAAAAGTGAAGAGAGAGAATTAGAGGTATGTTGAAACAAGAATAATACAAACATAAACGATTTTTAAAATGTGAAATTGGCAATAGCTTATGACGTCAAAATTTTGTTTTTTTATCTTTTCCGGTTAGAACAAGGCCAAAAATAAGAGACTTTGTATGGAGAAAATTTTACATTCAAAAAATTATATCTCGGCCGTTTCACACACAAATGATGCCAAATTTTCAGGCAGCCTATTTTTTGACTAGCATTCTATGATGAAAATTATTTGAATAGGAAAAGATTAAAAAAAAAATTGTGACGTCACACTTCGGTACTCTATAGTATTTTTTTAAACCCCACACTATATCGAACCTGAAGAAGACTAATTGATTCACAGTCTAAAGTGGCAATAAGAAAGCGACAATTTTTGGGACAGTCAGCACCAAATTGAAACATCCTTTAGGAGGATTGGTTTAAAAAACAAAATAGTCTTTCCAAACAATTGCCCTAAACCTTAATTACCAAACAATAACGGTACTGTATTAGGGGGCCAACGTAAACGCAGCTTTCGACTAGTGCAGTATTACTGCAATTTTTGCATATGCGTATGGTATTTTACATCAGTTACATCAACATGTTTGTTATCTATTGAATTGATTTTTTGTAGCTATAGACCATGGCATTCAGACAGAGCTAGTATGCTGCATGTTGCATGTTGCGGGTTTCTGGGTTGCATGTTGCAGGTTTTTGGGTTGCATGTTGCAGGGTTGCATGTTGCAGGGTTGTGGGTTGCATGTTTACATGTTTGCATGTTTGCTGGTAGGTAAACTGGCTTAATTTACTATAATTGGCTGTGCGACATTGTTGCCATGTATTACAATCCATCACCAACAAAAAAATCATGTTGAAACTGCCACCACTAACACCTTCAACAACTCCACTAAACAACCTTCAGCCTAGTCAGCCAAACCCTGCTAATTTTCCATCAACTTTACAACAACAGCAGCAGCAACTACAACAAGAACAACAGCGACAACAACAACAGCAAATGATGCAGCAACAGCAGAATAAGAGACAACTAACGTTATCGGTAACTATACATGAATATTCTGTGAATTTGTGTCAGGAAATTATGTAATGGTCGAAGAATGAACGGGTGTGTGTTGGGATATAACAATTTATATTGAAGCTGTAGGCAAGGATCTTTAGACCTGATAACCAGCTGAGTTGACCTTCAGAACAAACACAAGGTCAACCAATCAGAATTGTTGAGATGAAGCAAAAATTCTTGTAGGCGGTTCTCACAAGCTAAGATGTTTCTTGTTCAAGCTTGATCTATTCCGTTCACATATAATGAAAATTTTTAGCATTTTAAGCAACAAAATCAAACATTTGTAGAGATTCTATTGTTCATATTCTCGATTATGATGGGATAATAATGTTTTGGAGGCCCCGGTTTTAGTAGACGCACTGTAAGTAATTTGTACATCAGTTCATTTGCTCAACATTTTGCTATTCTTTTTTGCAATAATTAGGGCTTATTATATAATCATTATGATTGATTAATTCGTTCCCTCACTCATTTATTCATCCATTTTTTCATTCATTATTTCATTTATGCTTTGATATATACACTGAATTTAAATATGGCAACCAATTTGAATAACTATTGTTATTGACTCACTAGCCTCTCATTCATGTAAAAACTCCATTGTATTCCATCATGAACACGAGACTAGTCAGTCAAGAACAATTGGCCTTTTCCATAGCCAGCAAGGGACTGAGTGTGAAAAGCTAATTTGATTATGGTTCCAGAAAAAATAACCCCTTCTCATGGGTGAGTTACCAAATATAAGCTTATTGACCAAGTTTCAGAACGTTTGGCTAAATAGAAACAAAATTATGAGCATCCAAACTCTGCCAAAATTACAGAGAAATGTATGGTGTCCTTCCAAAACGTCCTTCCAAACCATACATTCTTTGTATTTTTGAAAACAAATTAAAATACCATCATTTCGTTGCAATTTGCACAAACTTGTCCAAACTTTCAATTCTTACTAATTTGTAATTTTGTTCTTTCGTGTGAAGGGGTTTATTTTTGAATTAAATTAATTTTGGGAAACTTGGTTCCAGTCCCTTGCTCGATATGAAATATGACTAATAGCAGGCCGCAATATTCCAATTTGTTCTATAAAAATATATATAGTCCTTTCTTTTCTTGCAAAGCGTGAACAAATGTTAGCTGCCCATGAGATGTTCAGGAATGCAAACCGTGTAAGCAGAGCTGAGAAGGCTCTCATCTTGGGCTTCATGGCAGGAGCCAGAGGTATGATAATTAGGTCCACATTTAATTAGCATTTTGTTTTTATGGACATTCACACAGGCAAATAGGTTTCCCATGTTTTTTTTCTTCAAGCTTAAGCGTAGTGAAATAAGACCATCATATAAGTTCAATGGGCAAATAGATAATAGGGGTTCATCTTTCTCATTTAGTAGATAGATGATATCGAAGTGCAGCCTTTTCTTGTTGAAAAACGCTAATTCACAAAATGCATACAAGTTGAGTGTGAGAGTCATTTTTTGTAGAAAAAAAAAACAAATAAATAGCAAAAAAGCTTCCAAGTCATAGCTGATCATACTTTGAAAATGTGCTTGCCGGCTTGTTTTTCTTGAAACTACTTTGGAAACTAACTTCAAAAGGAACTACTTGTTCTGAAAACATGAGCTGATCATTTTGTCAGATATTTTCAGTGTAGAAATGCACAATCTAAATGAACGTATTGTTTGTATTTAGATAAACCAGTTTCCAATCAAGGTCCAGTGATCACCATCAAATTGAGTGAAAACACAGAGAATGTACAAGCTGCGGATGTCACACAGCAGATTGAGATGTTATTTGAGATGAACTATGATACTGGACATTGGAGAAGACTAAAGAGAACAAGAAAAGTAGCAAAACAGACCCCTGGACATCCCCAGCTGAAAAAGAGAAAAAGTTGAGTTGCTTCCAAGAGTAACTCAATTATTTGAGTGATCACTACTCAGTCGCTTTCTTGACAGAGAGCTCGACATAAATGAATTAAGTAAATAAATAAAACTAAATGGATAGATGAAAAGCAACTTAAATGTGAGTTTTGTGTTTGGCGGGCTTCATTTATTTGTGTATGTAGGGGGGGGGGGGGGGGGGGGGGGGTTGTCTTTTAAATATTACCCAATCCCCCCTTCCTGGTTGGCAAAAATATTACCATTCTTTTATTTCGTCCATTTTTTACCTAACCCCTATAAAACAGCATACAATTTGTAAGGCCAATCCTAGCTCAAACGGCACATTCTTGGAAATCAATGAATATAAACACAACCCCCCTAAGTAATATACCATTAGAAAGGTAATTGTTATGGTAGTTATTGTACCACAGTCACAGACTTAAGAAAGTAAAAGGCCTCATTTTTCATATAAACTAGGTATACCACTAAACTATAGCTTAAATTGCAGCTCTCTGTGAGAAGGACAATGCAGGATACACCTTAGTGCCCTCCATGTAAAAGGGAAAAAGTTTCAGAACTTTGTGGGGTGGTGAACTACATTTCATAAGTTAGGGGGTGTGCATTTTATGCCTGTTTTGAACAGATCTCATGAAGACATTTGTTGTGTCAAAATTTCATGCTATTTCATTAAATATCTTTCACGTTATTGTTTTTTGTGCCATATGGCACTCTTGGGAGTGAGAGGGTTAAGAAACGCCAAGCCTGCAACGTTGCTAAAATTTATAGAATATCTGAGTGTATATGCAAATGAACTGACTGATTAGAGTTTTCCGATTTACAGGCTTTGGCAAGTACCAGATATTGATTAGCATACATATGCACTAATGTGTAAAGCTGTATTTCACCAACACTACTACATTTTGAGTTTTTATGAATGTTTTGATGTGTATTTATTATTGATATCAGGTTATAGACAATAATTATATACATGTATTGATTTTTACATTACATTTCATAATGAATTTGCCGGTGAATTTGAACGTTGGCACTAGTTAACGCCTGGCACTATCAGTGCCAATTTGGACTTCGGAAAACTCTCCGTCAACTTATCACCTTTAAGACTAGAGACTCTGGTACTCTGGACTGGTTCCTGACCAACAAACCCAAAATATTCAATGTATCACAGCTTCCTAAAATAGGTTCTTCAGATCACTACACAATCCTCGCAAATCCAATAACTTTTCAACAACAATAGCCAACCATGAGAAAGTCCTTAAAGCTCCATCGTGTGAGGATAAATACAACTTATTGATGTCTGAACTCAACAAAGCTATCGACACTTTCCTCCCAGAAAGAACAGTTAAAAGACACCCAACAGATCGCCCTTGGATAACAAGCAAGACTCAAATCCTCGATAAACAAACGACAGACCACTTTCCTACGCCATGGAAAGGACTCTGTGATATACAAGTACTGGAGGAACAAAGTACAACGTGAAACCAAGGCTGCTAGATATCACTACTACCAAAACAAAGTAGCTGACGTACAGAACACCAACCCCAAAACATGGTGGAAGCAGACAAAGAACCTATCTGGCCTAACTACACACACTGTATGGTACCATCAGTTTCTGGAAGACAGTGTGGACATCAAAACCCTTACAGACCACTTCTCGCCCATTGTCCACCCAGGCCCTCAACATGTCCCACAGGATATCTACGTATCAGTACACGAAGTCTTTCAGTCATTGTCAACGCTTAATACGTCCAAAGCTATTGGTCCTGACAACCTACCAATAAAGTTGCTGAAAGAATTCGCCACTGAACTAACCCATTCAAGAAATATACAACCAGTCACTAAGAGAGGGTTCCATTCCATCCCTCATAAAATCGTCTATTGTAACGCCTGTTCCAAAAGTAAACCCACCTGGCCTTATCGAGAGTGACCTGAGACCAATATCTCTCAGTTGCACACTATCTAAAGTCCTGGAAGGTTTTACTTGCAAGAGACTTCTATCTCAACTTAATGGAAAGATTGATCCACGTCAGTATTCACGCAAGGGCCATTCAACAACAGACGCCCTTCTCTACATGCTTCAGGCCATCTATGAAGCCATTGACAGTGGCAACGCAGCAGCCCGAATATTCTTTGCTGACTTCTCTAAGGGCTTTGATCTTATAGATCATAACATCTTGATGAGCGAATTGAAACAACTGCAAGTATGCCCTACCCTCTTGAGCTGGATTGCTGGGTTTCTATCTCAACGTATGCAAGCGGTCAGGATTAGAGATACTCTTTCAAGCTGGAAACAAACTAAAGGAGGAATTCCACAAGGGACTAAGTTAGGAGTCATCCTATTCACTGTCATGACTAACAAGCTTCTTTCTGATTGGCACCTGAAAATGAAGTACGTTGATGACACGTCTGCTGTGGAAATATTACCAAGGAACTCTATTAGTTACCTGCACACTGTTGTCTCTGATATTCTTCAATTCTCAACTGAACACGGGATGAAATTAAACCCTCTCAAATGTAAGGAAATGCTTATCAACTTCATAACCAACCCAAATTTCATCACTGCTGCCATCAATATTGGTAATAGAACAGTAGACTCTGTAACAAGTTACAAAATCCTGGGTGTAATCATTGGCAATGATCTCAGATAGAACAGCCACGTTGATTACATCTGCAAGAAAGCATCCAAGAGACTCTATTCACTACGACTTCTGAAGCGAGCCGGGGTAGAGAAAAGAAATATATTACGGGTATACACAACTACGATAATTAAGACCAATACTTGAATATGCTGTACCGGTTTGGCAGGCAATACCAACCAATCTAAGTGATAGGATCGAATCTATACAGAAAAGAGCTCTGCACATAATAAACCGTGAGTATGTAAACTATAATGAAGCTTTAACAACTATGCAACTAGAAACACTAACTAAAAGAAGACATTTTATCTGTGTACAATACATGGACAAAATTAAATCCGAGAACCATCCATTAAATACGCTACTGCCTCAAAGTCATACTAGGAACATTACTTATAACCTAAGATCAAAACTAGACCAAGTATATTATTATAACAATCTAACTACATGCAAAACCAAAAGAGCAGAAAACTTTTTCATGTTTAGATATTTTAAATAATGCAAAAATTCATTAATTGTAATCATTTTAACTATAAATAGTTTGTAAATACTTTAGATTTAATATATTAGCTTTAGATAATTTATTGTAAATAATTTGTTAATTCAGTTTTCTTATTGTAAATAGTTCGTTAATTCAGTTTTTATACTGCAACAGAACCTTAAGAAACCATTATTATTATTATTATTATTATTGACTCTAATGAATGCTTCATGGTACAATAGAGTACTGAAGTGAATATTGTCAGTTGTCAAGGAAACTGGTTCCAAACTAAAGTCGATCAACCGTATTTCTTTTGTTCCTCTATAGAAATGTGTGCTGAAAAGTTTCTGTTTGACTCCGGAATCCATGGCAACTGACGTCACACTTCACCACTCTATTCGGCATTGTCTCATTTAACAAGGGCAACCAAGAGGACCAATCATGATACTGATGGCCACTGATGTCATCAGGTCATACCGTCACGTAGTTGTAACACGGTGATCTGAGGCAAATCTGTTGAGTCACATTGCAAGCCCTGTTTCTGCAGCATACTAGGTAGGTGGACATAACTAATTATAAATAGTTAACCCATATTGTATATTCTTAAGGAGTATCAAGCGATTGAACGAGTTAATTTACTACAGTGCGTTCAAGTTGAACTGACTGCAAGATTATAATTTGTCATCATGCATACTTGTTCCTTAGCCTCCTACGCAGGATATATAATTTGTACACGGAATTTGTTGGAGAACCCTTACCTATTGTTTATATAAACCAAGTTCTCGTTTCCTAAAAAGTTCGCTTCTGCATGTTGCAAACGAGCAAAGATGTTTGTCTAAGAAATGTACGTGTTTTTATCCTTTGGTTAATGATCTTTTCAACCGTATCAATTTGAAGTGCAGGGGTGTGATCTACTAATTCATGCAAATCTAGTTTTGCAATTTTTTATTTCATTTCGGTTTAAGGATGGTGCCTAGTATTTGAGAACTAATTAATTTTATTATATCCACACTCACTAGATATGAGCAATCGCGCGCTCTGATTGGCTCCCTACTACTAGGCTATCACCTCATATACCGTGGGTAGAAGAAAACAAACAAAATGGCGGAGCGTTTTGTCGAAATGAGCGAAGAAGAGATTAACTATTTACTAGAAAATAAAGAGGTCTAATTGTTTTAGTATCCAACAACTTATTGGTCAAACTTAAAAGGAAATAATAGTAACAACAAAGTACTAAAACTCGAAAAACAGGAACATTTTGTGAATGAATTTTGACTTGAAGAGCGCGCGCTAGTGACGCCATCACATGATTCTTCAGTTTGATTGAGAAAGCCAGATTAAAAAACTGTTCTTGAACTTTTCTTAATTCCTCCGTCGTTCTAAAATATAGAGTAGTTTTAACACTAAAATTATGCTATTTTCAGCAGTTAAAAAAAAGTATTGAGGGAGAAAATGACAAAAATAGTGGATAATTTCGATGTGTTTTGAATATACATTTTGACTTGCCGTCACACGTCATTGAGCGCGCGCTCGGTATTTTCACTTTTGATTATCTGTCATTATGTCAAAATAAAACGATTTCTTAAAACCTAGTTAATGTGGATATAATAAAAGTACCACGTCTCGTTGGCTATCAGCACATGTACGACTCGATTTCGTGTGTTAAATATTGTATCGTAAAATGCATTCAAATGCTTTGAAAAATGCCCGCGGCAAAGAATTATTTTAATTATTGTTTTTAGCTATCTTGCAGGATATAATGGAATGTGTATTATTTAGTTTGCGTGCAAATCTTTTTAAAGCTTTAATGTGGAAAATAAATTTAATAACTGTGGTGCAACTTAACACATTTTGAATAAGAAATATCAGTTAAGGTGGCTCGACCCAATAATTTTTCGCGAGTACCGTCCGCATTTGAAGCTCCAGTATAAAAACGCGTTGGGTTCGATTTCAAATCCACTTGAACACATTTCTTTCATAAAGACTGAATTATGATTTAAGATGTTTTTTTGAGAAATCGGACATAATTTTAATTGATTATTACGAAATATATGTTTTGGCCTTGAGTCCAATATTAGCCTTTAAAGTCATTTTCTAGCAAAATGCTTCATGCTGCTTACACCTTGAATGTTTGCTCCCAGTTGTGGAAAGTTTTATCAAAATTTATAAGGCGGATTGCGAGATATCGAGGATTGTTTAAATAATGCGGATAATTTACGCAAAATCTAAGCAATAGATTTTGCATCGAAAAATTTATTATTTCTTGAGATACTGTTTAAAGATCTGGTGCTCTGGGAGTTCTATTGTTTGATGTTTGGCACAACAAGACATTCCTTCACACCATTTGCATGATTTCACCGCGCTTGGCTGCCCTACGAATCATTTCCGAAGTATGGTAATGTGCTTTTGAAACGCGCACGGTAACGTTAACGAAGCATCTGTATATTACCATACTTCGGAAATGATTCGTAGGGCAGCCAAGTGCGGTGAAATCATGCAAATGGTGTGAAGGAATGTCTTGTTGTGCCAAACATCAAACAATAGAACTCCCCGAGTACCACATCTTTGAGCAGTATCTCAATATTACTCAACTTTGCGTCTACATTAGATACCTTTAAAAGGCTAAAACACATATTTCGTAATAATCAATTAAAATTATGTCCGATTTCTCAAAAAAACATCCTAAATCATAATTCAGTCTTTATGAAAGAAATGTGTTCGAGCCACCTTGATCCTTGCAGCTCAGTTTATTTTAATTAAGAATTAATTAGAAACGAGCAGTCATTGCTATCCGAGGTAAAAATGGAATGTTCAGAAGCAAATAGTAATGCACGTTCGACTTCAGATGCAAAGGCAGCTTTCACGACTACCCAAAGATCCAAATATCTAATTAATTGTTTTTCGGCGGCCGAATTTTGACCTTTTCAGAACCCCACAGCGTTCATTTGAAAAGAGGGATTTCATGTCGGTGGGCAAGTTCAAAAGAACGTTTTTGAATGACAAAAGCTTTCAGTTCCTAACCGTGAAAATATTGATTTGCTCAACTTGATTTGCTCAAATTAGCTTTTTTCATTAGAATATGTTGAAAAGGAACGTGAATGGGAAAGAATGAAAACGATAAAGTGGATGAAATGATAATGAATGAAAGTGAATGAATTGAAAATAACAAAATTAATTATTTTAAAACGGTTTTGGTACGAATGGGTGTTGCTGTAGTCACACAAAACCCGTTTGCAAAAGCGGTGTTGTGTGACGAAACAAACAAAACATGAGCATGAAGCGTTCCGTGACAAGTCAATCAAACAAAGTCTTGCAGTGATAGGTAACCCCTTTTGCAAGGCCCCCCATATGTAGATGTAGATGTAGATAGAAAACTTGTGCGGGTGTTGATTTGATGTTTACTTTACTGCAGACATGGCGTACGAAGGATATACAGCTTTTAAAGTCGAGATCAAGGAAGGCGTCGCTTGGGTTACCTTTGATTTACCCCCAGTGAATACCATAGGCCAGACTATGTTGGATGACCTAAACCGTTTGGCTAAAGCACTGGAGCCTGATCGATCTGTGAAAGTCGTCGTTTTCCAGTCTGCCCACCCAGACATCTTTATTTGCCATGCAGACGTCGACATGTTGCGCGAGATTCCTGCTAAGGAAAGAAGTATGTCGGATCCTATTCTGTACTTGCAGTCGGTAATACAACGTGTAAGCTCCCTTCCACAAGCTACTATCGCCAAAGTTGAGGGGATGGCAAGAGGAGGCGGCCACGAATTCACGCAAGGTTGTGATATGAGGTTTGCAGCAAGAGGTAAAGCAGTGTTTATGTTTATGGAGGTTGGCATGGGTATTGTGCCTTGTGGAGGAGGCACCCAGCGTCTTCCTCGTCAAGTTGGCATGGGTCGTGCTATGGAGATTATACTAGGTATGACTTCCAGATTTACTGACCCTTTACTCAATAAACCTCAAGTCACAGGTAGCGCGGTGCAAGAGTGAAGAAGTCGAACTCCACAATACAATCAACAATCTTTAATGAAAACTGTTCCACAATACAATGGCTTGAATAACATAGATTGCGTGACATATACCGATGAAATAACAAAGTAGATAAATGATATTTCGTATAGTCGTAGACGTATTCGTAAGGTTCGAACTGAAATGTGATAAAATAACTCTTAATAACTAGAACAAGTTTAGATCGAGTAAAATAATGATTATTAATTACATAAACCTAAAAACAATCTAAGAAAATATATCGAGATATCGCTACTTTTAACGATAGTATCTACAGTCATAAGCTTAACAACTAAAGCGAAGTGAACGCGTAGCGTTACTAATCCTATAGTCTAAATATAGTTCAGAATACTAACGCTATGCATGTGACTAAACGAATCTTACAAATATAACGCAATGATTAACTTACTTTGGTTTACGCTTGCACCAAAGGTAGCAATTCGTAGAATGGTAGCAACTTTACCGCTAGCAGGGTAAACTTTAAAGATCTCCTTGATCTTGAAACATAGTAGCTGAGTTACTGAATTAACTGACTTTAGCTTTGTGAAGTAGCTTCTTTTATAACGATTAGTACGTGTGTTAGCTTACGGCGTTGCGGAAGTTCTTGCGTACGCTTAAGGCGTCGCGGAAACGTATTTACGCGTGTGTTTTCCTACGGAAAACTCCTACATTATTACGTAGTTCCGAAATCTTTATCTGGATTAGTGGGTTGGAATTGAGCACGTTGCAGCGTTCCAACTCGTAGGTAATTAATTTGTAATAACTAAAGAATGTTTAAGGTTAGTTGCGTTTTAAAACTAACATTCCGGCCCCTTAAAGGCGTGGTGCGCCTTTACCACTTAAACTAAATACTAAGTTTGAAAACGCATCTTGATTATATTAATTAAACAAATACATAAATGTTCGTTGTACACTATACTAACTAACTAGTCTTTCTCTGGAACGTTCTCTGCTGCTTCCAGTAAGATAATCTTGTCTACGGGTCGTACGAGCGCTGTGTTCCTGGTTCGTACTTTCGCGGATCGAACCAATCCATCCTTTTGGCTAGTGTATACTTCTAACACACGTCCAAGTGGCCAGACACTACGAGGCGTGGTGTCGTCGAGAATCAAGACGATGTCGTTGACGGACAAATTTTTATGAGGCTTGTTCCATTTCTGTCTTTGTTGAAGGGATGGTAGATATTCCTTTATCCAGCGTCGCCAGAACACGTTGCTTAGGTACTGCACCTGGCGCCATCTGCGTCGGCTGTAGATATCATCCTTGCAGAATACTCCTGGTGGCATTACAGTTCCTGCTCGAAGAAGCAGCAGGTGGTTGGGTGTAAGAGCTTCTAGGTCCTTTGGATCGTCTGATACCTTCGTGATTGGTCGTCCGTTAATGATAGACTCTACCTCACACATGAGCGTATTTAAACTTTCATCGTCTAATGTTTGCTCCTTCAATAGCGCCTTCATTACCTTTCTTACGGTTCTTATTCATCTCTCCCATACCCCTCCATGGTGTGATGCAGCAGGTGGATTGAAGATCCACTTGACAGTGCGTTGTAGCAGAAACTCGTGTATCTGATCTTGATTCCAAGCTTCAATTTCCTCTCTGAGCTCTCTTTCGCCCTTAACGAAGTTTCCGCCGTTGTCGGATCGCATCTCTTCGGGTTGTCCTCTCCGGGCAATGAATCTACGCAGAGCATTGATGAATGATTCGGTGTCCAACGAGTGAACGACTTCGATGTGTACTGCACGTATTGTAAGACATGTAAACAACACGCCGTATCTCTTTGCGTTAGTGCGTCCGCGGCGTACAATGAATGGGCCAAAGCAATCCACTCCTACGTAAGTGAAGGGCGGTCTTGATGGCGTGGCTCGGTTCTCTGGTAGGCTTGCCATCTTTTGTTGCATGACGGGTGCTTGACGTCTTCTGCAGTCGAAACACTTGCTTACGATGTTGCGCACGTTAGTTCGTGCCCCTACAATCCAATAGCTTTGTCTTATCAGTGATAGCGTATATTCCACCCCTGAGTGGGCAGAAACATGGTGGTAGAAACAGATTATCAGCCTGGAGATGTGGTGGTCCTTTGGCAGAATTATAGGGTGTTTTGCGTCGTTCCCTATAGGTGCTCTCTGTAGTCGTCCTCCAACTCTAATGAGATCATCTAACAACATCGGGTCTAGCTTGTGAAGACTGCTGGCCTTCTTTGTTAAACAGCCAGCGTTGAGGTTTCGAAGTTCTTCCTCGAAGCATTGTCTTTGGACATACTTGATGATTACTATCTCAGCTTTCTTCATCTCTGAGACGGTTATTGGAGTGACATCGTTTTTCTTTGTTTCTTTGATTTGCTCTTTCTTCTTGTTTTCTCTGACTCGTTTGAGCAGATTGTTCTTGTAGCGTAATATCCATGCAATTGTTTTCTTCAATTTTGTCCACTGACTAAATTTCGTGAAGATATTTTCTAGGGGGTCGTTCCCTTCGACTGTAACGGTGGCGTGAGTCTCCGCTGTTCTCTTTACTTCAGGGTCGTTGCTTGGAATTCTTCCCATATCTGCGGGTCTCTTTGGCCATGCATGATCTAGTTTCGCAAGAAACGCCGGTCCCTTTGACCATCGGTCGTCTTTGAGAAGGGCTTCGACTGACATGCCTCTTGATGCATCGTCCGCTGGGTTCTGTAAAGTGTCAACGTATCTCCACTGTGAAACGGTAGACTGTTCCAGTATGCTAGCAACTCTGTTTGCTACGAAGGTCTGGAATCTTTTATCCATGTTTTCGATGTATCGCAGGACGCATGTACTGTCGGTCCAGAAGGTGGAGCTTGCTATGGGTACAGTAAGCTCTTGTAAAATCATCCGATCTAGCCTGGTGGCCAGAACCGCTGCTGATAGTTCCAGTCTTGGGATCGTCATTGTCTTTATTGGAGCCAACCTTGATTTGGCGGCGATGAGTGAGCAACTTACTTTGCCATTCGCGTCTATCTGGCGTAGGTATGATACTGCGCCGTATCCCTGTGTCGAAGCATCTGCGAAATGATGAAGCTCTCGTCGTTTCACCTCGCTGAAGTCCGATGGCTTGAAACATCTAGGTACAGTAAAGCCTTCAAGCTTTGGCAAGTCCTCAAGCCAGGATTCCCATCTTTTTCTTTCGGACTCGGGAATTTCGTCGTCCCAGCCAAGACCCTTCTGACATAGGTCTTGCAGTATGGCTTTAGCAGGCAGGATGGCAGGTGACACGAATCCCAATGGATCGTAGACTGAACTAACTATAGACAGTATCCCTCGTCTTGTCGGGGGTTTGTCCTTGGTTGCTATTCTGTAACTGAATGTGTCTTCATGAACATTCCATTGCACGCCTAAAGCTCTTTCCATAAGGCTTTCGTTGTTGAAGTCGAGATTCCTCACCGACGTTGCTCTTTCAGACTGCGGTATAGAATCGAGAACTGGTAGCGAATTGGACATCCACTTGGTCAAGCGGAATCCTCCTTTGTCTAGCAGCGCTCGGAGTTGGCTTGATAGTTGTATGGCCTCCTTTTCTGTCGAGACCGAGCGTAGACAGTCGTCCACGTAGAAGTTTTCTTTTACTGTTTGAATGGTCGTTTTGTCGAATTCATCCGCATTGTCTTCTGCGGTCCTTTTTAACGCATAGTTAGCACAACTCGGATATGAAGCTCCGCCAAATAGATGAACCAGCATCTGGTACTCTTCTGGTTCTCTCTCTACGTCACCATCTGGCCACCATAGAAAACGTAAGTAGTTGCAGTCCTCGGGACGCACTCGTACTTGGTAGAACATGGCTTCTATGTCCGCCATAAATGCAATTGGCTCTTGTCGAAATCTCATTAATACTCCGACAAGAGTGTTCGTTAGATCCGGCCCCTGTAACAGCTGGTCATTCAGAGATGTCCCACGATGCTTTGCGGAACAGTCGAACACCACTCTGACTTTGCCTGGCTTCTGTGGATGGAAAACTGGGTGGTGGGGCAAGTACCATGTCTCTTTGCGTTCTTGTGAGTCTTTGACCTTCTGCGCGTACCTCTTCTCTAACAGATCATCCATGAAGTTCTTGTATTTGACAAGTGTTTCTGGGTCTCGTTGAAGCCTTTTCTTCAGTAGTCCAAGTCTGTGTTCAGCCATGGATCTGTTGTTCGTTAGGCGTGGCGGGTACTCTCTCCACGGTAGTGCTAATTGGTAATGTCCGTTTACCAATTCTATTGACTTCGTCATAATGCTCAATGCCCTTTTGTCGTTCTGGGACATTGATTGCTGCTCTGTCTTATAGCTTGAGTCGTTGAATTCGCGGTTACAGTACTCTGTGAACTGCTTGCTGAGCTCGTCAGTAGTAACTGCAAAGTTCGTAGTTGAGATTGATTTCTCTCTTCTTCCTAACGGTCCGTTCAAGGTCCAGCCAAGAACCGTGCGGGTTGCACATGGTCCGCCTTTGCAGGTTACCTTGGTTTCCTTTGGACTTAGTACATCGGGCACGTCGCTTCCAATAAGCAGGCCAATGTCTGCGTCTATATTGGGAATTCGTACACCATGTAGTTGCGGCCACTGGTTCACGTCTTCTTGCTTTCCAATGTTTTCCTTTGAGATTGGTAGACTCACTCTTGAGTACACCATAGGTAGCTGGACATAGTCTTTGTCATTGATTCCTGATACTTCTAGACTGACCAGGGAGCATTGCGTCTCTTCATCTTTACGGTGTAGCGTGGTAAGTGATAGAGTTGATTTTGAACCTTTCAGGTCAAGTTTCTTGAGAAGCGATTCAGTACAAAACGTAGTATTTGATCCTGAATCCAGTAGAGCGTATGTCAATATTTCCTTGGTTCGACCTTGTCCCTTTACCTTTACTGGCACAATAGGTAGACCAATGGCTGGATTCTTGCGATCCTTGATAGAGTTGAACGCCTTTACTGAGTTGGTGAAGGCGTTATGCGCTTGATTGTTGTTGGGCTCATTTGAAGATGTGCTTGGTTGTTGACTCGTCGATGACGCTGGCTTGTGTAGGAAAGTAGAATGTTTCATGGTACAGTCTTTAACTCTGCAGAAGCTTTTCTTTTTACAGTTTCGCACAAAATGGCCTGGAGTTAGGCAGTTCATGCAGAGGTTCTTGTTTCTAACCATGCTGATTCGTTCTTCTAGACTTGAATCCTTGAATTGTGAGCATTGTGACAGCCAGTGGGTGTTGTTACACAATGGGCATGACTGTGATCTTGTTGTCGTGTTCTCGGCCTCTGCCGCAAAGGTCCTTGCCTTCATCCTTGGTGTTCTGACGTTCGCTGTGCTGTTTCCAGTCGGTTTAGTTTCGCTCGCTAGTTGTAGTTGTCCAAATATGGGGTGGTTTGCCGATCTTGCCCTCGTCTTGACAAACGTTTCAAGATCTCTTACTGTCGGATCTCTATCCTCCCTTGTCACAACGTTGTCGACAACGTCGCGCCATTTCTGACGAAGTCCAAAAGGGAGAATGTTTACTATCCTTTTAAGTCCGTCGGGACTGTCCAAACGGTTGAGATAACCAACCTCTTTCAGCGTGTTGCAGCAACTGGTCAGCGTGGTTGAAAATCTTTCCAATGCAGGTCCATCTTCGGCTTTAATTTGAGGTCTGGCGGTGAGTTTATCAATGAAAGCTGAAGCGATTTTATACCCTTGACCGTATCGTTCCTTTAGAAGCTTTTTTGCCTTGGCGTATCCTTCGTCGTTCTTCATAGACAGGCAGCTTCGAACAAGCTCCTGCACTTGTCCAGTGGTGTACTGCACCAGGTAGTAGAGCCTTGAGCTTGGACTACTCGTCTTCCTTTCGATGAGGTTCTCGAAGGCCCGGGTGAAGTCACAATATTGGGTTGGGTCACCGTCGAAGATGGGTACACTTGGTTGCGGTAGCGTTAATGCCATAATTGCTTCTTGCTGTTGAAACATAAGTCTTTGTACCTCGCTTGAGCTACTGATAAATGGTGATGATTGATACGGTTGATGTTGAGGATGGTTGATTACAGGTGCTTCGTAGCGCCACTCCTGTATGCTGGGGTCCATCCTTCTACTTGTTGTAGGCGTTTCCTGTGGTGGCTGCTGAAGTAGGGCGATTGGTTGCTCCTTGACAACAGTTGAATCATTTTTTGCACGAGGAGATTGTGGCATAAATGCTCCATGGGGCGTTTCGTAGTTTAACATCTCAGCTTGGGCGTATGCCTTCTCCTCAGCCTCCGCCTTCGCCTGATTGATTGAGAGTGTGATGTTTTCTTTTCGTTGTCGCAATTGCAACTCCTGAAGTTCGAGCTCGTGCAGCTTTTGAATTGTGGCTTGCTCGGCTTCGAGCATAGCTTTTTTGGCCGATGCTTGCGCTCGTGCCTCAGATAGCACGCTTCTTGTTGATGACGTCGATCCGTGATTGCTTATTGAATCGTCAAGGTCTAAGTCCATATCCTTGAGATAATTCGATGTCTCTATTCCCGTTATCCACAGTTTTACGTTTTCTTGAAGTTGAGTAACCTTTTCTTTCACTTGCTCGCAATAAACGTTAGATATTTCTTGTTCGTCCTCATCTTCGATTAATTGATTTAGCTCTTCGTGAGAGCTCACAAAGTTCACGTAAAGATCATCTAACTCCGTAGACTTTCCTTTGACAGCTGACATATTTTCATTGTCTTCCATTAATTCAATTATTTCATTCATTTTCCTTGTAATGAGGCGTTTCGCATGTCCACGCGATTTAACAAGCTCACTTCTCGTTGCCATGGCGATAATTTCCCTTGTACTTTGTAGATAATAGCGATGTCTTTCACGACGTATTAGACGTGGATTAAAACGGAAATCGTTGAAGAGCGTCTGGAGAGTGTTCCAACCAACGACTTGACGTAGGTAATCACGATGAAGTCGAATGCTTCGAATTCCTTCACAAGTTCGTCGTCAAATTCGAACTAATATGACTTCCAGATTTACTGACCCTTTACTCAATAAACCTCAAGTCACAGGTAGCGCGGTGCAAGAGTGAAGAAGTCGAACTCCACAATACAATCAACAATCTTTAATGAAAACTGTTCCACAATACAATGGCTTGAATAACATAGATTGCGTGACATATACCGATGAAATAACAAAGTAGATAAATGATATTTCGTATAGTCGTAGACGTATTCGTAAGGTTCGAACTGAAATGTGATAAAATAACTCTTAATAACTAGAACAAGTTTAGATCGAGTAAAATAATGATTATTAATTACATAAACCTAAAAACAATCTAAGAAAATATATCGAGATATCGCTACTTTTAACGATAGTATCTACAGTCATAAGCTTAACAACTAAAGCGAAGTGAACGCGTAGCGTTACTAATCCTATAGTCTAAATATAGTTCAGAATACTAACGCTATGCATGTGACTAAACGAATCTTACAAATATAACGCAATGATTAACTTACTTTGGTTTACGCTTGCACCAAAGGTAGCAATTCGTAGAATGGTAGCAACTTTACCGCTAGCAGGGTAAACTTTAAAGATCTCCTTGATCTTGAAACATAGTAGCTGAGTTACTGAATTAACTGACTTTAGCTTTGTGAAGTAGCTTCTTTTATAACGATTAGTACGTGTGTTAGCTTACGGCGTTGCGGAAGTTCTTGCGTACGCTTAAGGCGTCGCGGAAACGTATTTACGCGTGTGTTTTCCTACGGAAAACTCCTACATTATTACGTAGTTCCGAAATCTTTATCTGGATTAGTGGGTTGGAATTGAGCACGTTGCAGCGTTCCAACTCGTAGGTAATTAATTTGTAATAACTAAAGAATGTTTAAGGTTAGTTGCGTTTTAAAACTAACACTAGGTGCCCATGACTTTGACGCTGACCTCGCTGAGCGTTACGGCTCCATAAACCGTGCCCTAGATCCTGAAGAAATTGGACCCTTTGTAGAAGAACTCGCCAACCGTATCGCTAAGTTTCCAGCCGGCGCCATCACTGCCTGTAAGCGATGTGTTATCTCATCGGTTGATACTCCAATTGATGAAGGTCTCAAGATTGAAGCTTACCAACTTGGACAAGCCATTAGTCAGACGCCTGCAACTAAAAGGCTTGCTATTGTAAAAGAAAAGGGGATGCAAAATGATCTTGAAAATCAGAAGAACTGGGACAAGGGATTGATGGACTTTCAAGCAATACAGTGAAAAGACAAAATACATGTACAGCTCATGCAGTTAGAAAATTATTTTGACTGTAACAGGAGCGGATAGTTAATCGATAGTTAGAAAATAAAGACACATTGCAAGAAAAAGTATTGATTGATGGGGTTTGATGGTGTATTTTACCTCAAATTGTCTAGAAGTTTGACGAAAGATCGTAGGCTTCATGTTAGGGTACTGATTTTGTTTAAACGTTTAGACTGCATGGGTTTTGCATTAGTGAAAACTACAAAAGAAATCGAGTCTGTAAAATTTACAAGACACTTTTGTGCAGAATAACTGTAAAAGGTGCAAAGGAATTTCCAAATCAGAATTTGGTGACCATTGTTTATACTAGTAGGGGTCGATTGAACAACTGATTCTGGCTGCGAGAGAGTGAGAGGATTATAGCATTTGACGCACTCCCCGCTCGTTCATTAATCCTCTCTTCATTCTCTCGCGGCCAGAATTTCGTCCGATCCAACTTCAACTCGTTTCCTCGGAGTTTCCACGTAAAAGTAGAGACTGTTTTGCAGTCTATGACTACCCCAATAAAACTCCCCCGTTTCTCCTCCCCTCCTCCCCAAACCGCAGGCAATACAGCGCCTTTTAAATCTCATACGCACCAGCCACAACGTGTAAAAGGCATTTTCACTGTCGTCAATCAAAATATCAAAGGTACCGACAGATTATTTGATTGACGGCAGCACAAATAGTATAGCGTGCATGTATAAATCCGTCCCCACCCCTCCCCTCTACTGGTAGTTTATCCACCTGTCCTCTTCCCTTAACCCAGGCCCCTCCAGACCAACAGCTCCGCAGGCTACATTTGCATTTTATTCATAATATATTTTCTATATTTGACAATTTATCTTTTACAAGTGGGGAGGTGAATATTGTGCCTATAGTCGGCTCGGACCAATCAGCGGGCCCAATTTTCTCTAATCACCTGCGTATTCATACTAAAAAGATCTGTTAGTGTCATTGTTAGAGCGAAAACACTAGAACCATGAAACAAAACAAATTGTTAGTCGGTGTAATAGTTCTTATTTAGCGACTATGAAAGACAAGTAAAGTTGTAATATTAATGAGGTATTGTTTCCTTGTATTTGTTGTTTCTGGTTGAGTGATACTGACTAAATAGTCACTAAATAAAAACCATTAGTTAGTAACTATTTTGTTTTTATTTCATGGTTCTAGTTAACAAATCGCACATAGTTTTTCATTGTCGGTCCTGTTATTGATCATAGATGGCGTCAAGAAATGTTCAAAACTCAAGTGGAACCACGAGCGTAGCGAGTAAAATTGTAATTATCTATTTTCAATATATCTTAGTGTTATTTTTAGTCAATATGGATGGATATGCTAAAATTTGATGTGGTGTTATTAATACTATATTCTACGGTAGTCTTTGAACATGCAGTTTTGTTCATGTGTATATCGATATATCCGGGCTAAGAATTAATAATATAAAAAATGAAAAAAAGCTTGTTAAATACTTTTGTTTTAAGGTAGTTTCGGATACTTGGATTTCTAACATGAATTTTTTTATAAATCCTGTCATTTATAGATCATTGTTAGGCAAGTCAAAAAACGTGAAAAAATATTGGGGTCACCGTATTGGTTATAGAGTTATAAGATATAGTAAAAGTAGGTATTTGCAGTAATTTGCGGTGATTTGCTCAAAAGTACCTATTCAAAGCAGTCAAGAGAATGCGAACGTATTCTGCTAGGAAAAGCATAAGATTATATCAAACGATAGATCTAAGGTTTATCTAACATTTCCTGTCATAAGAATCATTGAATCATTTCCAAATATGGGTATAAGTGAACCATAGAAACACAATTCTACGCCAAATACGCAACCTACATATATAGAGTTGTAGCATTTGTAAAATTTCAGAAAATCAAAACATGATAATTTTATTTTTAATTCTAAATCGTAAGAATAGTAAATGCAGTCTTGACTAAAAAGAAAAAATTGGGGGTCACCATACTAATTGGCCATGTCCTAAATGACGAGGGGCAAGGAGGAGACTGGGTACTAGTTTCTAGATTTAATGCAATTAAGAAATATAACCCATAGCATGAAAGAGCACATCAAAATATACAATATTACAGAATTACATTATATTCTGTTGAATAATGACCAAGTAGCAGCCTTTCAAATATGTGCAAAATTAGAAAGAAATGTATAGTTTGGAGGGACAGCTGTCCCTCCAAACCATACATTCGTTTGTAATCTTATGGATGTTTGAGAGACTATTGCAATGGAAATATACAACCAAATAGCATCAAAATTTGTGATATGGTATATGTTGATGTGCTTTTTCATGTTATGTAGTTTATTTATTAATTGCATTAATTCTAGAAACTAGTACCCAGTCCCCTCCTAGCCCATCCTCGTTTAGAACATGGCCAATAGGCGAGTTATACTACGGATCTCACCGACAGGCCATTAAAAATCCGTGTCGTCGCCACACCCACTTTCGTAAGCTGACACGCCCACTTCTGTCAGCCGTTAATGAACCGTCTAGCACTTGTGTAAAAATGGCGGTAAATAACTTAGGACGTACTTTCAGTAGAGGGAAAAGCTTGACAAATGATTTCTGGTCCTTGATAATCGATGAAATAGTGGAAAATGGAGGCGATATTATCACAGGATTTTTTCCAGGCAGTTTTAATGATGTAGCAAGAAAATTGAGGGTCCATAGAAACACCGTAAATAAAGTCTGGAAAACATTTTGTACAAGTAGAGATTTCAAACTTCCAAAACCAATCTCCAGCGGAGTAAGACATCTTCAGCCGCAAGACCTTCAGTTTGTCGAGTTCTTAAAAACAAACCGTCCGTCGATGACAACTGGAGAACTGCTTAGAAATGTCAATGGATTTTGTGTCCTTCATTCAGGTACAAGTAAACAAGCATTAAATCGAGCGGTGCGAAACTTCATGCCAGGGGGGAAATGGTCTTGGAAACGAATGGTGAGGCCTTCCGCAGAGAAGTTTACTCCTGAAAATATTCAGTATTGCCATTTGACTTTGTCAATTATCTCTCTACTGTGGATCCGTATAGACTTAAATTTTTTAATGAGTCTGGAGTAAAACTCCCCGACATAGCAAATCCGAAATATGGACACTCTTTAGTTGGAGTCCCGTGTGTCGAAGTAATAAGGAACGGCGCAATCTCCTAATATAACATTAAATCTCTTGTGCGGAGTTGACGGCATAATGTATGGGAACACTATCAGAGGAGCGTCAGATACACTTGATTTCTTACAATTCTTTGGTGAGGCTTCGCACTGCTTCCAGATGTGTATGGTGACCATATTATTCTCGCCGATAACTGTGCTACCCATCGCTTTTTAGGTGGACAAGTCCTCGGTGAATGGCTGGATGATGTTGGCTGCGTCTCATTGTATTTACCAACTTATTCCCCCGAGTTAAATCCTATAGAATTAGTGTTCAACAAGTTAAAGACTGTCTTGAAAAGGATTGAATACCGACAACTTCTACGAGACAATCTTCATGTAGCTGTTCTTGAGGGACTTTTAAAAGGTGGATCAAAACTTTCGCAAAGCAGATTTCTTGATTTTTTTAACTCGCTCGCTTCGCAAAAATATTGCGCCAATTTAACTGAAATTTTGATATAATATAATAACTTTCTTTAAAAATCACAATTTTCCTGTTTTCTTCAAAACTGCTCCAGAGATTTCTTTTAAATTCTCCATACCAATAGTCCAAGGCTTTATCTAAATTTCAGTGAAATTTGTACGGCATGTCCTATCCTAACTTTGGAGAAAACATTTTTTGAATCTATGTGTATCTAAGCATCGCATATCGCTTCTGATCGCTTATTCTATTACGAGCAACAACACTAAACCCGGCCGTTCCACAATCAGTGACAATTAATATGCGGCAGTTCTGCTTTTTCAGAATATTTGGAGTCCTAGTAGGGGGTTTTCTACTTATTTCAGGATTTATACTTTCGAATTTGTTCTAGAATCTGAATTATACCTACCTTTTTTGAGGTTGTCACAAGTGATTATCAAAGCTGGAAAAAGTAGCCTATTTTTTCAAAAGAAACACGGAAATTTTCCGAAATCTTTGTTGGGAACTATTTTCTGAATTTTCCTTAACTTTTTCTTGCTTGTCTACTTCTTTCGAACAAGGAAAACCTGAAAAAGGCGTATGTTTTTGTCAAATCCACGCAAAAGCAAAAAGCTGAAAAAAGTTTAGCTTTTATAAAGGAAATCACGTGGTTTTTGTTGTTTTGGCGGGGAATCTTATCAATTCGCGGGCACGCTTATGCAATTAAGAATATGCAAGATGGAGGTTCTTTGCAAAATCGTTATCCTGCAGTGTCCATATCGTTATCCGAAAAGTCATTTTACTTAAGGTGGCTCGAAATAGTATTTTGCGCTTAAGGTACCCCTTTTAAAAGTGTCAATACTAAACTTTAACATTTTGTATTCAAAAAATTTTATTTTGAGGAACATTTCTCATCCGAGGACATTATCCGCCGATATCCCAGTAAGCCAGAAGTGGTTTATTTATGTTATATCCCAACGACTTTATCTTGTTTGGTTGGCGAAGGAAAGCCATTAAAGTGCAAGGTGAAATTTTCTTACCGTAAAATACGTTCACAGCGTACTTAGTCGACTTTTTTGTATTGCCAGGTGTCGCTTCTTGGACTAGTCTTTTAATCTCATTATCAGAGGTCTTGATAAAACGGTTTTGGTTATTTTCCATGGCTCTTTTTTGTCAAAAACAAAATTAAGCGGACAAATATCAACTTTGGACGGGGGATATCGACTGATACCCGTCCGCCGAGAATGTACCACGTGATCCCTTTTGACCAATGACTGCGCGAGAAAATATATTGATATAATTAACTACAGCAGCGCACTAGTAGACGGTCAACATTTGATATCTCAGTAATTCGGTTCTTGAACATAGTGTATTATTCTGTCTCAGTCATTGTTATTAATAAGATATGGGAACGCAACTCCGACCGGAGCCTTCTCCGGCACGAAGTAGCGGAGGGCAAAATAGTCTGCCCCTGCACCCCGGCTGAACTCTGGGCGGGAGGGTGGGCGCGATGTCCACTTCGGTCTTCGACTGATTGACCAAGTAATGCATGCAAGGCGTCGTTTTAATTTATACCCACCCCGAACCAATCAGAGTCGTTTATTTTCCCGCCAGAGACCATTTCTTCGTGGGAATGTGTTATAAATAACATTCCTTCAACATAATATACATATTCAATGACTTTGCATAGTGTATTATTCTGTCTCAGTCATTGTTATTAATAAGATATGGGAACGCAACTCCTCCCTTCGTTCTCTCACCCTTAGGACGCAAAGACATGACTAATCCTCAATGAACACAATACTTATTTATTTATTTATCACTTGAATTATATCGTAATCACCCTTGTTCTTCCCAATCCTTATACATCAAAATCCCCGTAAATCAAACCAGCCTAGCTAAGGAAATGCCCTTGCAAAACCCTTTAACTGGTCCATAAATCTATATCCAAAACCCACACTACTGTCCAAGTTAGCCAGTTTGGCTGTCGGTCCTGCAGGATTAACCACTTGTCCTACCTTTATATAATGCAATGCTGTCTTACTACTTTTCCAGCCCACATGGTCCTTAATTACACCAACTAATGCCATTGAAATGGCTGCTCCGCTCCTAAAGCCATGCAGGGTGAATTTGTTCATTAGATAGAGAACCCTTTATATCTGTCACGTAAGCATTTAACCTAGCCTGCGCTGCCAGTGGTTCAAGCGCTCTTGTGGTTATCAAACCCTCCTTCGATAACGCAAAGTACCCCGTCAAAACATCCACTGACAAAGATCTACAAATGTTGAAATATAAATCTAAACCGCGTGAACTGGGTATACAATACTGTTTGAGCCCATCTTAAGTGCAAAAACATTTGAGTTGCCAATCAAACAGAAGGGTGGAAAACATATGGATTACACAGGTCCAGGCATTCGATCTTGAAGGCACAACTACGTAGACAACTCAGGAACGTTACCCTTAGACAGTATATCCTCTACGGGCAAGAAGGTAGCACCTCCCCCTGGACAGGGATCCCATCCATAGATAACATATGGTCAAAGTTACGATCAGCAAACTCCCATTGAGTAATCATAAACCTGGGGCAAACCTCTACTCGACGTCGTTTGCTCTATATAATGGAACAAAGAAAAACTAATCACTATCACTAATCCCGTGATAAAACACTGAAATGCCCCCCAAAAGGATGGGATCCCTGACCAGGAGGGAGTAACTACCACGCCCACGTGAAAGCGGAACGCAACACAAGCAGCCCAGATGAGAGGCGAGCCTATGCGAGTTACTCTCCCTAATCCAGGACGAAAAAAGTTATCAACCCGAAGATAAAACAAATAAAATAACAACCGAAAGAAGTTAATTTAATAACATTCAAACAATTCAGCTAGAAGCAAACCATTCATTGATTTCAATTTTTTACAAATCCGATGAAATAAGACAGTCTATCGGCGAGGGCCCTGTCCCCTTGCTTGCCCTCTTCCTTGCTCCCCTCTCATGCGAGCATAACAGTTCCTCTGGTAATGGCCAAAACCATTGCAATAATAGCATTAAGCTTGAACTCTGATATGGCTTCAATCTTATCATTCCCCGCGATGAGTCACGATCCCTTTTAGCCAGAGTTGCCTTGTCAACCTGTGACAACCTCTTGAAGACCTCCTCTTGGTCTTTATTCCCAAGCAAACCCGCTATAAAATACTTGAACTGTTCGTCAGGGACGGTCATTTTCTCTCTGATAAACGTTAGTCACGCTCACGGACTCTTTCAATTATACTTTCCAACAAAAAACAAAAAACCATAAACTACAGTCACGTTCACGGACTCCTTTATTTATGCTTTTAAACAAACCCGTAAGCATTTCGCTTTACATACCATAAACTATACAGTCACGCTCACGGACTACTTCAATGATACTTTCCAACAAAAACCGTAAGCATTTTACTTTACAGACCATAAACCACAGTCACGTTCACGTTCACGGACTACTTCCTTTATACTTTTAGACCAGCACCATAATCATTTCGCTTTACATACCATAAACTACAGTCACGTTCACGGACTACTTCATTTATACTTTTAGACAAGCACCATAATCATTTCGCTTTAAATACCATAAACTACAGTCACGTTCACGGACTACTTCATTTATACTTTTAGACAAGCACCATAATCATTTCGCTTTACATACCATAAACTACAGTCACGTTCACGGACTACTTCATTTATACTTTTAAACAAGCACCATAATCATTTCGCTTTACAGACCATAAACCACAGTCACGTTCACGGACTACTTCATTTATACTTTTAAACAAGCACCATAATCATTTCGCTTTACATACCATAAACTACAGTCACGTTCACGGACTACTTCATTTATATACTTTCAAACAAACACCATAATCATTTCGCTTTGTACAAATCATTAACTACAGTCACGTTCACGGACTCCTTTATTTTTACTTTCGACAAACAAACCCGTAAGCATTTTACTTTAAACTCCATAAAACTGCAGTCACGTTCACGGACTCTTCCCTTTAGACTTTTAAACAAAAAACACAACCGCGAAAAAAAACAATTATCCTAAACTAAGCATCAAATGAAAGATCACTTCGTCTAAACTTACTTCGGGTCGAGCCTCAGCATGCTCGCCTCAACCTCTGGAGGAATCACTGCAGGATTTTGAGCTTGAACTGGCGGATTCGCATTAACTAAAGCTTCAACAGCGCCAGGATCCGGCAAAGGAACTTGGTTATCATCCATCTCAAAAACGTTCAGCCGGGGTGCAGAAAACAACACTTGAGCGATGTCCACTTCGGTCTTCGACTGATTGACCAAGTAATGCATGCAAGGCGTCGTTTTAATTTATACCCACCCCGAACCAATCAGAGTCGTTTATTTTCCCGCCAGAGACCATTTCTTCGTGGGAATGTGTTATAAATAACATTCCTTCAACATAATATACATATTCAATGACTTTGCATAGTTGTGCAAGATGAGATTGCAAACTAAATGTTCCATGTCAGCATAAAATTCTTTCATTCGACGTGAAAAGGAATTTTAGCATCAAATCAAACGCATGCGCAGACAAAATCTCTACATGCTGACACATGTACAAGAAGCATTTTCGTAGCGAAGATGTACAAGATGAAGATGTCGAAGAAATCCCTTGCCGAGACGCTCAAACTACATACAAATGCACACGCCGTTCGCGGTAGACTCACACTAAAAGAAGCGAAAGAGCGTCAGTTTCGAAACGAGTCGCTCCGCGAACCAAAAAGCTATGAAACTCGAATGAACTCTAATGAAACTCAAAGCAATTCAGAACAAAATACTAACTCTCTAGTTCACAGTTACAACATGGACGCCATATTGAAGTCGCTCAAGACCAAAAAACTGATCTTAAGAGAACGCTCTGGATCGAGTTACGACGATAAATTTATTTTGTATTGCAATTCTTTATTACACAATATTAAATAGTTTGTTTAGTAGTATTTTGTTTAATGTGTTATTGATCCAGAGCTGTCAACCCCGGAGGAATTCAAATCTTGAGTTCGGGATAATTATGAAAACGTCCGCCATTTTGTTTGTCTTCTTAAAAGTTCCGAACCAAAAAAACAAAAACAAAAACAAAAAAACCCTCCGTACACATAATCTTAAATCAAATTTATCGATTTTACCGATTATCCGGGAGATTTGCCTCCGAAATCGTTGGAGCCGGGAGATACGGTCCAAAATCTTGAGAATTTTATCGATTATCCGGGAGATTTCGATCTTTATCCGGGAGACAGGGAGACAAGGCTCAAATTCTGGAGACTCCCGGATTATCCGGGAGGGTTGGCAGCTATGTTGATCACTACCTTGTGCATGGCTTTTGCCGGCCTACTTTTACAGCACGTTGTACTTCAAATCAACAGTTTGCTTATGTCTTTAGAAGATGATTGTGATTTATTTGAAAACGCTATACAATTGTCTGTTCCTCTATGTATTAGTCATAATAAAAGTTCTATGTTAAGAGAAGAATACAGCTAGTCTCGATATGCCAACTTTCTTTCTTATAATTGTGTAATACACAAGTCTCGAGCTGTGCCAAGGGAAAGGGAACCAAGCAGAATTCCAGTCAAACAGCTCACGCGTATAATCCCGGGTTGATATCAGGCAGAGGAGGGCGATCAGGTCCCGCAAAGGGTTATGGGTCAAAAACTCAATTACGCTTCACTTGCTTCTGACCTTTGTTGTGTGAAGATCAAAAGGCTAATGGTGCCATAGCTGTTCAACCGTATGTTGTCGATTTTCTCAAGCCTGATGGATTACTATATCTAATTAACTGCATTGATTTCCAGTTCACACACTGCTGCACTGTTAAGTCCTTACCATTTAGGGACCGTTCATTTTTTATCAGGGAGGGGGGTGGTGGGGGGGGGGGGGGGGGGGGCAGGAAAATAAAACAAGCTCTAGAGGGGGGGTCAAAAACAAATTTTGAGTCAAAAGAGGGGGGGGCATAAAAAAATACATCAATTTAATGCAAGATTTTTTTTTAATTTTTATTAGTTGGCGAAACGTACATAAAATAAACGGTTTACTGAGTTACAACTTTGTTACACGTTATTGTGAATTGGGAAAATGCGACTTGTGTTTTTGTGTGTGTGTTTTTTTTTTGGGGGGGGGGGGGGTCATGAATTGAATTTGATAGCAGTAGGGGGGGCAGATTTTTTTTGCAGCCAAAGAGAGGGGGGGGCAGTTTTTTTTAAAGGGCTTCCAAGGAAAACACACCAACCCCCCCTCCCTGGTAAAACATGAACGGTCCCTTATGTCTGTAAAACTGGTCGGAGGGTTCGTTAGTTTTGTCGAAAATAATCGAGAGAGAAGAATCGCCATGTTCGCGAACGTCAACAAATTACAAGAACTTTCAGACGAACTATCTCCATGTATTATCAAAGTAATAACTTGTTATGAAATTGAGATGCTACACAATAATTATATATATACATGTATTGATTACATTTCATAATGAATTTGCCCGTGAATTTGAACGTTGGCACTAACGCCTGGCACTATCAGTGCCGATTTGGACTTTTAAAATGTGCCGGTCAATTGGAAAACTCTAATGAATGGTACAATTCGGCATTGTCTCATTTAACAAGGGCAACCAAGAGGACCAATCATGATACTGATGTCATCAGGTCATACCGTCACGTAGTTGTAACACGGTGATCTGAGGCAAATCTGTTGAGTCACATTGCAAGCTCTGTTTCTGCAGCATACTAGGTAAGTGGTCATGACTAGAAACAAATAGTTAACTAATACTGTATATTCTTAAGGAGTATCAAGCGATTGAACGAGTTAATTTAGTACAGTGCATTCAAGCTGAACTGACTGCAGGATTAAAATTTGTCATGCTTGCATACTTGTTCCTTAGCCTCCTACGCAGGATAATTTGTACACGGGGTTTGTTGCAGAACCCTTACCTATTGTTTAAACCAAGTTCTCGTTTCCTAAAAAGTTCGCTTCTGCATGTTGCAAACGAGCAAAGATAATTGTCTAAGAAATGTACGCGCTTTTAACTTTCGGTTAATTATGATCTTTTCAACCGTCTCAATTTGAAGTGCCGGGGTGCGATCTCGTACTTTGTACTTCATTTGTACATTCTTCATGCAAATCTAGTTTTTCAGTTTTTCAGCTTTCATTTGGTTTAAGGATGGTGTCTAGTATTTGAGCACTAATTAATTTATATTGTATCGAAAAATGCATGCATTCATATGCTTTGAAAAATACCCGCAAGGAATTATTTTAATTATTGTTTTTAGCTATCTTGCAGGATATAATGGAATGTGTATTATTTAGTTTGCGTGCAAATCTTTTTAAAGCTTTAATGTGAAAAGTAAATTTAATAACTGTGGTGCAACTTAACATATTTTGAATAAGAAATCTCAGTTAATCCTTGCAGCTCAGTTTCTTTTAATTAAGAATTAATTAGAAACCAGCAGTCATTGCTATCCGAGGTAAAAATGGAATGTTCAGAAGCAAATAGTTATGCACGTTCGACTTCAGATGCAAAGGCAGCTTTCACGACTACCCAAAGATCCAAACATCTAATTAATTGTTTTTCGGCGGCAGAATTTTGACCTTTTCAGAACCCCACAGCGTTAATCATTTGAAAAGAGCGATTCATCTCTGTGGGCAAGTTCAAAAGCACGTTTTTGAATGACAAAAGATTTCAGTTCCTAACCGTGAAAATATTGATTTGCTCAACTTGATATGATTTGCTCAAATTAGCTTTTTTCATTAGAATATGTTGAAAAGGAACGTGAATGGGAAAGAATGAAAATGATAAAGTGGATGAAATGATAATGAATGAAAGTGAATGAAAATAACAAAATTAATTATTTTAAAACGGTTTTGGTACGAATGGGTGTTGCTGTAGTAACACAAAACCCGTTTGCAAAAGCGGTGTTGTGTGACGAAACAAACAAAACATGAGCATGAAGCGTTCCGTGACAAGTCAATCAAACAAAATAAAACTTGTGCGGGTGTTGATTTGATGTTTACTTTACTGCAGACATGGCGTACGAAGGATATACAACTTTCAAAGTCGAGATCAAGGAAGGCGTCGCTTGGGTTACCTTTGATTTCCCCCCAGTGAATGTCCAAGGCCAGCCTATGTTGGATGACCTAAACCGTTTGGCTAAAGCACTGGAGCCTGATCGATCTGTGAAAGTCGTCGTTTTCCAGTCTGCCCACCCAGACATCTTTGTTTGCCATGCAGACATCGACATGTTGTGCGAGATTCCTGCTAAGGAAAGAAGTATGTCGGATCCTATTCTGTACTTGCAGACGGTAATGCAACGTGTAAGCTCCCTTCCACAAGCTACTATCGCCAAAGTTGAGGGGATGGCAAGAGGAGGCGGCCACGAATTCATGCAAGCTTGTGATATGAGGTTTGCAGCAAGAGGTAAAGCAGTGTTTATGCAGATGGAGGTTGGCATGGGTATTGTGCCTTGTGGAGGAGGCACCCAGCGTCTTGCTCGTCAAGTTGGCATGGGTCGTGCTATGGAGATTATACTAGGTGCCCATGACTTTGACGCTGACCTCGCTGAGCGTTACGGCTCCATAAACCGTGCCCTAGATCCTGAAGAAATTGGACCCTTTGTACAAGAACTCGCCAACCGTATCGCTAAGTTTCCAGCCGGCTCCATCACTGCTTGTAAGCGATGTGTTATCTCATCGGTTGATACTCCAATTGATGAAGGTCTCAAGGTTGAAGCTTACCAACTTGGACAAGCCATTAGTCAGACGCCTGCAGCTAAAAGGTTTGCTATTGGAAAAGAAAAGGGGATCCAAAATGATCTTGAAACTCAGAAGAACTGGGACAAGGGATTGATGGACTTGCAAGCAATACAGTGAAAAGACAAAAGACAGCTCATGCAGTTATAAACTATTTTGACTGTAACAGGAGTGGATAGTTAATATCATGCTCAGAAAATAAAGACACATTGCAAGAAAAAATGTTGATTGATTGGATTTAAGGGATGATAGTGTATTTCATGTGTATTTTATCTCAAATTGTCTAGAAGTTTGACGAAAGATCGTAGGCTTCATGTTTTGTGCTTCCGTTTAGATAGGGTACTGATTTTGTTTAAACTTTTAGACTGGGTTTTGCATTAGTGAAAACTACAAAAGAAATTTACTAGAAATTTTGTGTAGAATAACTGTAAAAGGTGCAAAGGAATTTCCAAATCAGAATTTGGTGACCATTGTTTATAATAGAGGTCACTGCCTGTCAAGTCCTCCTCTACACATACAATTGTCAAGCCAAAACTGTATGCAAATTAGCTCAATGACATTTATGTTAATTTCACGGATAGATAATTCGTATTGACAGGGTAGTAACAAGGTATATGAGCTTCATTACTACAGTGATATCAATTGCACCAAATGAACTTAGTTTCAATTAAACGCATAATCGATGAACAGAAACCGAAAACAGGGTGGTCGTTTAATACAGCTCCCAGACTGCGTACAAATCAAACGTTTCTTTTGTAGGGGAGGAAAAAAGTTGTTTTGCATGGGATAGCTGTGTTACCAGAAAAACGAAAGTGGGGGGGAAAGGGAGAGGAGCGAACTAGGCCTCCCCTCCTATCCCCCTACCTCCACATTTTACACTCGGAAACACAACTTCCCTAGACTGCAAAACAGTCCTTACTTTTATGAGAAAATTATGAGGAAGCAAGTTGAAGTTAGATTGAACCTAATTGTGGCCGCGAGAGAATGAGAGGATTATAGTGAGGATGGAGTGACGCACTCCCCGCTCGTCCGTTAATCCTCTCGTCATTCGGCCAGAATTTCGTCCGATCCAACTTCAACTCGTTTCCTCGGAGTTTCCGCGTAAAAGTATAGAGACTGTTTTGCAGTCTATGACTAACTACCCCAATAAAACTCCCCCGTTCCTCCTCCCCTCCTCCCCAAACCGCAGGCAATACAGCGCCTTTTAAATCGCATACGCACCAAGCCTAAACGTGTAAAGGGCGTTTTTCACTGTCGTCAATCAAAACATCAAAGGTACCGACAGATTAATTGATTGACGGCAGCACAAATAGTATAGCGTGCATGTATAAATCCGTCCCCACCCCTCCCCTCTACTGGTAGTTTATCCACCTGTCCTCTTCCCTTAACCCAGGCCCTAGCTCCAGACCAACGGCTCCGCAGCCTACATTTGCATTATATTCATAGTATATTTTCTATTTGACAATTTATCTTTTACAAGTGGGGAGGTGAATATTGTGCCTATAGTCGGCTCGGACCAATCAGCGGGCCCAATTTTCTCTAATCACCTGCGTATTCATACTAAAAAGATCTGTTATTGTCATTGTTAGAGCGAAAACATTAGAACCATGAAACAAAATGAAATTGTTAGTCGGTGTAATAGTTCTTATTTAGCGACTATTAGTTACTATAAAAGACAAGTAAAGTTGTAATGAGGTATTGTTTCCTTTTGTATTTGATGTTTCTGGTTGAGTGATACTGACTAAATAGTCACTAAATAATAACCATTAGTTAGAACTATTTTGTTTTTATATCATGGTTCTAGTGTTTTCGCTCTAATATAATAAAATTGTAATTATCTTTTTTTAATATATCTTAGTGTTATTTTTAGTCAATATGGATGGATATGCTATAATTTGCTGTGGTATTATTAATACTATATTCTACGGTAGTCTTTGAACATGCAGTTTTGTTTGTATGTCTATCGATATATCCGGGCTAAGAATAACAAAAAATGAAAAAAAGTGACAAAGTTTACTGTTAAATACTTCAGTTTTAAAACAATTTACATAAAAACTAAAAAGTTGAACTGGTAATAAATATAATATAAAATTGATTTGATGTGATACAGTTAATGTCATTAACGTTGTCCACAAAAAGTACAGTTGATCAGAACAACAACAACAACAACAACAACATTATAATTGATCATATAATCGGTCTTCTTTTATGATGGCCGACAATGTTAATAATATTGATTGTACACATACTTGTCATCATAGCAAATCAACTTACAACAAATGTAAATGTGCTATTAAATATATTAACAAAAATTAAATAGATAATTTTAAAAACTAGATATGATAATGTTATAATTATATGATTACTTTAAATATATATCCTAGTAACTAATTCGACTTTGATAAATAATAACTTGATAAAAGTTCTTTCGACAATATATTTTTAAAACTTAATAAAAATATATAAATTAAAATATTACTACTTGTGGACTAGGGGACTATGCAATAATTACCGATAAGAGTTTTTTTTTTGCATGTTTGCGGATTCATGGTTTGTTTCTTTTCTTTGTTTCATGATTTGTTTGTTGGTTTATTTGTTTCATGGTATGTTTGTGTTTGTGTTTGTTTATTTGTTACTTTCCTATACGTCTGCACAAATCGTTATTCTCTGGCGGCCTTGCCTCTTTAGCCAGAAGCCATTCAAACTCGACATAATACTCATTCAATCTAAATTCACACTTCTCGACGCAAACGTTCATAATCTTTTTCACATTTGAACACCGTAGCTCCCTCGTCCACATCCTGAAAGAATATGCTTCGCGAGTCAACTCTTCGCGTAGAATACGCACAAACATTCCCATATCACTTTGCGGGATGTCAATAAGAATATCAGGGCTAATCAGCTGCTTTTGTGAACTATCGAAGCCTTGATCTTTCGATTCTGAATTCTTGTCAATTTCATTCACGATCGAGTGTTCCATTTCTCCCAAACAGTCGCATTTGTCGAGGAGTGATAGATGATCTTCGATTGAAATCATGTTTATTGTACTAAGTGATGACAAATTTGTCAAGCTTTTGAGTTGAGCTGTTGATACGACTGTGTTCTTCCATTTCGTGAAAGAGTTTCCAAGTTTTGATTTTTTTGCTTCATCGAGTTTCAGAGCGAAGATTTGAGCGTTGCGCTCGAGTTTGTCAATCAAGCTTCGGATCTGGTAAAACTGTGCTTCTTTGTAAACCTAAGAAAATGATTCAGCATCAATCATTAGGCATTTAATTACCAGAGAAAGGATTGCATAAACTAAATATAAAGAAGCCGAATAGGGAAGTGGATGGAAGGGAAATTGAAACATACATTAACGAAGCTATCAATGACAAAATCATTAGGCATTAACCAGAGAAAGGCTTGCATAAACTAAACATAAAGAAGAACTAGCAAAATGGATGGAAGGGAAATGAAAATGAGAAATACATTATATTTAAATTTTTAGTCGGACATGAATATTGAAGTTGGAATTATTCAACATGACAACGAACAACTACTGAAAAAATGTAAAAAAATATGTAGAATAATTGAATATAAATAGGGTCGAGCGACACGATATCATGGCTAGCTCCCGTTGGATGGGATACTAGGGGGGGGGGGGGGGGGGGGGGGGGGGGGGGAGAGTTGGGACATATTTAGATTATCAAGTTATACCTGTAAAGCCACAGACATGGGAGGCATCTCAATATTATCTCTCAAGAAATTAAGGATATATACGAAGTTAGATCCATCTCGATCGATAAAGTATCGTCCTTCGCTGTCCTGATCGATATTGTGTCGGCCGCTGAACATTACAGCCAACATTGAATCGGTGTCTTTTGTAAGCGTGGATCGCTTTGTGACGTAATAATGTCCACCGACGTTCAAGTTGATGATATCAGGAAAGGTGATCTAGGAAAATCAATCAAGAACTGCATAATGAATGAATGAATGGATAGATGAATGAATGGATAGATGAATGAATGGATGCATCATGAAAAGATGATTGGATGTATAGATGAATGAATGCATGGATGTAGGAATAGATGAATGAATGGATGGAGTAATAGATGAATGAATGGATATATGAATGAATGGATGTAGGAGTAGTTGGATAGCTGGTTGGATGACTGAATGAATCAATGATCACTGAATGAATGAAAAAGAAATGAATAAATGATGGTAATTAATGTCGATTTTTCCATCATGAATTATTGATTATCATCATTTTCATCATCATCATATCACCTTTGATTATCATTATATTAAAGAATCAGCTAACAAACCTGTCGAATGCTTCCCGTTCTGTTTTGAAGTGATTTCTTCTGTATTACCTCATTTGGGCAGCCGTCGCTAACCTAGAAGAATATGATGAAGGACATAAAGTTCGAAGAATAACTTCTAAAGCTTTTCTACTGTTATATCATTTGTAGAGAAGTTCATAACTTCTGGCAGTACTTTAAACTCGCAGTACACTTATCAGTTTGCATACTAAATGATATTCCGAATTTGGTGATATATTTTGCTACTAAATCGGCTTAACATAAAGTCATTTCAGTTTCGATGTTTCGAATATTCGTTGATAAATATTTTTTTGGAAAATTTGGTGTAAAATATACGCAATACAACTCACTACTATTTCACGCGTCAGCACTCGAAACTTGTTGACTTTCTATATATTTCTATTGTTTACATTTAACTATAACAGGTACCCTTATTTGTCTTAAAGATTTTTATGAATGGTTTCAACTATGAACTGATTGAAAATTAAGAATTTTGATAAATTTGATAGTAGTATTTAGACGTATTACATTTATACATAATTTATAAACACGAATGCTGAGACAAATTTTCAAAAGAATCAGATTCACAGTCAATCTCATTTGTAAACACTTATTTTCACCAACAAAAGGCATATTTGAGTTTAATTTTGAGAATTTTTCTGGTAAATTTAGTTCGTTTATTATTAAGCAGCCATATTCATTGTTTTTAAGTTATATGTAAATTTGTGGGGAATTTCTACCTTCGCGGGCGCCGAGGATTCGTTTTAATTATAAACCCCGTCTTTAATTCCGAAAACCCGATTTATTTAAATAAATACACTCTCCACAAAAGTAAAGTTCAAACGGTTTTGAGGCCGAATTTGAGGCGATATATGAAATGTTATATTCAAACCGGTAATAACTTATATATAAAGTGTTAGATTTTACTCAGCTTGTCATGTCGCCCAACTGACTCTGAATCCGACATTTAAAAGTCTTCTCGAAATCACACTTCTCAAAGTAATGTTTCTTAACCAAATGAAAAAAGTATAATCGTTTCAATAACTCGTTTGCCATTGAGACAAGAACGAGACAAGCAAAGGAATATTATCGCTAAAAAGATAGAATGCATATGATATTCAATTGTGTTGTTTTGGTTGAGCGACTTTCCCGCTTCTCGTCACCTGCAAAAAAACATGAATTCTAAGTATTTTAGAGCTTCAATTTTACCTTATCTGTCAAAGCCATTGAATTGTATTTGCCTGTACTTCAAGAAGAATTCATTTGGTTGAGAGATTCAGTTTGTTTTCAGTTTTACATTGTCAAATTCGACGCGTATCCAGAGCTTCCGGTTTGTATGTGAAGATCAACCAAGAACAAAGGCAGCCCATAATGCAATGCGAGCGTTTTGGCGACCGATCGGAAGTGGCAAATGTTGTTGAATGTTGATGATATGATGATGATGATGATGATGATGATTTCTTATAATGGTGGTGATGATATCATTATAGTGATATCATAATTTTTTGATGTATAATGTTGATAGAGAACAGGAGATAAAAATTTTTCAAGAAGAACAAGAAAGGCTTAAATAGTGTTCAAACAAGAAATTGGAAAACATAGAGTACAAGACAAGAAATAAAATAAATATCAGAGAATGAAAAAGAGATGAAATCAAAACTAAAAAATAACATAAAATATAATTAAAAACCGATTAAAATAAAAATATAATTATAAATATAAATATACCTTAAAACATAATAAGAAAATAATAGAATGGAATAAAATAAAATAAAATTAGAATAGAATAGAACAAAAATATGAGTAGAAATGAATAAAAAATAAAATGAAATAAAACAATACGGGCCAGCAGTCATTCAATCAGCGGTCTTGCGTGTGATTACATTTAGTTAAAAATTCAAAATAATGCATCAGTTCCAGGAAGATCTAGAATCGTCAAGCTAATGCAACATTTCCTCGAAATAACAACAATGCATGTGCTATAGTTGAACAATTTTGCTAGTTTTCCAGCTAGTTAGTTCTTCTAAAGGAAAATCTTATCAATCTGTAGCGAGAATTGAAGACAAACATGGCGACTTGCAAGAACTTCAACACTATTGGGATCGAGGTCGATTCCGAAGATTTCAACTGCCCTTTATGTTTTGAGGTATTTGAAGTACCGAAATCCTTCCCTAACTGTGCTCACAATCTTTGTAAATCATGTCTTTCGAGACTGGTAGAGAATAGGAAAGGTATTGCGAATGTTCAGTGTCCGATATGTCGTAAAGAGTCGCCACTACCTGCTCAAGGAGTAGATGGTTTCCCAACGAACACATTTCTCGTCCGCTGCTTGGAGAAGATTCCTGGGTTCGCAGAAAAAAAGAAGATAAACGGTGCTGTTTCTCGTTGTAAAGAAGAAATAGAAAGAACGAAGATGCTACAAGAGAAATTAGAAAAACAACTTGCTGTTGTGAACCAAAATAAGAAACATGGCGAAGAGCTGAAGAAGAAAATATCTTCCCATGCAAATGAATCATTGCAAGCTATCAAGAAATGCGAAGAGAAAATGTGTAAAGAAATCGACGAGTTGCTTAACAGGTATTGTGGTTTAATATTTCAAAAGGAACTTGAAAGAGAGTTAGAAAGGCTGGTAGATTATTTAGAGGTTGGTCAAAATTGTGTTTTCAATGTTGAGGAAACTATCAAAAATGACGACCTGAAAGAAATTTCTGATATGAAAGAGGTCTTTGAGATTCAGTTGAATGAATATTCCAAATATCCTGAGTCGTCAATCCTTGAAGATGTCAAGAATGTGAAAACCTTTGATGTTACTTTTGAGAAAAATAAGATTGACAACAACTTCTTAGGAAAGTTAATCACTGATGGCCAAGTAGTCAACATGTCAAATGAATCCTGTGCTAGTGAAACTTGTCATCAAAGATTACCAGAAAACCGGGCAGATGCAGAATCCCTGATAGCTGATGATAATGGTAGTGTCTTCACGTGTCAAATTCTTCACACTGTCGATCTATCATTTTGTCCGACACGAATCGCTGTCTGCTCCCAAAGCTATGATATTGCTATTCTGTGTAAGGAAGAACGTAAAGTTCTTATCTACAATGCAAATGCAGAATATAGAGGAGTCATTAAAGTTATGTATGGGGATTTGTCTGATGTGGGTTTTTCTCCTCTTAGCAACGTTGTCATTATCAATCGAGAAAGTAACCGCCTGTTGTTATACAGCAAAGATGGACCATTTATGAGAACAAAATTTCAAATTCCCACTGGAAACCTAAAATACACCTACCTATCCAGCCATAATGATCAGTTGATAGTTGTTTCAACTCAGACTGATGATGATGGTGATGATGATGGTGATAACGAGATTGTCAAATGTGTGGTCGTACATGAATTAAACGACACATCATCTTATGATGTGTTTGGGGGATCACAACTCAATTGCCCAATTTCCCGTGCAGTTTATCACGAAGGAAAGTTCTATATTGCCGACATGAATAGAATGAATGAAGTTGTTATTAAAGCTTTCAGTGTATCAGAGTTTGAATTGGTTCTAGAAGTACCAGATATCAGCAGAATCTATCCCAATCCAACCACTGGATTTGTTTCAATACTTTCTGATAATTTCAGTAGCTGGTTGAATTCTTTCCTGTACATTGGATTTCCAAATAGGGACCATTTTGATACTTTTGAGTCTCATGAATATAAGGGGCAAAGAACAATACTACCAGCCAAACAGTGGGAAACTGTCCCTGCAGATGCTGTACGAAGAGACGGTAACCTGGATTTGGAAGGAGAACCTGTAATTCAGATGGAGATATACCAATCTAAGAAATTTCTCCGTGTAGTACAATATGATCAGATAAGATATTATTAACAAACAATTATTAATAACAACAAAATCATTTCATGCATAATGATAATAATAATAATAATAATAATAATAATTTTTATTTATAAAGCGCAAATACAAATCTGTTCTAAGCGCTATACAATGATTGTTACAAACAACAACAGTAATGATTCTTGTGTTGAAAATCTTTCACTCATTTTCACTGCTTTCACTAATGGGAGATTTTTTCAGCACATGCTGGAAGATAAAATTTGTATTTTTGCATGCCCATGTAATATCCTCTATACGTTATTTTTTCATTATTGCAATTAATATATAATAATCAACCAAAATATGAGTTCCTATTGTACACTAGTTCAAACAACAACTCAAGGTATAAAGTTCTGGGAAGTGTGCAATATTAATTTAGTAGACAGATTAAGAGCAATTGCTCAGCATATCAGAAAGGAGTATTTTATGTAGATGTAAATTTGTAAAATAGTCATAAATCCAACACACTCCGCATAGAGTGTGTTAAAAGTGTGTGTTAAAAATTGTAAACTTTTTTTTTGTAAATAAATTTATTGGTGTTTATTTATGCTAATTCTATTGTTTAATTGGTAATTTTTTGTACTATCTAGTAAATGTCTATTTTTAAATAGAACTAGTTACTACTACCAGATAATTATTATTACTGTGATCAACAAAAAGTCAAAAAAAAAACAATTAAAAATATTAAAGACAAAGCTTTTGCAATTTATAGGTAAAATACTATATCCATGTTTGGTGCTTTATATAATGTTTACAACATGAGCGGCCGTGTTGTATCGGCATATACAATCACAAGCCGAAGGCGTGTGATTGTAAGCCAATACAACACGGACCAGAATGTTGTAAATTACTTGTGAAATCCTTTGTTGTTCCAGTGAGGTTAATACAATGAATACAATGATCTAATTGCTGTATGCCTTAGCTTATTCTATTATCGGGTAACAAAGAAATTGTACATGCATTAAAATGTATGTGATGACTGGAATGTACTTTAAGTCTTTCATTACTCGTGCCCAGGCCTATGGCCGGCACGAGTCTTAAAATGCAACGCGTGTTTTTTTGTTTTTTTTTTTATTATTTTTCTTTGTGGTTTCCATGTCAGAAGTTGTACTTCGGAAAGCCCGAAGGTACTTTCGGAAATCCCGAAGATGTCACGAAGTATTTTGATTGGTAGACCGAAATGCAATCAGCCAATCAGATTGGATCATGACTGCATCAAAGGCAAAGCGACCAAAGCCGACCAAAGCCATGCTCCATGCAAGTCTGATGGAATTCTGTCCGCCATTACACAGTTTTTGCAAACATGGATAATTTGGACCAAAAACTAACACTTTTTATTCGTTTGGGTGTTAGGAATAACGGTAAGTTTTGTTTGAACAATTATATAATTACTCTTCGCGGCAGATCATTTGAATCGGCGGCTCCAACGCAACGCTTTGGAACGCTTTAACAATGTCATTACCCCGGGCATTACCGTAGTTACTAAAAGGCGCAAATCATGACCTACAATGACATACATTAAGCTACAATAAGCTACTATAAGTTGTTAGTTTAATACTACAATCCAGAGACACTTCCATCCGGACAAGCATGAAAACGATGTAAACATGAAAACGATGCCATTAATTTTACTCACCAAAGAAGGCCGTATTTTCTTTGAGGCGTTCTCTCTCGTAACCATAATTTAATAAGCTGGAATTATGTGTTATAGTAACTACGAATACGAGATTCTGCTGAAAGTTATAAAATTTAATGGAAAAAAGCGTATATTCCGAAGTTTGTGATTTGTGACATGTCTGTACGCGCGACGCCTGGCTTAGTTGTTTTGATCGTAAGGCAGAGGAAACCCGGCATCTGAACAAATCACGAACTTGGTAGTACACATTTTTTTTCCATTAAATTTTATCACTTTCAGCACAATCTCGTTTTTTTTTAACAATAATAAAGAATTCTTAAATATTAAATAATATATCAATAATAAATAAAACTTTTCTTTTTATAGATGTTTTTTTACTAGCATGGAATTTTACATATAATTATTTTTCTGTATTATTAGAACTATTTATGATAAATTTATAAATTGTATATATGTTTATCAATTTTGTTATTTTAATTATTGTTAAGCTTGCTCAATTCGTCTGTATTAATTGTTATTATTATTATTATTTGTTTTTAGATATTGACACCCCTTCTGGTTGTGAGGGAACAGCAACGGCTGTGAAAAACAACCTGGCCAACAAGTTACATATGGCCTCCACCCCTTCTGGTTGTGAGGGAACAGCAACGGCTGTGCAAAACAACCTGGCCAGCATAGTAAATATGATCGAAAACCCTTTTAGTGTTCGTGAAGGAACAGCAACAGCTGTGAAATACAAATCATACTTATCGCAGTATTGTGAGCAAAATGATTATGATCAAAAGCCTACAAATACAACTTATCAGAATTGTAAACAACATGTCATGTGTTTATATTCTACTGGACTTAACAAAGGAAACAGTGTTCTTGCTCACACCAGATATCCTATGGCATGCATAATGATCTTTGGTATTGTTTCTATTCTAATGATTGTTATGTTGTACTATGTACAGAAACTGTATTTAAATATTACACAAAACATTGACAAGAATAAAGAGTTTATTATGAAATATCAAATGGCTTGTTTTTTTTCCATTGCAGTTTATATCCAATATGTTATGCCCACAGATTTATCAGATTTGTGTGTTCACCTTATTCAATATTAGTTACCTGAAATTGTCAGTCTATTTGACATGTTGCATTTGTTTTGCGATTTGTAACAAACTTATACAAATACACTATGCCACTTTTTCAAATGTTAGTTTTGATAATTGTTTTTCAGACGCAATTCATGTTTCCGGTCTGTCAATCACATTGTTTCGCTCAGCCAATCAGATGCCGTTAAATTATGAATCAATTACAGCCACCAATTGTCCCACAAACAAACCACAAACAAAGTCGCCGGCGAACGAAGTATTTTGTATTTATCCTCTGTAATAGTATGGTTTTAAGATGTGCCTGGGGCACATGCAATGCTGATGAAAGGTATCCAGAAAGATTGAATGGAGCTAGACTTGTTTTGTTTCCTAAACCGAAAACAAACCGCGAAAAATGCCTCAGATGGATAAAAGCCTGCGGAAGACCTCACTGGCAACTCAATGTCGACCGAATAAACAAACACAAAGCCGTGTGTTCAAAGGTACTGAAGGCGTTTTTAAACTTAAATGCTGTAAATATGTATTAATTCTTGTCGTATTTATTACTGTGCAGCACTTTGTTGGAGGGAATGGACCAACTAACGAACATCCAGATCCTATTCCAGCCGACGGTTCAAAGCCAACCCACTCGAGGAAACCACCAGCGAAGAGAAAACTAGAGTTCGTTTTAACAGAACAAGTAGCAAAAAAACAACTACTGAATGAAGACACACTAAACATGTACGTACAAACTTTATTATCTTTCAATGTTCGGTATTAAACATGATTTTTTCGGGGATTTTTTACTCTTTATGAGATCCTTAAGCTTACGTATACATGTGTATCATGCGACACGTAACTCAACTTAACTTAAAGTTATACTTTCACAATACTTAAATAATATGCTTAGACTTTAACTTAATCGTCATTTCTGGATAATACAACTTAGCTTGTGTTTTAAAACGATGTCTTAGATACTTTTGCAAACTTTTATACTAATCTGGGTTTCCTTTCTCAGAGCTCATGACAATGACAACAAAGAAAACGAAGAAAACAACAATCACTATGATAGCTCTACTGCAACCCAGACCGAAGAGCTTTGTAAGTAATCTTATTTACCTTTTCTACTTTTGCTTATCCAAGAATGGTTTTGCATATTTTTTAAAAAAGTCAGCAAGATTTATTAACATTGATTCCATAAATGTAATATCAGGGAGAAGTCTATTAACATGAATATCTTTTTTAGTGTAAACAACAAAATCACAAAAGTCACAGCCAGTTATCATTAGCTGACCCTGTACTTGAGCATAGTATATATGGTCTGTCTTTAAGCAAATTAATTTAGTTGTTGAATCAATTTGTAAACAAAAATTATCAAGATTGTCTAATGCTTCTGTAATTGTATAGTCCCTAGCAGTATAGGGACATTTTATTTCTACTATACCACTTTTTCCATTATCACAGATTTTACCATCAGGTGTGGCTCCAAGAAAATAATATTCTTTGTTTATTACAAAACCACACTGATGAAAATGCCTAGACGGATAGTTTTGTAGATATTTTTCTTTGGCATTTTTTTCATTTCTTTTTCCATAATCAAGAGATGGGGCAGATAATGATTTATTTCCACAGAAAATACTGCTTAAGAATTTGTCGGATGGTATTGCTTTTCTTTTGAGCACTCTTCCAAAGTTAGATGCTGTAAGCCTGCTTTTTCTTGCCTCAAACCATTGATCTGAATTAGCCTGCTCTCGTGTGCTTACTTCAATGAGATGTGGATCAACATTACTATAATCATTATTTAATACTTTATGCTCAGCTGGCAACTGTACAGGAGAAGTATTGTGCACTGACATGTTTCCACAACCTTGAGAGTCTTGCGGTACTTGTATTACTTTTATATTCTTGGTCTACAACCAATAACAAAAAATTAGTAATCAAATATCATTTAAGAATGAATGTCATTGTTGAATTTAAACTTAAACTTCCTTTTTATTTTTCTCAGGGATATCTCCACTAGAGTTTTTATCTACAACATGTGAAATACAGCAACTTAAGTCGAAGCTTGAAGAACAAAAAGAAACCATAAAAGACCTCAAACAAAAAGTAAAAAATAAAGATAAAAAAATACAGCAACTAACAGACCAACTTGAGAACACACCTTCATTTGGAACCAAAACAGTTTTAAAAAGGCAAAAGAAAATCAAAAATCTTTTCAAGTACTACACTAGCATAACATATGGAAGATTCTTGGCATTGCTGGCATTTCTTGTCCCTGGTAATTCTAGGTTGAAGTGTGACAAGGGCCGCAGAGACATTCAATCCATGACGAATGAAGATTGCCTTTTTCTGACATTGTGTCGAACAAGACACAACTTTGGACTTAAGGACCTCTGTGTTAGGTTTGATATATCCCTCCAATCAAGTGGAATTATATTTAATGAATGGCTTGATCACATGTACTTCAAACTGTGCCAAATAAACATCTGGCCCCACAGGGATGTTATAATTGAAAATATGCCAAAAGAGTATAAAGCTGAATTTCCTACAACTCTAGTCATTATTGATGGCACCGAGTTACGAACCCAAGCTCCATGTGGACTTGCTCTGCAGAGTCAGATGTATAGTGACTATAAATCCAGCACCACATTAAAAGGTTTGATTGGTTGTGACCCAAGGGGCACTGTAGTCTTTGTATCAGAGCTTTTTACTGGCTCAGTGTCCGATCCAGCTCTCACAGAGCAAAGTGGATTTTATGAACTAATCAAAACAATGAAATCACATGGGTATATACAGGATAAGGATGGCATTATGGCCGACAAAGGCTTTACCATAGGTGATGAGCTACAGAAATTGGGCCTCTCACTGAATATTCCACCATTTGCTCAAACAGGTTGCCAAATGTCAGCTTCTAACACTGCCTTAACTAGTAAAATTGCAAAGCACAGAGTCCATATTGAAAGAGTAATTACCAAAGTAAAAACCTTCAACATTCTCTCACATCGTATACCAACAACCCTTTTTAAAAATATAAATAAAATATGGACTGTTTGTTGCTACTTAACCTTGTTTCAAGACACATTTATTAAAGATAAAAATAAGTCTTAGGGTACTTTTTTTTTACTCCTACAACGGGCTAGAGCTTGAAACGTCAGTCAAATTAAGTCAACATTTTTTACGGTGTTACAAATTTCATTCTATTACCTATCGTTTATATCAAACACCGACGCAGCCTATACTAGTTTACTCGCTAGTTTCCATTTGTAATACAGAATAGTTGATTAGTTGTAATAACTAGATGGATACCTGGTATGATAGAGCAGATCCCATGTAAACTTCACCAAAAGGAGTTGTGACTTTGGGAGTGTCTGTCGATAAGACATATTCTAATGGAGTTCCCTTCAGATCTTTCAAATGTTGAATTTCCTCAGGTGTTATTTTTGGTAACCTGAAAAAAGTATTGAAGTTGTATTGAAGTTATTGCAAAAGTATTGATAGAATAAAATACAGTTGTTATCAAAGCATATTTGTGGTATTTGGTCATTTTAAAATGTGTATTTATATTGATGAATAGATGATTTGTATAAATAGAATGTCAAAGGCACTACTTTATTATATCTTTTTTGTAATAACACCTAGCTCACATTACTTTTTATTTAAATCAAGTTGGCACACAACAGGTTTTCTCTTCCTGTTCTCCAATGGTCTGGCAACAACAACATCCTTAACAGGTATTGGTTTTATTTTTGTCCCCCTTGGTTTGTTCCACTCTGTGGAAGGCTGGTACAGCTCAACTGATCTGGAACATGTGTAAGATTATGTAGCTTGAACCCTTGGAGAGATTTGATTAATCCCACTATATGGGAACAGTGGCCTGAAAGTCTATGGACAGAAAATACAGTATAAAAATAAAAACACAAGTTTATATAGTTTGAATATAAATACAAAGCTGTCAACTTTAAACTCCTGTTTTCCATTCAGTGCATGATATACAATATTCGTTTAGAAATCGTAAAAACAACAAATCTAGATTGATAAACGTTTGTCAAGATCAGTTATTCAAACGACAAAAATATACAAATTGTACAATTGAATATAAATACAAAGCTGTCAACTTAAACTCCTGTTTTCCATTCAGTGCATGATATACAATATTCGTTTAGAAATCGTAAAAACAACAAATCTAGATTGATAAACGTTTGTCAGGATCAGTTATTCAAACGACAAAAATATACAAATTGTACTAACAAGGTTACTAGGTTGATCTATATTGTATAACGATTGTGATTTTGCCTTGGACTCGGTTATAAAATTTATTTTGAATCTGAACGTCGAATTTATAGTTTCAGTAATTAGCTAATTTTAAAGCGAATTTCGCAAGATTTCTTTGCGAATACAACTTCGATCTCGTACTTACCCTGCCGTACATGTGCAGCCAGCGTCGCTGAAGGTATTTTTCGAGATTTCCAGGGTAAGTTTGTGAGGCTTTTCGCTTTTTCTCATAGATCGCCAACACTTGCCGTCAACTCGAACGACGCCATTTGTGCCTTCGAAAACTTTAATTTCATGAATATAGCCTTGTGTGTAATAGTTCAAGCCTCTTTCGAGGCATTTTTTTGATAATTTTGAACTTTTCGGAAGGAAATTTACAGAGATTTGATCTGGGATTTTTCGTAAATCATCTGAAGCATGACGATAATTGCTTTGTTTATTCAAAACATCCGCCATTTTCTTTTCGTGCGCTGCTTTGTTTGTGGGACAATAGCAACGGTTGTTAAGGGGATGGAGTTTGCGCGCATGCGCATATTAATTAGCGGAACCATGAATAGAATTCATCTGTAAAAGTAACCGAAAAAAATACAGTTTTTTAAAGTTTAAAATTAAAATTTCAACTTCAAATATCAAAACCCTAAATTGCATATCTGAATATTCCGGACCATACGTACTGTGACATATCGAAGAGGGGGCTTTCATTTAAGGCACCTTTCATATCGAGGGGGGAGGTGGGTACGTTATTTTCAGAAGCTATATACTGGGGTAGCCTCCTCAGACATCTCTGTGATCCAATTTGGATTCGGGTTTCCTGTGCTGCTACTAGAGAGGGACTAAGCACTAGTTAGGCAAGACAAATGTGCCTCTCCCCCTCCCCTGCTCAGTTTTTCTCTTCACAACAGAAAGCCCAATGAAAAGAGATATAAGAGATGCCTGCATAGGAGGCTAATAGGGAGGGTTGTTACAAATTTCATGCTGTTTTATAGCCTTATAGGGGTTTATTAAAATCTGGACGAAACTTATAGGGGGGGTTGGGGGTTATGATAATTTTTGCCAACCAGGAAGGGTAATATTTGGAAAAGACAATCAGTGATTTTGCCAACCCTCTGTACGTAACTTTAATATGCATTTAATACTATTGGACCATACTGTATTGTCAGTCGGGCATTACAAGCACCCCTGAGTTACTCAATCACACCAAGGCACGAGTGAACGCTTCCTCAAAGCGTCTAGTTGTATAGAGTAGAACAATACTATCTAGTTTTTGCATGCTTTGTTCTGTTTTCACTGTAAGCTTATGCAAATTCGCTTTTGACTTTTGTGCAAGATGGCTGAATGTACAGTAATCAGGTAGCAGATGAGTGAGGAACAAGAGTGCAGTTTAGTGAAAAGTACTGTATCTAAAAACACCCAAGATTGTTGTTGAAGCTGTAAAGATCGATTTTTGAGGACTGGTAGAGGAGCAGAGCAGATATATTTCCGAAATCGTTCCATGAAAAGTAAAGAACAGGAACAATTTGTAAGCCTGTAATGTTTTAGCAGCACCCTTGATCTGATTCTTTGGTAGAAAACAAAGAAAAATCGGCCTAGGAAATTAGTGATCCTATATTTGATGAAATAGCAGATGGACTGCTAGCCACTTTAGATTTTCCTAAACTAAGTGTGCCTTAAGTTTCAAATTTTGGATGAGTAATTAATTTTATGTAACGTGAACCATAATTGTGAATTAAATTTGAGTTTACTTGATATAGTTTACACTTTTAATTTTGGCTTGATACAAGCAGTAGTGATTAATTGTATCTAATTTGCATTTCAGATACAAGTCACTAGTGGTTGTATGTAATTTACATTTTCAGATAAATGTCACTAGTGGTTGTATCTAATTAACATGTTCATTGTTTTAACCCCTGTTTTCCCTGACGATTATTCAAACCCTCCCCGTGTGTAAGTTTGTATGGGCTTTACAAGGGTGTTTATGCATGTGACCTGATTTCTCATATCGGATTGGCTGGAAAGCTTATGAATTATTAATGAATTTTACAAACATGCATGTCAATTCCCAGACAGCCATTTATATATGATAAAGTTTCAGTCAATAATATTTAACTCTACAAAGATGTCCTTTGTTTTCATAAATTTCTAGCTGTTCAACAGGTCCATCTGGTCCACCTGACATTACCAAAGCCTGTTGTAGACTAGGGTAGGGGTTTTGTTGCACTTTGCTACCAACGATGCGATCATCCAGAATATGATAAAGAATGCTCTTTCTTTCACCATCACCACTTAAACTATGCACAAACACCATGTTGGAATGTGGCACAGTGGAAAGGCCAGTTCCACTGCTAGATGTTTCAGGTGGTAGTATGTCTATGACATGTTGCCCTTGATTAGAGAAGACTTTGATGATGGTTATATCATCACATTTATCAGCAATGTAGAATTGACCATTGTGAAAAATGGCTCTTGAGACTGGATCTACTAACTGGTGCCTTCCAAACACCATACAGAACGTTTTACAGGCATTGTTGTAGACTGTTATGCAAGGAACTACTTCATCACCATCATCATCACAATTAGTACTTGTGGAAGTAACAATCAATCGTCCTTCAGAATCAACAGACACATATGTGAACTTCAAAGAGTCCCTAGGTGTTTCAACTTCAAAGTTAACAAACTGACCATTTTTTTCATATAACAGTAAACAATTGTCTGCACGGTTGACAACCACAACTTTATCATCAATAGTAAAGCCAACATCCCAGAGATCTCCATATTTAATGACAATCTTTTGTAAAAAGACTCCATCGCTGCTGTAAAGGTAAACTTGCCTTTTTTCTTCCCATAATAGAGCTATATGACCACTTCGAGGGCAAACAGCCATGTGAAATGGTGTGAATTGTAGGCGCACTTTTGAATTAATCTCTCTATTGTGCCTGTTTCGCACCAGTTCAGATCTACTGCTTGCTGAAGCTGCAGCTAGTTGTGGCCTTGAACAGAACACAGGAGGATCATTAGCTGGTTCTTTTTTTGTCAGGCTTAACCACTTTTCCAAGATTTTGCTTCACATCTAACTTGTCAAATGTCATTGCAAAGTCTTGGATTTCGTCTACCGCTTGAAGTGAGGGACAGAGAGGGAAACTAGAGTACTTATTCAGCTGTTCTATCATAGCATTTTTCATTTCCAGGATTTCTCCCATTTCATTTCTATTCAACATTTCCTCAGCACTTTTCACACATGCAGAGGCCTGATCCATGTGATTTTTCCACTTGTTTCTTTGTTCTTCAAGACGTCCATGGAAATCCAATCCACAGTTTTGAGCAAGATATAAATCGACTTCTTTGAATAGATCTTTTTCCCACTTTCTGATTGAGTCTATTGCTTGCTGGGCATGTTCTGTGATATCTCTCTTTAGTTTTAACCCCTGCTCTTTCATATTGTCTTGTATCTTTGACAGCTTCTTTTCTAGTTGGTCTTGAACGTCCTTGTTCTTTGTTATCTCTTCCTTACAGCGTGTTAGGGCTTTCACAACGAGTTGCTTGTCTTTTTGTCCAGGGATTTTATCAATGAGTCGAACTAGCAATGTGTTTGTAGCAAATCCGTCGACGCCATTTTGAGGCACATTCGACAACTTTCTACAAACTGGACATGAAACTTGACCAGAACCAAAGCCACGAAGAGTCAATTCGCGAAGGCAAGCTTTACAAAAGCTGTGTGCACAGTTCGGTAGCAGCTTTGGTTCTTCAAATATATCACAGCACATGAGACACGTGAACTCTTCGTCTTCAACTGCCATATGAATACGTTTAGAGTTCGGAGCATATGCCATTATGCGTCTGTTCTTGACACCTCACTTAAAGAATCCTTAACTAATAGATTCAATACAAAAAGGATGAGGATACAGTAGCAAATCTAGTTGTTTATACTGAAAGCAAAATAACACACGCACCCGGTGAATTTACACACATGCACACCACAGGTAGCCCAAGCTAAATGTCGTGGGCACTGGGAACGGGAGAATGAAAGTTGAACGTGATACTCAACATCAATGAGTTCAATTGACAAGTTGAAATGACAAAAACAATTTTTTTACGTTGAATTTTAAAACGTGCATCTTGAAATGGCTTTTAAAAAGGGCTGATTCTTTACGTAACCGAATACGTAACCGATTACGTAACCATGAATACGACCCGACAACGAGGCAAACACCACAGGAAGCCCAAACAGTACTAGCCTTATATGCCATCTTGGATTTGAAGGTTAAATTTCGTTTTACTGTTCCAAATCAGCCTTTTTGAGTATGTGGTTTGCTCAAGACATTATACAATTGCTAGCTGTTCTTTTATAACGTTTTTATGGAAAGAGTTTTACTAAAACATGTCAATATAAGATCGTGTATACTCGACTCGATCTTCGAATTCTGCACAGCTAGCAGATGATCAGCCAAGTGATATGAACAACGACATGAAAGCTGGATTATTCCAATAATACGAACTGTCACCAAAGCAAAGAAACGAGTAACTAATATAATTATACGTTTTTGATAAATATTCCGCTCAAATTCTTTACATATTTTCAAACATATTTTCAAAACATAATTCACATATCAAGTCAAGTCCTTCAAACATTCTTTGAAAAACAACTCAAAATGAACTCATTTGTAGTATATTCACGCATTATTAATTGTATATAGCTAGTTTTATATTTAAAGTTTCATTATTATTTACAGTGCGACTACTCGAACCAAGGCCCATCCTCGGAAACCCAGGGGTATTCTTCTGTCGCTCGTTTCTCGCTTCCACAACATATACCCCTGGGAACGTAGTCTGTTGGAGCTTGTTCCCGAAGTCAAAATTCAAACTTATTTAACGACTTTCTTTGAATAGTTATCTTGATTTTCATTGGTCGACCTAATAAGGTCGACCAATCAGGAAAGAGCTGAATTTTGACTTCCGGAACAAGCTCCAACAGACTGCGTTCCCAGGGGTATATGTTGTGAAAGCGAGAAACGAGCGACAGAAGAATACCCCTGGGTTCCCGAGGATGACCAAGGCCATGCACCCAAACAAATTTTTCACAAATCATCCAATCACGTCCAAGTATCTAAACAATAGAATTACGAGAAATTTGTGATTCAGAAAATTTTACTGTCGAAATACAATATCAAAGTGTCAACAAAATCACCAGAATTATCTTGTATAGGGATTGAATAATTTGTGAAAAATTTGTTTGGGTGGCCTTGGTTCAAGTAGTCGTCTGTAATAGTAGCATTATCATTTTATGTAAAATAGTTACTGAAATTTAAAGATTTATTATTATTATTACATATACATATAGATGTAGACAACATCTGAATTAAATACAATATTGTCCAATTTCGTCTACCGGTATTGTTATATTGCTATTGTTGTTACTTTATGCAGAAAATTGCTTACATTTATTATAGAAAGTTCAGAATTACATCCATTTTATTTCTATTAAATTAAATATAGTTTTAGTGATTTGAAATCAATTCCTTGTCTTTTCAATATGCTAACATTTATTATTTTCATATGAAATTCTGTTATTTTTTAAACATAGCCTACATAGTCAACATGAAAAGTGGAACTAAATGTTCTAACAATCCACAAATTGGCCAATGGGCGCCTTGATTTAGGCGAGTGGTAGCTATAGCCTGCGTGCAGCCAAACACAAAAAACCTAAACTGGGGTTTTGTGTTCGGCTGCACGCAGGCTAGTGGTAATCTGTGACAACTTCATGCAACCAAGGCAATCCAAACAAATTTCAAAATTAAGAATACTTTTTAGATATTTAAACAAAAAGCTTGTGCAGTGTTCTCAAGCTAAGATATTTCTTATTCAAAATGATAAGCATTTGAAGCAAAAAATCAAACTATTTTAGAGATTCTAATGTTTGCATTTCTTGATTAAGATTGGATAACTTTGCTAAGGTGGCCTCGGTTGAAGTCGTTGCACTGTATTATGTAATTATGATTTATTGTTCAATTTGCAATTAATATGCACACATTTGTTTTTCGACTGATTTTTTGCCCTGTATATGATAAATAGGTAATTGTATGGTTCCTTGTGAAATTAAAGATTCATTTCCTTTGTTTTATTTTTCAAAATTTTGAAAATTGCCATAGTAAATGTTTCACAACAGGGGTACTTTGAAAAGCATCATGAAATTAATCATTAATTTTACTGGGCCCCATATGGTTTCCTAGTATGCAAAATTGAATACTCGTCTTTTTTCTATATGTGCTTTATAATAATATTGTTCCTTGTCAAATTTGTTCATATTGTATTATATTACAACTAGTTTGTAGTTCTAATTAATAATATTTAACTTCATAAAGACAGTCTATATCTTGATAAATTTCTAGCTGTTCAACAGGTCCATCTGGCCTACTCGACAACACCAAAGCCTGTCCCAGGTAGTGGTAGGGGTTTCGTTGCTCTTTTCTACCAATAATGCAATCTTTGAGAATATAATAAAGAATGCTTCTTCCTTCATCATCATCATATAAACTATGCACAAACACCATGTTGGAATGTGGCACAGTTGAAAGGCATGTTAAATAGCAAGATGTTTCAGGTAGTTTTATGTCTATGACGTGTTGCCCTTGATTAGAGAAGACTTTGATGATGGTTGTTATATCACAGTCATCAGCAATGTAGAATTGCCCATTGTGAAAAATGGCTCTTGAAACTGGTTTTACTAACTGGTGCCTTCCAAACATCTTACAGGACACTTTACTGGCATTGTTGTAGACTACTATGCAAGGAACTACATCATTCTTATCATTAGTCACTTTCATGGAAGTAACAATCAATCGGCCTATAGAATCAACCGACACATATGTGAACTTCAAAGGGACTCTAGGTGTTACAAATTCAAAGTTAACCAATTGCCCATCTTTTTCATATAAAAGTAAACGATTGTTTGCACGGTTGACAACCACAACTTCATCATCCAGAGTAAAGCCAACATCCCAAAGATCTCCATATTTGATGAAAATCGTCTGTAAGGAGATTCCATTACTGCTGTAAAGGTGAACTTCATTTCTTTCTTTACATAATAGTGCTATATGACCACTTCGAGGGCAAACAGCCATGCGAAATGGTGTAAATTGCAGGGGCACATCCAAAGTAATTTCTTTTTTGTCACTGTTTTTCGCTGGTTCAGATCTACCACTTCCTGAAGCTGTAGGTTCTGATCTACTAGACAGGAGTGGTTCTTTTTTGTCAGGCTTAACCACTTTTCCAAGATCTTGCTTCACATCTAACTTGTCAAATGTCATTGCAAAGTCTTTGATTTTGTCTGCCTTTTTAAGTGAGGGACAGAGAGGAAAACTGGAGTACTCATTCAGCTGTTCTATCATAGCATTTTTCATTTCAAGGATTTCTCCCATTTCATTTCTATTCAACATTTCGTCAGCACTTTTCACACATGCACAGGCCTGATTCATGTAATTTTTCCACTTGTTTCTTTGCTCTTGAAGACGTTCATGGAAATTCAATCCACAGTTTTGTGCAAGATATAAATCGACTTCTTTGCATCGACCTTGTTTCCAATTTCTGATTGAGTCTATTGCTTGCTGGGCATGTTCTGTGATATCTCTCTTTAGTTTTAACCCCTGCTCTTTATTGTCTTGTATCTTTGACAGCTTCTTTTCGAGTTGTTCTTGAACGTCCTTGTTCTTTGTTATCTCTTCCTTACAACGTCCTAGGGCTTTCACAACGAGTTGCTTGTCTTTTTGTCCAGGGATGTTATCAATGAGTCGAACTAGCAATGTGTTTGTAGGAAATCCTTCGACGCCATTTTGAGGCACATTCGACATCTTTCTACAAATTGGACATGAAACTTGACCAGAATTTACACTACGAAGAGTCAATTCGCGAAGGCAAGCTTTACAAAAGCTGTGTGCACAGTTCGGTAGCAGCTTTGGTTCTTCAAATATATCACAGCACATGGGACACGTGAACTCTTCGTCTGCAACTGCCATATGAACACCCTTAGAGTTTGGTGAATATGCCATTTTGCGTTATTCTTGATATCCTATTAAAATAATTCTTAACTAATAGATTCAATACAAAAAAGGATGAGGATATAGTATCACATCTAGTTGTTTATACTGAAAGAAAATATAGCCTGCATTTACATCCGGAATTTTCTTCGAAACGAAACAGCGCCAGAAAGCTTGTTCTACTTGCACGATTATATATAATAGATTCTGATTGGCTCCTGACCCTTGCTCATTCTTACACGAACTCTGATTGGATAGCAATATGCAGCCAGATATTATTTAGACTGCGATTATGGGGTAAAATACAAGTCAAAATAACATGTGTTATACATGTATTATACAAGTACTATACGTTTAGAACATGTATTTTATACATGTATTTGTAAGAAATACATGTATCTGATACATGTATCACGTATTTGATACAGGATTAAAAACAGTAATACATTACGTGATTGGTTTAAGTTGGTATTGAAACATCCAGAATACAGAGCGTGATTGGTTGATTAGTTTCTTGATACATAACGCCATTGGTCAATAGGTGACGCTAATCCCTTTTAGTAATACAAGCAGGGATTGGTTGATGAGTTTCTTGATACATAACGCCATTGGTCAATAGGTGACGCTAATCCCTTTTAGTAATACAAGCAGGGATTGGTTGATTAGTTTCTTGATACATAACGCCATTGGTCAATAGGTGACGTTAATCCCTTTTAGAAATACAAGCGGGGATTGGTTGATTAGTTTCTTGATACATAACGCCATTGGTCAATAGGTGACGTTAATCCCTTTTAGAAATACAAGCGGGGATTGGTTGATTAGTTTCTTGATACATAACGCCATTGGTCAATTTGTGACGTTAATCCCTTTTAGAAATACAAGCGGGGATTGGTTAAAACTGATAACTAAGATGTGTCACGCACGTGTACCGCACGTCTATTAAACTAACTCTCAATGACAAACAGGGTTCAACGGGTTTTTAAACGTTTTTACTCGAACAAAATGAGTGGATTTACTGAAGAAATATCAAAATTCTTTGAAGCTACCTCTTCACTTATTGCCGAAGTTCAAAATTTTAGTTGCAGTCAAAGTGTAGATGGGTTACTTGCATCATTTTACAAAGAACGTCTGCAAGTTCACATAGAAATATGCTGTGTTATTATAACGTTAAACATACAACAACAACCTTCCGCAATGATGGTATACAACGAACTCGTCGATCTGGCAAACCAGCTTTCACTTCCCTCTGAATTGCTAAGTGAGAATGACAACACAAGCAGACATCCCATGTCAATCGGCATTACTTTGGAGCAGCTTGAGTTCTTAAGAGGAATGAGGTATAGCTGGAAACAAATTGCCTCTGTGATGAATGTCTCATTGAGCACAATTACTCGTCGGAGAACTGAACTTGGATTTGTCGATGAAAACGTCGGATATTCATCATTAACTGACAACGAACTCGATGATATCATTCGAGATTTGCGTCAGACTTTGCCCTATTGTGGAGAAAAGTATTTGCGAGGAGCGTTACGAGCTAAAGGGTTAAAGGTTCAAATCTTGCGAATAAGGCAAAGCATTAAACGCGTAGACCCAATGCAAACTGCCATGAGGCATGTGTTAGTTACATACCGAAGAATATACAATGTTCCTGGTCCCAACGCACTTTGGCTTTTATTAAAAAAAGAGTCATGTGCAAATGCATAGACCTGTATGTAAATAAAACAAAAATAAATGTATGCGAATGGATAAGAATTTAGGTCAATGCTGTCAATGTGTCGAGTTGCGTTACTAATCGGGTCAGTCAAATAACGTACAGTTAAACTTACCAAGCTGATCGGGATTCATGCTTAGGAATGTGAGTGCAATACCATATGCAATGCAATGAATGAAACAGTTTTGGTAATACGTCTCATTTAGTTGACTAAAATACTTCCTCAGCAATCTCACAAGAGCCGACAAGTGGTTCAGCTTGCATTGACTCGGGGTCAACTGTCTACTTTTGACAGCTTTCACAAGCAAAATTTTTATTTATTTACTTAAAAAACAAAATGTTTCATTAAAAAAGAACTGATAAGAATTTAATCAGAACACTATTATGCCGCATGTTTATTTTTGCTATCTCTATAGGCGTATCAGTCATGTGACAATCTCTTGCTAAGTATCCTCGCCATATGCGATTCAGAAAATTTTAACTTTGATAAAGCTCATTTTCTCTCGTTTTCCTCGGAATCTGGAGGGAAAAGAAGGGACTGTTCGCAGTGTAGTCACTACTGCCGTAGAGCCAGCGCTCCTTTTGGTCAGCGCTGTAAGGTGGGGCTACCCCTCCACCACCAATCTCGAACCCAGAGCCTGCGTTACTCTTGGCCAGCAGTGCCGAGCAACGTATAACGGTTGGTACTTCATTTGTCGTAAATGTAATCGATCGAAATACTCTAAGTGGGTATCATAATAACCATATGTATACCCCTGTATTCTTATGTATTCCCCTGTATTCATATGTATTCCCCTGTATTCCCCTGTATTCATATGTATTCATATGTATTCCCCTGTATTCATATGTATTCCCCTGTATTCCCCTGTATTCCCCTGTATTCCCCTGTATCCCCCTGTATTCATATGTATTCCCCTGTATTCATATGTATTCCCCTGTATTCCCCTGTATTCCCCTGTATTCATATGTATTCCCCTGTATTCCCCTGTATTCCCCTGTATTCCCCTGTATACCCCTGTATTCCCCTGTATTCCCCTGTATTGATATGTATTCATATGTATTCCCATGTATTCCCCTGTATTCCCCTGTATTCCCCTGTATCCCCCTGTATCCCCCTGTATCCCCCTGTATTCCCCTGTATTCATATGTATTCCCCTGTATTCCCCTGTATTCCCCTGTATTCCCCTGTATTCCCCTGTATTCCCCTGTATTCCCCTGTATTCCCCTGTATTCATATGTATTCCCCTGTATTCATATGTATTCCCCTGTATTCCCCTGTATTCCCCTGTATTCATATGTATTCCCATGTATTCCCCTGTATTCCCCTGTATACCCCTGTATACCCCTGTATTCCCCTGTATTCATATGTATTCCCATGTATTCCCCTGTATACCCCTGTATACCCCTGTATACCCCTGTATTCCCCTGTATTCATATGTATTCCCATGTATTCCCCTGTATACCCCTGTATACCCCTGTATACCCCTGTATTCCCCTGTATTCATATGTATTCCCATGTATTCCCATGTATTCCCCTGTATTCCCCTGTATTCATATGTATTCATATGTATTCCCATGTATTCCCCTGTATTCCCCTGTATTTGGCTGATGTATGACCTGAGGCGTTCTGTTTCGAAAATGCATCGGAATTATTAAAATTGTTGGAAATCGAAAACTGGATAAAAAACTGAGACTGTTACTAAGAACTGTTGTTAATTCATGTTTATTTTTCGATTAGGCTTGAAAAACTAGAAATAAAAGATCGAAATGAATAATTAGTGATTTATTTTTCCTGTTATAATTAATCATTTCTACCGAAATACAACAAGTTTTAGGAATCTTCTATAGTCCGTGACAGATTGAGTGTTTTGGGAGGTACTTTTTAATTACTGCAGATTGTTTTTGAATTTTTATTATTATTCTTGTTGAAATATCGTGTAACGTAACGGTTATAGAATATTTTTCAAAGGTCGAAAAAACCGCGAAAATAAAGAAGCCAATCAGGTCGCAGGTCTCTTGTTTTGCAACAGCCAATCAGGTGCCTATTTGAATTTCGGACGATGATGAAAAGGCTCTGGAAAAGTTAAGCTAGCTTAAAATGTGCAGTGTTTTCACTTACAAAACTGTGCTAAAACTACGAAAAACACCGGAAATCGCATAAATATTTTTTTATTAAACTTGGCCAAGTAAACAAATCGGTCAATCACAGCGTTCTTCTAAACAGATAAATGCCATGTTATTTATTAAATCGCTATATCGATAAAAAAGGTCATAATAAAAAATTCTTGAAATAAATAAAAGTATATGATCTTCAAGAGAGATTTATCTTTTCTCCAACTTGCCGACATTGAAAAATATTCATTAACTTATGATAACTTAGTCTCACATTTAGAGATGTCAAAGTTTGAAATTTCTGGACTATCACTTTCTTGAAATGACTGTAGGTTATTCAAGCAATGTCTTACTGTAACAATCGGCTCCAGCGAAAACATTTAAAAAACATTAAACAAACACCTTCAGGGATGTTACGCGAGTAAAAATGCCTCGTGAAAACAGCGGCCGTGTTTTCACCAGGCATTTCAACTGGCCTAAAATTCCATAAGGTGTTTGCTGACAGACCAACTTTAGACTATAACTTTAGACTTGTTTTCGACTGTTTTGACTTTTTTAGTGTCTGCGTGAGTAGATCTAGTTACATCCCGTGCATTTCGAAATCATTTATAGTAGAGTTCCGCTATGGCGGAAATGGTTATTCGAGTTGATAATTTTAACACGTGTGCATATCAATGTCGGTAACTTCTGCCGTCTCAGCAACTATGAAAGTTTCCTCTCACAACGACTATAACCGAGGGCCAAAAGGTCTACATATGAATACAGGGGAACACAGGGGAATACATGGGAATACATATGAATACAGGGGAATACAGGGGTATACAGGGGAATACAGGGGAATACAGGGGAATACAGGGGAATACAGGGGAATACAGGGGAATACAGGGGAATACAGGGGAATACAGGGGAATACAGGGGAATACAGGGGATTACAGGGGAATACATATGAATACATATGAATACAGGGGAATACAGGGGAATACAGGGGAATACAGGGGAATACATATGAATACAGGGGAATACAGGGGAATACAGGGGAATACATATGAATACAGGGGAATACAGGGGTATACAGGGGAATACAGGGGTATACAGGGGAATACAGGGGAATACAGGGGAATACAGGGGAATACATATGAATACAGGGGAATACATATGAATACAGGGGAATACAGGGGAATACAGGGGATTACAGGGGTATACATATGGTTATTATGATACCCACTTAGAGTATTTCGATCGATTACATTTACGACAAATGAAGTACTTACCAATAGAACAGGCGCGCATGCCAAAAACAAAAAAAATGGCGGCAATCGTGTGATGTTGTTGTTTTTGTTTCGTTTTTTATTGCGTGAAAACTAGACGTGCATTATTTATCGTACTCAACTAATATTATGGATACCACCGAGAGTTTATTTTCCTTGGAAGTACACATAGAAAGCATCGATCGATTGAAGGTTTCATGCGTTATTCCTGCGGTAAGCTTTCGTCTTCTCGACTTTCCGTCCTTAATAATCCATCTCATCTCTCCTGCCAACGTGCAAAAACTACGCGAGAAATCACAAGTACAAGGCTTCAACAAGGACATGATAGAAACGGAATTCAAGGATCGCTATGGGAGCATCTCTTTCACCAAAGGAAAGTCTTGTCTTTTTAGTGCTAACGTTGTAAACTTGCAAAGTCAATTACAGTTGACTCCGTTGTATTTAATGCTGCTTGACGTTTGGCATAAAAAGCCTAAGTTAGTTGGCAGTACAATGATTCCTTTAAAGAACACTATTGATAAAATAGCAGCTGATGTGGAACAGTTACAGGGGAATACATATGAATACAGGGGAATACAGGGGAATACAGGGGAATACAGGGGAATACAGGGGAATACAGGGGAATACAGGGGAATACAGGGGAATACATATGAATACATATGAATACAGGGTAATACAGGGTAATACAGGGGAATACATATGAATACAGGGGAATACAGGGGAATACAGGGGAATACAGGGGAATACATATGAATACAGGGGAATACAGGGGAATACAGGGGAATACAGGGGAATACATGGGAATACAGGGGAATACAGGGGAATACAGGGGAATACAGGGGAATACAGGGGAATACAGGGGAATACAGGGGATTACAGGGGATTACAGGGGAATACATATGAATACATATGAATACAGGGGAATACAGGGGAATACAGGGGAATACAGGGGAATACATATGAATACAGGGGAATACATATGAATACAGGGGAATACAGGGGTATACAGGGGAATACATATGAATACAGGGGAATACAGGGGTATACAGGGGAATACAGGGGTATACAGGGGAATACAGGGGAATACAGGGGAATACAGATGAATACATATGAATACAGGGGAATACAGGGGAATACAGGGAAATACAGGGGAATACATATGAATACAGGGGAATACATATGAATACAGGGGAATACGGGGGAATACAGGGGAATACATATGAATACAGGTGAATACAGGGGAATACATATGAATACAGGGGAATACATATGAATACAGGGGAATACAGGGGAATACAGGGGAATACAGGGGAATACAGGGGAATACAGGGGAATACATATGAATACATATGAATACATGGGAATACAGGGGAATACAGGGGAATACAGGGGGGTACAGGGGAATACAGGGGAATACATGGGAATACAGGGGAATACATATGAATACATATGAATACAGGGGAATACAGGGGAATACAGGGGAATACAGGGGAATACATATGAATACAGGGGAATACAGGGGAATACAGGGGAATACAGGGGAATACAGGGGAATACAGGGGGATACAGGGGAATACAGGGGAATACAGGGGAATACATATGAATACAGGGGAATACAGGGGAATACATGGGAATACAGGGGAATACATATGAATACAGGGGAATACAGGGGAATACAGGGGAATACAGGGGAATACAGGGGAATACAGGGGATTACATATGAATACATATGAATACAGGGTAATACAGGGGAATACAGGGGAATACATATGAATACAGGGGAATACAGGGGAATACAGGGGAATACATATGAATACAGGGGAATACAGGGGAATACAGGGGAATGCAGGGGAATACAGGGGAATACATATGAATACATATGAATACAGGGGAATACAGGGGAATACAGATGAATACAGGGGAATACAGGGGAATACAGGGGAATACAGGGGAATACATATGAATACAGGGGAATACAGGGGAATACAGGGGAATACAGGGGAATACAGGGGAATACATGGGAATACAGGGGAATACATGGGAATACATATGAATACATATGAATACAGGGGAATACAGGGGAATACAGGGGAATACATATGAATACAGGGGAATACAGGGGAATACAGGGGTATACAGGGAATACAGGGTTATACAGGGGAATACAGGGGAATACAGGGGAATACAGATGAATACATATGAATACAGGGGAATACATATGAATACAGGGGAATACAGGGGAATACAGGGGAATACATATGAATACAGGTGAATACAGGTGAATACATATGAATACAGGGGAATACATATGAATACAGGGGAATACAGGGGAATACAGGGGAATACAGGGGAATACAGGGGAATACAGGGGAATACAGGGGAATACAGGGGAATACATATGAATACATATGAATACATGGGAATACAGGGGAATACAGGGGAATACAGGGGAATACAGGGGTATACAGGGAATACAGGGTTATACAGGGGAATACAGGGGAATACAGGGGAATACAGATGAATACATATGAATACAGGGGAATACAGGGGAATACAGGGGAATACATATGAATACAGGGGAATACGTATGAATACAGGGGAATACAGGGGAATACAGGGGAATACAGGGGTATACAGGGAATACAGGGTTATACAGGGGAATACAGGGGAATACAGGGGAATACATATGAATACAGGGGAATACAGGGGAATACAGGGGTATACAGGGGAATACAGGGGAATACAGGGGGATACAGGGGAATACAGGGGAATACAGGGGAATACAGGGGAATACAGGGGAATACAGGGGAATACATGGGAATACATATGAATACAGGGGAATACATATGAATACAGGGGAATACAGGGGAATACAGGGGAATACAGGGGAATACAGGGGAATACAGGGGAATACAGGGGATTACATATGAATACATATGAATACAGGGTAATACAGGGTAATACAGGGTAATACATATGAATACAGGGGAATACAGGGGAATACAGGGGAATACATATGAATACAGGGGAATACAGGGGAATACAGGGGAATACAGGGGAATACATATGAATACATATGAATACAGGGGAATACAGGGGAATACAGATGAATACAGGGGAATACAGGGGAATACAGGGGAATACAGGGGAATACATATGAATACAGGGGAATACAGGGGAATACAGGGGAATACAGGGGAATACAGGGGAATACATGGGAATACAGGGGAATACATGGGAATACATATGAATACATATGAATACAGGGGAATACAGGGGAATACAGGGGAATACAGGGGAATACAGGGGTATACAGGGAATACAGGGTTATACAGGGGAATACAGGGGAATACAGGGGAATACAGATGAATACATATGAATACAGGGGAATACAGGGGAATACAGGAGAATACATATGAATACAGGGGAATACGTATGAATACAGGGGAATACAGGGGAATACAGGGGAATACAGGGGTATACAGGGAATACAGGGTTATACAGGGGAATACAGGGGAATACAGGGGAATACAGATGAATACATATGAATACAGGGGAATACAGGGGAATACAGGGGAATACATATGAATACAGGGGAATACATATGAATACAAGGGAATACAGGGGAATACAGGGGATTACAGGGGTATACATATGGTTATTATGATACCCACTTAGAGTATTTCGATCGATTACATTTACGACAAATGAAGTACTTACCCGTATAACTCTGGGGAAACGGAATTATTCTGCTCCAATTTTGGAGTTCCGGTTTTAACATGAAATGCGCATGCTTAGTTAATATTATAATGATCTGTTGGTTTGGGCATCCTGTGTTACTTAGTACGTTATATGACATTCAAAATATTGTTGACCTAGTAGTATTTTTAATATTTTCTAAGCCAAAATATAAACTTTTTCCTCACTAATAAAACATTTAAAGTTTAGAAAGGTTTTTTAGCGGCCATCAGGATTTATATAATGATATAAAAACGAGTCTAAATCTCCTTCAATTTAGATCGCTTTAACCGTCGATTTATTTATAGTTTTCCAACGGTTATTAGTTTGCTTTCGTGGTACGATTGACCTTTATTAAATAACTGGATGCCAGAGGTCTGAGGATTGTGAAGGTTTAGAATAGTTTAAAGGAGTATTTTGTGTGTATTCTAATTTGCTTCGCGACTCGATAATCATCGCTTCGCGGCGATACAATTTGTCGTCGCTTCGCGACTCGCATTTATTCCATAAATGACGATATTATTCTATCTAGTATTAAAAACCGTTGACGTCGTATTAATCGTAAAATTTACATTTTGAATGTACATTTGTTTACATGATGGACCAATCAGAGCGTTTACTTGGTCTGTTTCCGGTCTGACTATTGTATTTTCAAGGGCCAATCACAATAAGCAGAGAATCCCGGTACCCCAGAGTTATATGTTGCTCGGCACTGCTGGCCAAGAGTAACGCAGGCTCTGGGTTCGAGATTGCTCCACCACAGGCTTTCTCGAGGGGGACATGGGGAGATCTCAACTCCCACCTTCAAACCCTCCCCCCCCCCCCCCCCCCCCTTGACAACAAAAAACGTTCGACAAAATAAACTGCACCGGACACTGCAGCTGTGGAAAAGCAAACACTGCACACCAAAGGCATTTACATGATCACATCAATCACATCAATCAAATCTGCAAAAAAACATACTGCGCTATAAGATCTATTGGTCGTATCCGCAAATATGTTCCTAAAGGTGCCCTGAACATGCTTATTAATTCACTAGTGATATCTCGTCTTGACTTCTGTAACTCTCTCCTCTATGGTCTACCAAAATATCAAACAGATAAACTTCAAAGAATCCAGAACACTGCTGCACGTATAATAACAGGTCAACGCAGGAATGAACACATCACACCTATACTCAAACAACTTCACTGGCTCCCAGTCCAAGCAAGATCTAAATTCAAGCTTCTTCTAATCACCTACAAAATTCTTAATAGCCAATCTGCTGACTACTTAAAATCTACCATCAAGCCATACTGTCCTAAACGAAATCTACGTTCACAAAACCGTTCACTTCTCACAGTCCCTGTTGTAAAAACTAACTATTACGGTGCCCGTTCTTTCAGTTTTGCTGCCCCTTCACTTTGGAACTCATTACCTGATGACATTAAAAACGCTAAATCATTATCTTCATTTAAGTGTAAACTCAAGTCCTTCCTCTTTTCACAATATTTTGTATAATTAATCACTTTTATTTAATTTATACATGTAAGGCGCATTGAGAATAGAAATGCGCCATATAAACACATTAAATTATTATTATTATTACATCACTGCAACACCGCACTTAATTTGAGAATTTTTTCCCAACACCGCAAAAAATATTCATCAACACCGCAAAACCGCAATCCCCCATGTCCCGCTCTTTCTCGTCAAAACATAAACAAACAATAAACAAAAGAAATTTTCATTGTACCTTCCGTAACTCGTGGATTAAAAATCCTCGAGTTATTGAACGGGAGGTGTACGAAAGCCGAGAAGGGCCACTCATTTCTGACTTCTTGTTTTTGATTTCCGACTTTGAAATTTCCGACTTTGAGATTTCTAGCCTGCGTGGCCGGCTCTTGGGTAATTGGGGACGAGGAGGGGAGGGTAGGGGGTGGAGGAGGAAGGAAAGGGAAAGGAGAGCCTGCTAGCAAACCCCACTTTTTCGTGTACCTGCGGCCGCCAGAGGCGATAGAATGAGTTCAGATAGTTTCTAAACAACGTAAACTGCAGGGTTTGAGGCATTGTATAACATAGTTTTATTTCAAATGATATAGGTATTAAAATAATAAAAGATTTGATAATATGAAGTCGCTCGCTCTTGTTTACAAACTCAACGCACGACACGTAAAAGTGACAACTTCCAGATCACTTCCTGTAAGCTCTGTTGTATGCTCTGATTGGCTGAATAATTTGATGTTTTGAAGTGTCTTGAAGTAGGCGGGTACACGAAAAAGTGGGGTTTTCTAGCAGGCTCTCCTTTCCCTCCACCCCCCACCCCTCCCCTCCCCTCCCCTCCCCTCCTCTTCCCCAAGAGCCGGCCATGCAGGCTATGAGATTTCCGACTTTGAAATTTCTGACTTTAAAATTTCCGACTTTGAAATTTCTGACTTTGAAATTTCCGAGTTTGAAATTTCTGATTTTGAAACGTTTGAGTTTAAAGGAGTAGTGGCATGCTGGGTAAATGATAATAAACAGTTTGGTACTAGACTTAAGTTTGCAGTTGTTTTAGAGGGATTTATACTCTATATCAGTCATGCGAAAGGTATCAATCTTCTTTCCATTTCTGGTGTTGCTAATGTTGATAAAAATTCCAGTTTCGTCGTGTGTTTTGCCAGCATACACAGCAGCACATCAGCCTAGCAGCAAGTTAGCAAGAGAAGAGAACTCATACAGAATTACTTCGAACAAGGTTATACCAATGCCGAGATATCCATTTTTTATAAAATATATATGTAATTCTTAAGTACTTATGTTTTTTCTAAAAGACATATATGTGACTCTAAGTGATCATGTAAGAGTGTTTGTTTATAGTTTAGGTTGTGTTTTCCTTTGAGATCAAAGGAAAATGTATATTTAAGTGTACATATAATTATACTTAAAAGTTTTTGTTTTTTAGAAAATGTATGTTTTTTTGTAGGAAATATGTTGTAAATTCGTTATTTTCTATAAAAATGTATGTGTATTGTGAGTGTTATTATTAAACGTATATGAAGAAGTGTTTGCTTAATATTTTATCCTCCGTGGAAGTTTCGATATAATGTACGAGTTATACGGAGTTATACTGTCGGAAAAAGTGAAGTTTGAAGAATGTGCGTATAATGTGAAGTTAGGTCATCTGTATTTAGTATAATTGTGAATAGAATATGGAGAGTGCGTGGTGAGTGGATATAAATGGCGTACATTAGTGTAAATCTGGTTTGTTAATTCTATAAATGGTTAAAAAACGTGGGTTAGGAGTTGAGGTTGCGGGACTTGGGGATCGTGAGCTCACTAGTAGGGAAAACAGAACTTCTCAGGGTCCAAAATGTAAGAAAAACTGTGGAACATTTTGTGAGTAGTTGAGACAATCCCATAAAACTCTTCAGGGACAAGATATGGGACAGTTAAAGAACTAACGTGTTTCATAACAATCAGACCTCTTAGCGATGAAGTAGTGGAGAGAAGTTCATGTCTGCTGATTTGACCTCTATTATCAATGACATATGCAATCACTTGATCAATTCCCAGCATTCTACAGTTCCTATGACTTCCGATATTTGAACCCATAAATTTCAAAGTTGGAAATCTCAAAGTCAGAAATTTCAAAGTCGGAAATCAAAAAGTAGAAGTCAGAAATGAGTGGCTCTTCTCGGCTTTCGTAGGAGGTGTCACTCACTCACTCACTGGAGTGACTGCAGTAGCATTGTTTGAGCCCGAACATACTGGTCAGCGTACACTGAAAATAACAGTTACCTTCCTGGCTCCCTTTATTTTTCCAAAAATGTATATTTGCGTTGTTTAGATTTTTCTGAAAGTCAATCTACTTTGTAAAAAGAATCATGAATTTATTTTTAAAAAAAATCGATAAATCAATGTAAATTGTGCTCTCCCTCGCAGACGTTTTTACAGAAGCGTTGCGTGACGACACTAGAAACGGCTGCGGGGCAACTATACAAATTGCATATCTCCACTTATTGACTTGTTTTAAACATTATAGTGTTTCAAAAAGCTTTATGTTTTGGAAGGTAATGTATTTTGAGGGCATCAATGGAAAATGATGATTTTCTAGAATGACAAGATATGACGGCAAGGTGACGGTTTTACGGCTAAATAACCAGTGAAAAAAAAAATCCCGATAAAGCAATCGTGGATTGGCCACGTAACACCACAGGCAGTCAGGTCAATCCACGAGTTTACCATAGGGTTGCTCTCAATATCCACTAAATAAAAATGTCTACATTTTAATTTTTTTTATATGGTTTGGATGTCTCGCTCTAGCAGACACTGTGTAGGTAATGGAATAGAGAACATTCTATCATTCATTTTATAAACAAATAAATTTTGTCAAAAAATATGCATGCATTCTTTTTAAAAGTTCCAATTCTATTGAAAATTACTATAAGCTTAGCACTGACATTATTTTTAAACTTATTGACTTCCTTGTTTTCAATTTAAATTTTCATTAAAAATGAGTTATATACTTGTCAATGCTATGCCTTAAAGTGAGCAAATAGTCTATCCATCACACCGATAAGAACAATATTATTTAGTGCAATTAAATACTTCCACAGCCCCTGTATTAGTACTATTTTGTTCTAGAACCATTTCATTAACCCACGAAACACACTTTAGTGCATGTGTCACTCTTTAATACACCTTAATTCCATTGTATTCTTTTGTTGTTATTTGACTTAAGCTAATACACTATGTTTCGTGGGTTAATGAAAACAACTCTATTTAATTAGTAATCTATATTTCACAGTCTTATTGTTTGCACTCTAATCATCATATTGTTCATTATCATCCCAAATAATAATTACAACAGTACAACAACAATGATAATAATATTAATAACTTATTTTATATTGTCAAATTCTATATATATGCTCATCAAAAACAATAACCTAAATCACAATATTAATATATATGAACAAAAATAGATAAATATTTATCTATCCAAATGAAATAACAACAATATTTCTTACTGCAGTTTTCAACTTTCTGCGAAACTCAGACATTTGATTGCATGCAAAAGACCTTTGCCATAAATGGCGGAAATGACTTTTACAAGTTAACAAATATTTTATTTTAGCTCTGTCATATGAAACAACTATGATCAGCAATAGAGGTTCATGGAAAGTTTCACTGCTCTGTGCAACATGCTAATAAAGATGTTATCAATTAAAAATGTAAAGATTTCTGTCATTTTGGTGCATTTTCCAATTTCTTAACTCAAAGCTTCTTGAAAATATTTTATATTAAAATTTCTTTTTCTCAAATTATTGCAATGGTGAATGTCTATTCTATGATAGCTTTCTTTTCCTTGCATCAGCAATTTTATATATATTATGATAATTAGTTGGTGGCCATTAAGACAAAGGTCTATTTTATTATTCATTTGGCAGTTCATAATTATTTTTGCCTTTCAAACCATAAATTTAGCCTGGCATTTGGCCATTGGCAGGCATCTATTTTGAGCCCTGATAGGGCATCACAGATAATATATCACTTTAATAAGTAGATGGTTATTGGTGGAGCTAGTACCTTGTAATCGAGACAATCAAGCACAATAGCTAGGGTGACATGAAGGATATACCAAGTATACAGCTATTTCGTTGACACTGAATAGCGATTCCAAGACCAAAGGGCATTGTGGGTCACATTAATTTGAAATAAAAATATATATATAGAACAGGTTCCCATTTAAATCTGTACTTTCCCATTTAAATCTGTACTTATGCAAATTTTGTTGATGTGTGCTAAACACACAGATTAACCAATCAGAGAACTTCACTTCAGAAATAATATACTCTGATTGGTTGATCTGTGTGTTTAGCACACATCAACACAATTTGCATAAGTACAGATTTAAATGGGAACCTGTTATAGACATATTTACTCCCCTTAACTTGCTCGTATATTGTTTTGAATGGAATACATTAAAATTAAAATAAATAATTATTAATTCTAAACAATATTACATGACCCAAAATGCATTTCAGTCTTGCAATACACTTTTCAGTCTTGCAATATACAGAATTCTATGTATTTTTAAATAGCTGTACATGTTAGCTTGTGAATACTGAATAGAACATTCCAAGACTGAAATTCATTGAAAAGAGTAATAGGTTGATTTGCTTTCTACATGGATCTGAGACATTGTTTTATCAATATGCACTAAAACTAAAAAAGAAAAGATCAAAACATTTGCCTTCAAAAATTGAATGTACAATGCATTTGGGTCTTAGAATACACTATTTGTTATCAATTATGCACAAGTCAACCTGGCAGATCTATATATTACAAGTTTGGAGTTCTAAATATTTAACTAGACAAAGAAACTCCTTGTTTCTGTAAATTTCTAGCTGTTCAACAGTTTCTGGTTCATTTGACATCACCAAAGCCTGTTTTAGATCATGGTAGGGGTTTTGCTGCTCTTTGCTGCCAATAATGCGGTCATCCAGAATATGATACAGAATGGTCTTTGTATCACCATCATTACTGCAATTATGCACAAACACCATGTTGGAATGTGGCACAGTTGAAAGGCATGTAAATCTGCTAGATGTTTCAGGTAGTCTTATGTCCATGACAGGTTGACCTTGATTAGAGAAGACTCTGATGATGGTATCTAAATGACATTTATCTGCAATGTAGAATTGCCCGTTGTGAAAAATGGCTCTTGAGACTGGTTTTACTAACTGGCGCCTTCCAAACATCTTACTGGACACTCTACAGTCATTGTTGTAGACTACTATGCAAGGGACAGCTACATTATAATTTTCCTCATCACAATTAGCACTTGTGGAAGTAACAATCAATCGGCCTCCATGATCAACAGACACATATGTGAACTTCAGAAAGTCCCTTGGTGTTTCAACTTCAAAGTTAACAAACTGACCATTTTTTCATATAACAGTAAACGATTGTGTGCACGGTTGACAATCACAACTTCATCATCGATAGTAAAGCCAACATCCCAGAGATCTCCATATTTGATGACAATCTTGTGTAAGTAGTCTCCATTACGGTTGTAAAGGTAAACTTCATTTCTTTCTTCCCATAATAGCGCTACATCACCACTTCGAGGGCAAACAGCCATGCGAAATGGTGTAAATTGTAGGGGTACTTCCAAAGGAATTTCTCTTGTGTCATTGTTTTTCGCTGGTTCAGAGCTGCCGCTTCCTGAAGCTGTAGGTTCTGACCCACTAGACTGGAGTGGTTCTTTTTTGTCAGGCTTAACCACTTTTCCAAGATCTTGCTTCACATCTAACTTCTCAAATGTCATTGCAAAGTCTTGGATTTCGTCTACCTCTTGAAGTGAGGGACAGAGAGGGAAACTTGTGTACTCATTCAGCTGTTCTACTAACTCTTTTCTCATTTCTCCCATTTCATTTCTATTCATTATTTCCTCAGCACTTTTCACACATGCAGAGGCCTGATCCATGTGATTTTTCCAATTGTTTCTTTGTTCTTCAAGACGTTCATGGAAATCCAATCCACAGTTTTGTGCAAGATATAAATCGACTTCTTTGAATAGATCTTGTTCCCACTTTCTGATTGAGTCTATTGTTTGCTGGGCATGTTCTGTGACATCTCTCTTTAGTCTTAACCCCTGCTCTTTGTTGTCTTGTATCTTTGACAGCTTCTTTTGGAGTTGTTCTTGAACGTCCTTGTTCTTTGTTATCTCTTCCTTACAACGTGTTAGGGCTTTCACAACGAGTTCCCTCTCTTTCCCCCCTGGAATGTTATCAATGAGTCGAACTAGCAATGTGTTTGTAGCAAATCCTTCCACGCCATTTTGAGGCACATTTGACATCTTTCTACAAACTGGACAACAAATGTGACCATAATGAAAGCCACGAAGAGTCAATTCGCGAAGGCAAGCTTTACAAAAGCTGTGTGCACAGTTCGGTAGCAGCTTTGGTTCTTCAAATATATCACAGCACATGGGGCACGTAAACTCTTCGTCTGCAACTGCCATATGAATACCCTTAGAGTTCGGAGCATATGTCATTATGCGTCTGTTCTTGATACCCCAGTCAATGAATCCTTAACTAATAGATTCAATATAAAGAATTGATGGATATAGTAGCAAATAAAGTTGTCTATAACAAAATAACAAACCCCGGCCCGCGAATACACGAGTCACTACTCATAGAGCCTGCGCTCATCTTGTTCAGCGCAGCCAGTACGGAACGCTCCCACCCCCACCCCACCCCCCAGGCGTCGAAAACAGGTTTAGGCTGGGAGTACGCAGAGATTTTTCATCAGAACCTTTTCTGAAGTTCGAAAGCGGTAGGTCATTATAATATTCTAAAACTTGAAATGCATTATAATTTTCGCCCAAACAAATTCTGACGGAGGTTTTTGTTTGTAAGAGTACATTATTTTTATGGATCGAGTTCCCATTTAATTTTCACAACCAATTTGTGAAAAAAAAAAAGTTATGAAAACTTTGAGATGCATATCCATAATGCGCGCCTTTCGTCTTATGAATGACAACATTGCTAGAAATAGTTGTATAATTGGTTTAATGGAATAAAATTTTCATTACAATCGCTACATAACTTAGCAATGCAAATGTGATTTATATTAATTATCTTCTCAAACTTGAATGCGCGCGCGGAGGGGGGGGGGGGGGGGGGGGGTGTAGGGGGAGGGGAGGGTAAAATAATAATATGATAAAAACCGCACAATCGCACCAAAAGTTGCTAAAAACCGCAACTGCAAGATTTGTAAAACACTAATATCAATGAAAAAATCCGCATAACCGCGCAAAAAATAACGCAAAACTGCAAACCCTTACGCCCCCTCTTTACTAAAGACAACCAAGTTGTAATGTATTGGAAATACCATGCAGGTGAGAAGAATTAAGGAAGATGTCACGCATATTTAATTTTAACCAATTCAACTTCTATTATTTTTATTTTAACTCAAATACAAGTTGTATTTTTCATTTGTTCTTTCATAAAACGTAGGTACACGACTTGGCAGAGATTTCGTTATTTCCCCTCTAGAAGAGAAGGAAAAGAAATGGTTTCTCTTTAATTTACATCAAATAGAAGTTTCTGAAGTACTCTTGTTCATGTGTAAAGTTCTAGGAAGTGTGCAATTTATTGCACAGTGCAATATTTATTTATTAGACAGATTAAGAAAAAATTCTCAATTACTCAGCAAATCAGAAAAGAAAATTTTACACACAGTACATGTGTTATAATTACGTCACATGGCTGTGGCAGAATATTTTCAAACTGTACACTAATGAAATAAATAATAATTAGAAAATGATCACACCCACTCAGCCAATCAGATGACTGTATTTCAGTGTTCTATATCCCATAGTATTTAAATATAGTATTCCACTGGCAAGGCCTTTTTTATAGTTTTGCCACCTCGTCAGTGAAATACTATATGGAAGTTCACAATGCATTATAAGTACTATATAGTAAGCCATATAATAAAATGCTGTTTTGCTATGGTCATGTGATATTTAATTGTGACAACATTATTCGTGGGTGTGATCATATTCAAGACAGTTAGACAAAGGGGGCTTGTGTCCTATGGGACATAGTCTCTCGCATTAGATAGAAGGCCATGCACTTGGGCTATACCCTTGTGGCCTTCTATCTAATGCTCGAGACTCTATATCCCATAGGACACTCGTGTTCATTATCTAATCTTTACTTATTTTATTTTGGGGTATGGTACAGAATACGTAGAGCCAATGACGTAGAGCGCAAACACGACATACAGCTATTTCAAAAAATGTTGAATACTGAATAGCCAATTCCAGGACCAAAGGGCATTGTGGGTCTCATTAATTTGAAATAAAAAAAATAAATATATATAACAATATTTACTCCCCATAACTAGCTCATATATTGCTTTGAATGGAATGCACTAAGAATAAAACAAATAATTATCATTTATTTACTTTAAACTATATAACATAGCCCACAATGTATTTTGGTCTTGCAATGCACTATTCACTATTCTCATTTTTTGAAATAGCTGTATATAAAATAAAATTGTCACTGCAATTAATATTGGTAAGTATTGTTTATTACAGTGCAAACAGTATATTTGTAAAATAGTCAAATCCAAAACACCCCGCCTAGATTAGTATGCTACCTGTGGGTATATGTATTCTAAATTTTAGTCTCATTTTTTTGTGTAAATTTAATTATTGTTCAAATCAAAGAGTTGTTTGTAGGCTGCTTTTTGACTCATAATAACTATATGTTACTTCAACCTTTCAATTTTATTGAATTTTGTTGAGCTTTCGGCTCACGGAGCCATCATCAGGACTGAAAAAATGTTACAATTAGTAATTCATCATCACAATTAACAACAAGCGCACGCTCAAAATATCCTACGTAATGAGCGTTCGCGGTAGCTATTCGCTAATTTACACACAAATAATTAGGAGGTATCGTTCTTCCCTTATCTCTATTAAACAACACGTCCTTCTTTTTAGCTATTTGACACACCTTAATTATTGTTGTTTCTGCAATTTTATGCTAATTCTATTGTTTGATTGGCAGTATTTTGTACTATTTAGTAAATGTATATTTTAAATAGAACTAATCACTACTACCAGGTAATTATTATTATTACTGTGATCAACAAAAAGTCAGTAAAACAATTCTAAATTAAAAATATAAAAGAAAAAGCTTTTGCAATTAATAAGTAAAATCCATTATAAATTCAACTCATCATAGACAAGTTAATTAACATATTGCAGGAGTACGTAGGACTACATCAAGTAAAAATATCCAATAACATTATATTTTTACATGTCTATGACTGCCTTTCAAGTAAAAACATATTTTGCACGATAAAATAACAAAGAACATTTCTTCTGATGGTTGGATAACAAATAACTTATTAAACAGTTTGATGTGAAATATGACTGGATATTTTACTCTTTCACTTGAATTTTGACTAAAGGCTTGTCAAAATACAGCGCTTCACTCATAAAATATTGAGCCATATTTACACATCAAACTGTTTAAAAAGATATAAATATCAGTTTTGGTGTTCTACATGACGGTGCTATTCCTTGTCAACTGATTCCCATATTCTACATGACGGTGCTATTCCTTGTCAACTGATTCCCATATACAGTCATTCATACATAATAATATTTACAAGTTTCAATCAATAATATTTAACTCTACAAAGACATCTTTTGTTTTTGTAAATTTCTAGCTGTTCAGCAGGTCCATCTGGTTCATTTGACATCACCAAAGCCTGTTGTAGACTACGGTAGGGGTTTTGTTGCTTTTTGCTGCCAATGGTGTGATCAACCAGAATATAACAAACGCTTTTATTTATACGATCATGCACAAACACCATGTTGGAATGTGGCATAGTTGAAAGGCATGTTTCATTGCTTGATGTTTCAGGTAGTGGTATGTTTATGACGTGTTGCCCTTGATAAGAGAAGACTTTGATGGTTATAACATCGCATTCATCTGCAATGTAGAATTGCCCATTGTGACAAATAGCTCTAGATGCTGGATGTTTTAACTGGCGCTTTCCAAACATCTTACAGGACACTCCACAAGCATTGTTGTAGACTACTATGCAAGGAACTACTTCATCACCATTATCATCACAAATAGCACTTGTGGAAGTAACAATCAATCGGCCTCCAGAATCAACCGACACATATGTGAACTTCAAAGAGTCCCTAGGCATTTCAACTTCAAAGCTAACAAACTGACCATCTTTTTCATATAAAAGTAAACGATTGTGTGCACGGTTGACAACCACAACTTCATCATCAATAGTAAAGCCAACATCCCAGAGATCTCCATATTTAATGACAATCTTCTTTAAGAAGACTCCATCACTGCTGATAAGGTGAACTTGCCTTTCTTCTTCCCATAATAGTGCTATATCACCACTTCGAGGGCAAACAGCCATGCGAAATGGTGCAAATTGTAGGGGCACTTCCAAAGTAATTTCTCTTTTGCCATTGTTTTTCACTGACACAGATCCACTGCTTGCTGAAGCTGTAGATTCTGACCTTGAACTAGAGCAGAACACAGAAGGGATCTTATGTACAGAATCACTGTTCGCATTTTTGGCAGACAAAAGGGGTTCTTTTTTTCCAGGCTTATCCACTTTTCCAAGATCTTGCTTCACGTGTAGCTTGTCAAATTGCATTGCAAAATCTTGGATTTTGTCTGCCTTTTTAAGTAAGGGACAGAGAGGGAAACTGGAGTACTCATTCAGCTGTTCTATCATAGCATTTTTCATTTCAAGGATTTCTTCCATTTGATTCCTATTCAACATTTCGTCAGCACTTTTCACACATGCAGAGGCCTGATTCATGTAATTTTTCCACTTGTTTCTTAGTCTTTCAAGACGTTCATGGAAATCTAATCCACAGTTTTGTGCAAGATATAAATCGACTTCTTTGCATAGACCTTGTTCCCACTTTCTGATTGAGTCTATTGCTTGCTGGGCATGTTCTGTGATATCTCTCTTTAGTTTTAACCCCTGCTCTTTATTGTCTTGTATCTTTGACAGCTTCTTTTCGAGTTGCTCTTGAACGTCCTTGTTCTTTGTTATCTCTTCCTTACAACATCCTAGGGCTTTCACAACGAGTTGCTTGTCTTTTCGTCCTGGAATGTTATCAATGAGTCGAACTAGCAATGTGTTTGTAGCAAATCCTTCGACGCCATTTTGAGGCACATTCGACATCTTTCTACAAATTGGACATGAAACTTGACCAGAATTTACACTACGAAGATTCAATTCACGAAGACAAGCTTTACAAAAGCTGTGTGCACAGTTCGGTAGCAGCTTTGGTTCTTTAAATATATCACAGCACATGGGGCACGTGAACTCTTCGTCTGCAACTGCCATATGAATACCCTTAGAGTTCGGAGCATATGCCATTATGCGTCTGTTCTTGAAAGGTCACTTAAAGAATCCTTAACTATTAGATTCAATACAAAATGGATGAGGATACAGTAGCAAATCTATTTGTTTATACTGAAAGAAAACTAACACACCCTGTGAATTCACACACAGGCACACCACAGGTAGCCCAAGCTAACTGTCGTGGGCACTGGGAACGAGAATGAAAGTTGAACGTGATACTCAACATCAACCCCAATGAGTTCAATTGACCAATTGAAATGACAAAAAAAATTTTGTTACGTTGAATTTTAAAACGTGCATCTTGAAATGGCTTTTAAAAAGGGCTGATTCTTTACGTAACCGATTACGTAATTAACCATGAATACGACCCGACAACGAGGCAAACACCACAGGAAGCCCAAACAGCACTAGCCTTTATATGCCATCTTGGATTTGAAGGTTAAATTTCGTTTTACTGTTCCAAATCAGCCTTGGCTTTGAGTATATGGTTTGCTCAAGACATTATACAATTGCTAGCTGTTCTTTTATAACGTTTTTACGGAAAGAGTTTTACTAAAACATGTCAATATATTAAAGATCGTGTATACTCGACTCGATCTTCGAATTCTGTACAGCTAGCAGATGATCAGCCAAGTAGATATGAACAACGACATGAAAGCTGGATTATTCCAATAATACGAACTGTCACCAAAGCAAAGAAACAAGTAACTAATATAATTATACGTTTTTGATAAATATTCCGCTCAAATTCTTTACATATTTTTTAAACATATTTTCAAAACATAATTCACATATCAAGTCAGGTCCTTCAAACAATCTTTGAAAAACATCTCAAAAGGAACTCATTTGTAGTATATTCACGCATTATTAATTATATATAGCTAGTTCTATATTTAAAGTTTCATTATTATTTACAGTGACTACTCGAACCAAGGCCACCCAAACAAATTTTTCACAAATCATCCAATCACGTCCAAGTATCTAAACAATGGAATTACGAGAAATTTGTGATTCAGAAAATTTTACTGTCGAAATACAATATCAAAGTGTCAAGAAAATCACCAGAATTATCTTGTATAGGGATTGAATAATTTGTGAAAAATTTGTTCGGGTGGCCTTGGTTCGAGTAGTCGTCTGTAATAGTAGCATTATCATTTTATATAAAAAAGTTACTGAAATTTAAAGATTTATTATTATTATTACATATACATATTAGATGTAGACAACATCTGAATTAAATACAATATTGTCCAATTTCGTCTACCGGTATTGTTATATTGCTATTGTTGTTACTTTATGCAGAAAATTGCTTACGTTTATTATTCATTTTTATTAAATTAAATATACTTTTAGTGATTTTAAGTCAATGCCTTGTCTTTTCAATATAATCTAACATTTATTATTTTCATATGAAATTCTGTTATTTTTTAAATATAGCCTACATAGTCAACATGAAAAGTGGAACTTAATGTTCTAACAATCCACAAGTTGGCCAATGGGCGCCTTGATTTAGGCGAGTGGTAGCTATAGCCTGCGTGCAGCCAAACACAAAAACCCTAAACTGGGGTTTTGGTTTTGTGTTCGGCTGCACGCAGGCTAGTGGTAATCTGAAAACTTACACAAAACTTTAAAAACAGTCTTTAATTTTTTCATGTATACATATTATTAGTGTGACAACTTCATCCAAGGCAATCCAAACAAATTTCAAAATTAAGAATACTTTTTAGATATTTAAACAAAAAGCTTGTGCAGTGTTCTCAAGCTAAGATATTTCTTATTCAATCTTGATGTTTTGTGTTCACATATAATCAAAATGATAAGCTATTTTTTAGAAAAAAAGCTATTTTAAAGATTCTAATGTTTGCATTCTTGATCGAGATTGGATAACTTTGCTTAGGAGGCCTCGGTTGAAGTCGTTGCACTGTATTATGTAATTATGATTTATTGTTCAATTTGCAATTAATTTGCACACATTTGTTTTTCGACTGATTTTTTTTGCCCGGTATATGATAAATAGGTAATTGTATGGTGAAATTAAAGATTCATTTCCTTTGTTTTATTTTTCAAAATTTTGAAAATTGCCATAGTAAATGTTTCACAACAGGGGTACTTTGAAAAGCATCATGAAATTATGGTTTCCTATGCAAAATTGAATACTCATCTTTGTTCTATATGTGCTTTATAATAATATTGTTCCTTGTCAAATTTGTTCATATTGTATTATATTACAACTAGTTTGTAGTTCTAATTAATAATATTTAACTTCATAAAGACAGTCTATATCTTGATAAATTTCTAGCTGTTCAACAGGCCCATCTGGCCTACTCGACAACACCAAAGCCTGTCCCAGGTAGCGGTAGGGGTTTTGTTGCTCTTTTCTACCAATAATGCAATCTTCGAGAATATGATAAAGAATGCTCCTTCTTTCATCGTCACCACTTACACTATGCACAAACACCATGTTGGAATGTGGCACAGTTGAAAGGCATGCAAACCTGCTAGATGTTTCAGGTAGTGGTATGTCTCTGACGTGTTGCCCTTGATTAGAGAAGACTCTGATGATGGTTGTTAAATCACATTTATCTGCAATGTAGAATTGCCCATTGTGAAAAATGGCTCTTGAGACTGGTTTGACTAACTGGTGCCTTCCAAACATCTTACAGGACACTCTACATTCATTGTTGTAGACTACTATGCAAGGGACAGCTACATTATAATTTTCCTCATCACAACTAGCACTTGTGGAAGTAACAATCAATCGGCCTCCAGAATCAACCGACACATATGTGAACTTCAGAAAGTCCCTTGGTGTTTCAACTTGAAAGTTAAAAAACTGACCATCTTTTTCATATAAAAGTAAATGATTTTGTGCACGGTTAACAACCACAACGTCATCATCGATAGTAAAGCCAACATCCCAGAGATCTCCATATTTGATGAAAATCTTCTGTAAGAAGACTCCATCACTGCTGTAAAGGTGAACTTGCCTTCTTTCTCTCCATAATAGTGCTACATCACCACTTCTAGGGCAAAAAGCCATGCGAAATGGTGTAAATTGTAGGGATACTTCAAAAGTAATTTCTCTTGTATCACTGTTTTTCGCTGGTTCAGATCTACCACTTCCTGAAGCTGTAGGTTCTGATCCACTAGACAGGAGTGGTTCTTTTTTGTCAGGCTTAACCACTTTTCCAAGATCTTGCTTCACATCTAACTTCTCAAATTTCATTGCAAAGTCTTTGATTTCGTCTACCTCTTGAAGTGAGGGACAGAGAGGGAAACTGGAGTACTCACTCAGCTGTTCTACTATAGCTTTTCTCTTTGCCAGGATTTCTCCCATTTCATTTCTTTCCATCATTTCCTCAGCACTTTTTACACATGCAGATGCCTGATCCATGTGATCTTCCCACTTTTTTGTTTCTTCTTCAAAACGTTTATGGAAATCCAATCCACAGTTGTGTGCAAGATATAAATCGACTTCTTTGCATAGATCTTGTTCCCACTTTCTGATGGAGTCTATTGTTTGCTGGGCATGTTCTGTGATATCTCTCTTTAGTTTTAACCCCTGCTCTTTATTGTCTTGTATCTTTGACAGCTTCTTTTCAAGTTGGTCTTGAACGTCCTTGTTCTTTGTTATCTCTTCCTTACAGCGTGTTAGGGCTTTCACAACGAGTTGCTTGTCTTTTTGTCCTGGGATGTTATCAATGAGTCGAACTAGCAATGTGTTTGTAACAAATCCTTCGACGCCATTTTGAGGCACATTTGACATCGTTCTACAAACTGGACATGAAACTTGACCAGAATCAAAACTACGAAGAGTCAGTTCGCGAAGGCAAGCTTTGCAATAGCTGTGTGAACAGTTCGGTAGCTGCTTTGGTTCTTCAAATATATCACAGCACATAGGACAAGTGAACTCATCGCCTGGAACTTTCATATGAATGTCCTTAGAGTCCATAGAGTTCGGAGAATTTCCCATTATGCGTCTATTCTTAATACAAAGTTAATGAATCCTTAACTAATAGATTCAATATAAAGAATTGAAGGATATAGTAGCAAGTCAAGTTGTCAATAACAAACCCCGCGCATGCATTTGCACACTACAGATAGAGCCCGCGCTCATCTTGTTCAGCGTAGTTACGGAACGCTCCGGTTAGGACCTGGGTTAGGACTTCATGTAACATACACATAGTGGTTTCCTATATTTCTTTGTATATATGTGTTCCATAACCATACATAAATATACATAGGCATACATAGACATACATAGCCATATATGGCCATACATACACATACATACACATACATAGCCATACATAGCCATACATAGCCATACATAGCCATACATAGCTATACATAGCCATACATAGCCATACATAGGCATACATAGCCATACATAGCCATACATAGCCATACATAGCCATACATAACCATACATAGCCATACATAGCCATACATAGGCATACATAGGCATACATAGCCGCATACATAGCCATACATAGGCATACATAGGCATACATAGGCATACATAGGCATACATAGCCATACATAGCCAAACATAGGCATACATAGGCATACATAACCATGCATAGCCATTAAACTGTTGAAAACTGAAAACTGTTTTTGTAAAAATAAAAAAAGAGCTATGTGGTAAACATTGATTTGTACGTAAACAAAAAAGGGAAAAGAAAAAGAAAAGAAAACAGGAGGAGTGAGGAGTGACAAAGAAGTACGTGTGAAATATGAAAATAAAATGAAAATAAAAATTAATAAAAAATATACAAATCAACCAATTAATCAATCAACCAACAGCCATTCAATGAATTGATCAATTTATCAATCAATAAGTAAATAAAGAAGTAAATGATTAAATAAATAAGTAAATCAATCAATCAATAACAAATAAACAAAAAAATAGATATACAGATTGAAAATAAATAGATAAATAAAATGAAAAAAAAAGAGTAAAAAAAATAAAAAATGAGTGAAAGGATAAATGAAGAAATGAGGAATGAAGAATGGATGAAGAATAAAAGATGAAAGATGGATGGATGAATGGATGATGGATGATGGATGAATGGATGATGAATTATGAATGATGGATGATGAATGAAGGATGATGGATGAATGAATGATGAATGATGAATGATGAATGATGGATGATGAATGATGGATGATGAATGATGGATGAATGAATGATGGATGATGAATGATGAATGATGGATGAATGAATGATGGATGAATGATGGATGAATGGATGATGAATGATGAATGATGAATGATGAATGATGGATAAATGAATGATGAATGATGGATGCATGAATGAATGATGGATGATGAATGATGGATGAATGCATGATGGATGAATGAATGATGGATGATGAATGATTGATGATGGATGAATGGATGAATGATGGATGACGAATGATGGATGAATGGATGATGGATGACGAATGATGGATTAATGAATGATGGATGATGAATGATGGATTAATGAATGAATGATGGATGAATGGATGATGGATGACGAATGATGGATTAATGAATGAATGATGGATGAATGAATGATGGATGATGAAAGATGGATGGATGATAGATGGATGAATGATGGATGACGAATGATGGATGAATGGATGATGGATGACGAATGATGGATTAATGAATGATGGATGATGAATGATGGATTAATGAATGAATGATGGATGAATGGATGATGGATGACGAATGATGGATTAATGAATGAATGATGGATGAATGAATGATGGATGATGAATGATGGATGGATGAATGGATGATAGATGGATGAATGATGGATGACGAATGATGGATGAATGGATGATGGATGACGAATGATGGATTAATGAATGATGGATGATGAATGATGGATTAATGAATGAATGATGGATGAATGGATGGATGATGGATGATGGATTAATGAATGATGGATGAATGAATGATGGATGATGAATGATGGATGAATGAATGATGGATGATGAATGATGGATGAATGGATGGATGATGGATGATGGATTAATGAATGAATGATGGATGAATGGATGGATGATGGATGACGAATGATGGATTAATGAATGATGGATGATGAATGATGGATTAATGAATGATGGATGATGAATGATGGATGATGGATGATGAATGATGAATGATGGATGATGAATGATATAGATGGAAAACTAATAAATAAATAAATAGATGAATAGATAAATACAAAATACATGGACAAAAGGTAAAAAAAAAATGAAATGAATGAGTAAATTGATAAATAAACAGATGAAGAATGGATGAATATATAAATAAAGGAATGTTGTAGTGGCAATAAAGTGGGTGAAAGTGAGTGGATACGAATAAAGTGAAGGGCTAGGTGAATGTAGATGAATGATGAATGTTGACGAATATAAATAATGATGATATGGTAATGAGAAATTAGATTGGTGGTGGTAATGATAGGAGTGATAAAAAAGACTGTAACGAGAATGTAGAAGGCAGCTCGAGTAGAAACAAGGTAGTAGTGCATGGGTGAGGAATAGGTCAATGTTAAAACACATTAATTTACTCATTATCATCATTATTATTATTCATAACATATTTTTATTCTTACTTTTCTTTTATGAATTTCTTTCACCATTATCATACCACTGTTATCACTCCACATGTACACCTACAGTTGATTCATATGCATCACCCTTGCATTCATTAAGATATTTCCTTTACATTCCACATACTATATCGTTCCAATTCCACCTCAGTTTAAACCCCACATATATTCACACTTGCCACGACATGCACTCTACAACTCTTATATCCCCACCCACCTTCCCTCAATTGATGTGTTGGTAGGAATATCTGATTTTTAGCATGTCATTTAGGATTGACCTTAAATCTTACCCATTTGCATACATTTATTTTTTATTTACATACAGGTCAAAGCATTTGCACATGACTCTTTTTTTTTTTTTACATAAAAACAATTTCGAAGTCTTCAGTTTAACTTCGATCATCTTAAAAATATAGCATGCGGTCGTTATTACGGGATAAAAATTCTCAAAATCAAATGTTCTTTTTTTCATTTTCGCGAAAATTGATTTCATTAGAAAATAATTCTGCACCCAAATCGCGAAAAAAGACACACAAGATAGGCCGACCATCATTTCACACGCGAAAATTAGTACCATGGTACGCATTAATTTGTGTATCATACTCAATCGTTGAGATGTAGTTTTTTTCATTTTTTATAAACGGCTAAAAGAGTTGAGAGAGCTCAAATATCTGAAATATTATCTGAAATAAGTATAGTTATAAAACATGCAGTATACAAACTTGCATATACCCTGCATATACCCGCTATATAAATACATTATCATTATTATCATTATGCCTATGTAGGGCTATGCATGGCTATGTTTGCCTATTTATGGCTTTGTATGCCTATGTATGCCTATGTATGGCTATGTATGCCTATGTATGGCTATGTATGCCTATGTATGGCTATGTATGGCTATGTATGCCTATGCATGCCTATGTATGGCTATGTATGCCTATGTTTGCCTATTTATGGCTTTGTATGAATGTATCTAAATATTTTCTCAAAATCTTTGTTTAAAAAATTTCAAGATGGCGTCCATGTGATCACGTGACTTCGTTTCCATGGCAACAGATATATTCATGGAAAGTTTCACTGCATGGCTATGTAAGCCCATGTATGCCTATGTATGGCTATGTATGGCTATGTATGCCTATGTATGCCTATGCATGCCTATGTATGGCTATGTATGCCTATGTTTGCCTATTTATGGCTTTGTATGCCTATGTATGCCTATGTATGGCTATGTATGCCTATGTATGGCTATGTATGCCTATGTATGGCTATGTATGGCTATGTATGCCTATGCATGCCTATGTATGCCTATGCATGGCCATGCATGGTTATGTATGGCTATGTATGTCTATATACATATCTATCTATGTCTATGTATATTTATGTATGGTTATGGGACACATATATACAAATAAATATAGGAAACCACTATGTGTGTGTTACATGAAGTGGTACCTTAACAGTTACCGTCCTGGCTCCCTTTATTTTTCAAAAAATGTATATTTGCGTTGTTTAGATTTTTCTGAAAGTCAATCTACTTGAATTTATTTTTAAAAAAAATCGATAAATCAATGTAAATTGTGCTCTCCCTCGCCGACGTTTTTACAGAAGCGTTGCGTGACGACACTAGAAACGGCTGTGGGGCAACTATATAAATTGCATATCTCCATTTATTGACTTGTTTTAGACATTAGTGTTTCAAAAAGCTTTATGCTTTGGAAGGTAATGTATTTTGAGGGCATCAACGGAAAATGATGATTGTCTAGAATGGCAAGATATGACGGCAAGGTGACGGTTTTACGGCTAAATAACCAGTGAAAAAAAAATACCGATAAAGCAATCGTGGATTGGCCATGTACCACCACAGGCAGCCCAGGTCAATCCACGAGTTTACCATAGGGTTGCTCTCAATATCCACTAAATAAACATTTCTACATTTTTTTTTTTTATATGGTTTGGATGTTTCGCTCTAGCAGACACTGTGTAGGTAATGGAATAGAGAACATTCTATCATTCATTTTATAAACAAATAAATTTTGTCAAAAATATGCATGCATTCTTTTTAAAAGTTCCAATTCTATTGAAAATTACTATAAGCTTAGCACTGACATTATTTTTAAACTTATTGACTTCCTTGTTTTCAATTTAAATTTTCATTAAAAATGAGTTATATACATGTCAATGCTATGCCTTAAAGTGAGCAAATAGTTTATCCATCACACCGATAAGAACAATATTATTTAGTGCAATTAAACACTTCCACAGCCCCTGTATTAGTACTATTTTGTTCTAGAACCATTTCATTAACCCACGAAACACACTTTAGTGCATGTGTCACTCTTTAATGCACCTTAATTCCATTGTATTCTTTTGTTATTATTTGACTATCACACTTAAGCTAATACACTATGTTTCGTGGGTTAATGAAAACAACTCTATTTAATTAGTAATCTATATTTCAGTCTTATTGTTTGCACTCTAATTATCATATTGTTCATTATCATCCCAAATAATAATTACAAGAGTACAACAACAATGATAATAATATTAATAACTTATTTTATATTGTCAAATTCTGTATATATATGCTCATCAAAAACAATAACCTAAATCACAATATTAATATATATGAACAAAAATAGATAAATATTTATCTATCCAAATGAAATAACAACAATATTTCTTACTGCAGTTTTCAACTTTCTGCGAAACTCAGACATTTGATTGCATGCAAAAGACCTTTGCCATAAATGGCGGAAATGACTTTTACAAGTTAACAAATATTTTATTTTAGCTCTGTCATATGAAACAACTATGATCAGCAATAGAGGTTCATGGAAAGTTTCACTGCTCTGTGCAACATGGTAATAAAGATGTTATCAATTAAAAATGTAAAGATTTCTGTCATTTTGGTGCATTTTCCAATTTCTTAACTCAAAGCTTCTTGAAAATATTTTATATTAAAATTTCTTTTTCTCAAATTATTGCAATGGTGAATGTCTATTCTATGATAGCTTTCTTTTCCTTGCATCAGCAATTTTATATATATTATGATAATTAGTTGGTGGCCATTAAGACAAAGGTCTATTTTATTATTCATTTGGCAGTTCATAATTATTTTTGCCTTTCAAACCATAAATTTAGCCTGGCATTTGGCCATTGGCAGGCATCTATTTTGAGCCCTGATAGGGCATCACAGATAATATATCACTTTAATAAGTAGATGGTTATTGGTGGAGCTAGTACCTTGTAATCGAGACAATCAAGCACAATAGCTAGGGTGACATGAAGGATATACCAAGTATACAGCTATTTCGTTGACACTGAATAGCGATTCCAAGACCAAAGGGCATTGTGGGTCACATTAATTTGAAATAAAAATATATATATAGAACAGGTTCCCATTTAAATCTGTACTTTCCCATTTAAATCTGTACTTATGCAAATTTTGTTGATGTGTGCTAAACACACAGATTAACCAATCAGAGAACTTCACTTCAGAAATAATATACTCTGATTGGTTGATCTGTGTGTTTAGCACACATCAACACAATTTGCATAAGTACAGATTTAAATGGGAACCTGTTATAGACATATTTACTCCCCTTAACTTGCTCGTATATTGTTTTGAATGGAATACATTAAAATTAAAATAAATAATTATTAATTCTAAACAATATTACATGACCCAAAATGCATTTCAGTCTTGCAATACACTTTTCAGTCTTGCAATATACAGAATTCTATGTATTTTTAAATAGCTGTACATATCAGCTTGTGAATACTGAATAGAACATTCCAAGACTGAAATGCATTGAAAAGAGTAATAGGTTGATTTGCTTTCTACATGGATCTGACACATTGTTTTATCAAGTATGCACTAAAACTGAAGAAAAGATCAAAACATTTGCCTTCAAAAATTGAATGTACAATGCATTTTGGTCTTAGAATACACTATTTGTTATCAAGTATTCACAAGTCAACCTGGCAGATCTATATATTACAAGTTTGGAGTTCTAAATATTTAACTAGACAAAGAAACTCCTTGTTTCTGTAAATTTCTAGCTGTTCAACAGTTCCTTCTGGTTCATTTGACAACACCAAAGCCTGTTTTAGATCATGGAAGGGGTTTTGTTGCTCTTTGCTGCCAATAATGCGGTCATCCAGAATATGATACAGAATGGTCCTTGTATTACCATCATTACTGCAATTATGCACAAACACCATGTTGGAATGTGGCACAGTTGAAAGGCATGTAAATCTGCTAGGTGTTTCAGGTAGTCTTATGTCCATGACAGGTTGCCCTTGATTAGAGAAGACTCTGATGATGGTATCTAAATGACATTTATCTGCAATGTAGAATTGCCTGTTGTGAAAAATGGCTCTTGAGACTGGTTTTACTAACTGGCACCTTCCAAACATCTTACAGGACACTCTACAGTCATTGTTGTAGACTACTATGCAAGGGACAGCTACATTATAATTTTCCTCGTCACAACTAGCACTTGTGGAAGTAACAATCAATTGGCCTCCATAATCAACAGACACATATGTGAACTTCAAAAAGTCCCTTGGTGTTTCAACTTCAAAGTTAACAAACTGACCATTTTTTTCATATAACAGTAAACGATTGTGTGCACGGTTGACAATCACAACTTCATCATCAATAGTAAAGCCAACATCCAAGAGATCTCCATATTTGATGAAAATCTTGTGTAAGTAGTCTTCATTACGGTTGTAAAGGTAAACTTTATTTCTTTCTTCCAATAATAGTGCTACGTACATCACCACTTTGAGGGCAAACAGCCATGCAAAATGGTGTAAATTGTAGGGGTACTTCCAAAGGAATTTCTCATGTGTCACTGTTTTTCACTGGTTCAGATCTGCCGCTTCCTGAAGCTGTAGGTTCTGTACGGTGCTATTCCTTGTCAACTGATTCCCATATATACAGTCATTTATATATGATATGATATTTACAAGTTTCAGTCAATAATATTTAACTCTACGAAGACATTTTTTGTTTTCATAAATTTCTAGCTGTTCAACAGGTCCATCTGGTCCACCTGACATCACCAAAGCCTGTTTTAGACTACAGTTGGGGTTTTGTTGCTCTTTTTCACTGATGAGGCAAAAACCTTGAACACAATAACATATGCTTTTTCTTTCACCATGACTTAATCTATGCACAAATATCATGTTGGTATGTGTTGAAAGGCATAACAATATTCTAGGTGATTCGAGTGGACGGAAGCCCATTACATGTTGTCCTTGAGAAGAGAAGACTTCAAAATCACATTCATCTGCAATGTAGAAATTCCCACCATGAAAGATGGCTCTTGAGACTGGTTTTACTAACTGGTGTCTTCCAAACATCTTACTGGATACTTCACTGTTATTGTTGTAGACTATTATACAAGGAACTACATCATCAGCATCATCATCATCATCAACATCAGTAGAAGTAACAATCAATCGTCCTTCAGAATCAACTGACACATATGTGAACTTCAAAGAGTCCCTGGGTGTTTTAACTTGAAATTTAACAAGCTGACCATCTTTTTCATACAAAAATAAACGATTTTGTGCACGGTTGACAACCACAACTTTATCATCGATAGTAAAGCCAACATCCCAGGGATCTCCACTAATGAAAATCTTTTGCAAGGAGACTCCATCACTGCTGTAAAGGTGAACTTGCCTTCTTTCTCTCCATAATAGGGCTACATCACCACTTCGAGGGCAAACAGCCATGCGAAATGGTGTAAATTGCAGGGGCACTTCCAAAGTAATTTCTTTTTTGTCACTGTTTTTTGCTGGTTCGCATCTGCCGCTTCCTGAAGCTGTAGGTTCTGATCCACTAAACAGGAGTGGTTCTTTTTTGTCAGGCTTAACCACTTTTCCAAGATCTTGCTTCACATCTAACTTGTCAAATTTCATTGCAAAGTCTTTGATTTTGTCTGCCTTTTGAAGTGAAGGACAGAGTGGGAAACTGGAGTACTCATTCAGCTGTTCTATCATAGCATTTTTCATTTCCAGGATTTCTCCCATTTCATTCCTATTTATCATTTCGTCAGCACTTTTCACACATGCAGAGGCCTGATCCATGTAATTTTTCCACTTGTTTCTTTGTTCTTCAAGACGTTCATGGAAATCCAATCCACAGTTTTGTGCAAGATATAAATCGACTTCTTTGCATCGATCTTGTTCCCACTTTCTGATTGAGTCTATTGTTTGCTGGGCATGTTCTGTGATATCTCTCTTTAGTCTTAACCCCTGCTCTTTATTGTCTTGTATTTTTGCCAGCTTCTTTTCGAGTTGGTCTTGAACGACCTTGTTCTTTGTTATCTCTTCCTTACACCGTGTTAGGGCTTTCACAACGAGTTCCCTCTCTTTCCCCCCTGGAATGTGAGTCTGACTAAACGTCGAGGGTCGAGGGTCGAGGGTAGATAGTCGAGGGTCGAGGGTAGATAGTCGAGGGTCGAGGGTACACGGTCGAGGGTCCAAAAAATATTCCCAAGCCTAATGTGATAATTTTAAACAAGAGTTGAATGAAGTGGAGCCATAAATGTACTTGAATGATAGCGTACATCGACGAACGAAGACCGCCATGTTTATATTTATATTGGTGCCGCGAGAGACTAGACTCATACACAGGTATCCCGAAATAATTGACAAGGCCCAAGTTTTCCCGCCAAAAAATGAAAATGCCCGGATGATCGAGTGTGTTAAATTTCTCACACATTCTTTTGTTAGTTCTTTCTACGAGTGTTGTTACGCGATATCTTACCGTACTTCAAGAGAACTTCAAAACTTTATATATATTGTTATCATTTTGGGATCCATTTTTCGTCATGGACAAAGAGTTATATAAAATGTCAGACTACAAATGACATTTATATCATGAAGCTCTCTATTTACACATTCATTTTTATCTTTTTTATCAAGAGAGTCTATAGAATATTCAAAACAAAGGTATGAAAATTGGAAACTTGAAAAATAATAATTAAAGATCACCACTTGTGAAGACTTGATTCTGAACATGTAAGTTTTTTCTTTTACAAAGAGTTTCCTATCAATATTAGATAAATATAATATTAGACGTTTGCACGTTGGAATAGCTGGAATGTTTGTGGAGTAAAAACATAATAAAATGAAAAAAAAAAAAAAAATGGAATAAAGTGCAATTAGAGTACAAACACTTACTGCTAAATAGTGCTAATCAAGCAATAGAATTAGCACAATAGAGTGAAGGCATTTAATCCGTGAAATAGAAATTGCTTGCTAAAGTGTAGTCAAATAGACACAAAAGAAAACAACGGAATTCTAGACTGCTAAGGTGTATTAGTCTAACATCTATTTCACCGGTTAAATGACTTCACTCTATAGCAGTATTTGAAACAAAGTATATTAGTTAAAGTGTGTTAGTCAAATAACAACAAAAGAACACAATGGAATTAGATTGCATTAAAGAGTGGTACACTAAAGTGTGTTTCATGGGTTAATTAGAACCACTCTAACCTGTGAAATAGAGGTTAAACTAAATTATATATTATATATACTTTGTAGTCTCTTATTCCATTGTTTTCTTTTGTTTCTATTGGACTATTACACCTTGACTATTATCTAGACTAGTATTTGTACTCTATTAGGTATTTAGAAAAACATTAATATGTAGTGCCAGCAAACTACTTGTTGGTCACAGTTTTGTTTCTTGTTGTTTTGTCAAATATCAATAAAAAAATCCCTAACTATGTATTGCCTAATTATTGGTATTTAGTTATCAACTAACTAAGCCTTCTTTATATATGGCGAATCTCACAATTGCCGAATACAATTCATACAATAGATAATTAAGTGCCGGGTCTGCTTTGTTGTGATTAGATTTGGCACATGTCGGATTAGATGTATAAACTAGGCCTGAGATTTCACTTGGGAATGAAATCTCACAAAGAAACACAAAGGAATCTATGTTTTTGCCACTCTATTGTTCTTAGTGTATTAAACCCTTTCCCAACCAAAAACCTTACACAATCCCAGTCAAGGGGAATTACAATCCTGATATGATAGTGATCAGAACATAAAAAAAATACTCCTTTGGTACTTTTGATCTTGCCTCAGACAATATAAGCTTCTTATAGTTGTACATTATCGTATCAGAACAAAAGTTATGCGAAAAACACAATACTTCGGGACTACCGTTAATTATAAGGCCCTACAAGTTCACAAAATCAAAATCCAAGACACAATACAGAAATAATACAACTATCAATGACAATTTCAAGTCTTCGTTTAATTTAAATGAGAAAAAACTCGTTAAGTTAGCTAGAGTAAGTTGAAAATTAAAATAAGCTTACCAGTTGGAGTTTTGGGTAAATTCGATGAGCTTTGACGAATAATACTCCTCCTAGCACACCGTGGTATATCTGGATGGATGCAGTTCTGTGTTGTGGCCATTGGAATACAAAATAAATACTCACTCTTACTATCTATTCCGCCATATTGTTTCGGATATTTTTCATGTTAATGTTATTTCGGGATACCTGTGTATGAGTCTAGTCTCTCGCGGCACCAATATAAATATAAACATGGCGGTCTTCGTTCGTCGATGTACGCTATCATTCAAGTACATTTATGGCTCCACTTCATTCAACTCTTGTTTAAAATTATCACATTAGGCTTGGGAATATTTTTTGGACCCTCGACCATCTACCCTCGACCCTCGACTATCTACCCTCGACCCTCGACTATCTACCCTCGACCCTCGACCCTCGACGTTTAGTCAGACTCCTGGAATGTTATCAATGAGTCGAACTAGCAATGTGTTTGTAGCAAATCCTTCGACGCCATTTTGAGGCACATTTGACATCTTTCTACAAATTGGACATGAAACATGACCAGAATTTACACTACGAAGAGTCAATTCGCGAAGGCAAGCTTTACAAAAGCTGTGTGCACAGTTCGGTAGCAGCTTTGGTTCTTTAAATATATCACAGCACATGGGGCACGTGAACTCTTCGTCTGCAACTGCCATATGAATACCCTTAGAGTTCGGAGCATATGCCATTATGCGTCTGTTCTTGATACCTCACTTAATGAATCCTTAACTAATAGATTCAATATAAAGAATTGATGGATATAGTAGCAAATCTAGTTGTTTATACTGAAAGCAAAATAACACACGCACCCGGTGATTTACACACGTGCACACCACAGGTAGCCCAAGCTAAATGTCGTGGGCACTGGGAACGGGAGAATGAAAGTTGAACGTGATACTCAACATCAACCACAATGAGTTCAATTGACAAGTTGAAATGAGAAAAACAAATTTTGTTACGTTGAATTTTAAAACGTGCATCTTGAAATGGCTTTTAAAAAGGGCTGATTCTTTACGTAACCGACGTAATCATGAATACGACGCGACAACGAGGCAAACACCACAGGAAGCCCAAACAGCACTAGCCTTATATGCCGATCGATTTGAAGGTTAAATTTCGTTTTACTGTTCCAAATCAGTCTTGGCTTTGAGTATATGGTTTGCTCAAGACATTATACAATTGCTAGCTGTTCTTTTATAACGTTTTTACGGAAAGAGTTTTACTAAAACTAAAGATCGTGTATACTCGACTCGATCTTCAAATTCTGCACAGCAGACGTGAGTTGCAGATCGATGATCAGGCAAGTAGATATGTACCCTGGTCACCAGAGGCTTGACTAACTCTCTCCCTGCCACTTATTTTGAGCGAGCGAGCGAGCGAGCTGCGAAGCAGCGAGTCGTCGGTCGACGACTCGCTGCTTTGCAGCTCGTTTGCCGCTTCGCGGCTTAAAAAAAAGAGTTAAAATTAGAATAGTCAAGCCTCTGGTAGCCAGGGTAGTAGATATGAACAACGACATGAAAGCTGGATTATTCCAATAATACGAACTGTCACCAAAGCAAAGAAACAAGTAACTAATACAATTATACGTTTTTGATAAATATTCCGCTCAAATTCTTTATATAATTATTTTCAAACATATTTTCAAAACATAATTAATTTCACATATCAAGTCAAGTCCTTCAAACATTCTTTGAAAAACAACTCAAAAGGAACTCATTTGTAGTAAGTTATATTCACGCATTATTAATTGTATATAGCTAGTTTTATATTTAAAGTTTCATTATTATTTACAGTGCGACTACTCGAACCAAGGCCATGCACCCAAACAAATTTTTCACAAATCATCCAATCACGTCCAAGTATCTATAAAACAATAGAATTACGAGAAATTTGTGATTCAGAAAATTTTACTGTCGAAATACAATATCAAAGTGTCAACAAAATCACCAGAATTATCTTGTATAGGCATTGAATAATTTGTGAAAAATTTGTTCGGCTGGCCTTGGTTTGAGTAGTCGTCTGTAATAATAGTATTATCATTTTATGTAAAATAGTTACTGAAATTTAAAGATTTATTATTATTATTACATATAGATGTAGACAACATCTGAATTAAATACAATATTGTCCAATTTCGTCTATTGTTATATTGCTATTGTTGTTACTTTATGCAGAAAATTGCTTACATTTATTATAGAAAGTTCAGAATTACATCCATTTTATTTCTATTAAATTAAATATAGTTTTAGTGATTTGAAATCAATTCCTTGTCTTTTCAATATGCTAACATTTATTATTTTCATATGAAATTCTGTTATTTTTTAAATATAGCCTACATAGTCAACATGAAAAGTGGAACTTAATGTTCTAACAATCCACAAGTTGGCCAATGGGCGCCTTGATTTAGGCAAGTGGTAGCTATAGCCTGCGTGCAGCCAAACACAAAAACCCTAAACTGGGGTTTTGTGTTCGGCTGCACGCAGGCTAGTGGTAATCTGAAAACTTACACAAAACTTTAACTATGTATGGCTATGTATGCCTATGTAAATGTATGCCTATGTATGCCTATGTATGGCTATGTATGGCTATGTATGGCTATGTATGCCTATGTATGGTTATGTATGGTTATGTATGGCTATGTATGCCTATGTATGGCTATGTATGCCTATGTATGCCTATGTATGCCTATGTATGCCTATGTACGGCTAGGTATGGCTAGGTATGCCTATGCATGGCTATGTATGCCTATGTATGCCTATGCATGGCTATGTATGCTTATGTATGGCTATGCATGGCTATGTATGCTTATGTATGGCTATGTATGTCTATGTATATTTATGTTTATGTATGGTTATGGGACACATATATACAAAGAAATATAGGAAACCACTATGTGTGTGTTACATGAAGTGGTAACCGGAGCTACCCGGCTCCACCCCGCTTTCTCGAGGGAGGCATGGGGAGACCTCAACACCCACCTTCACTTCCTTCACCCTGGCTCCCTTTTTTCCCCCAAAAAATGTACATTTGTGTTGTTTAGATTTTTCTGAAAGTCAATCTACTTTGTAAAAGAATCATGAATTTTTTTTTTTTTAAATCGATAAATCAATGTAAATTGTGCTCTCCCTCGCAGACGTTTTTACAGAAGCGTTGCGTGACAACACTAGAAACGGCTGCGGGGCAACTATATAAATTGCATATCTCCACTTATTGATTTGTTTTAGATATTATAGTGTAGTTTCAAAAAGCTTTATGCTTTGGAAGTTAATGTATATTTTGAGGGCCTCAACGGAAAATTATGATTGTCTAGAATGGTAAGATATGATGGCAAGGTAAAGGTCTTACAGCAAAATAACCATTGAAAAAAATAAATGCCGGTAAAGGCAATCGTGGATTGGCCACGTACTCACCACAGGCAGCCCAGGTCAATCCACGAGTTTACCATAGAGTTGCTCTCAATCAGTCCCTAAATAAAAAGTACTACATTTTAATTTGATGGTTTGGATGATTCGCTCTAGCAGACACTGTGTAGGTAATGGAATAGAGAACATTCGTCTATCATTCATTTTGGAAACAAATATATTTTGTCAAAAAATATGCATGCATTCTTTTTAAAAGATTCCAATTCTGTTGAAAATTACTATAAGCTTAGCACTGACATTATTTTTAAACTTATGGACTTCTTTGTTTTCAATTAATTTAAATTTTCATTAAAAATGAAAAAAAAAAAAAAAAAAAAAAAAAAAAAAAAAAATAAATAAATAAATAAATAGTTTATAAATAGTTTATCCATCACACCGATAAGAACAATATTATTTAGTGCAATTTTAAGCATCTTCTATTGTTCTATTTCAGAGGCGGCTGGAAGCTGAAAATCATTTGGGGTTTTAAATGAGCAACATTTCGGCAAAAGTTAATAATGCACAATTCAAAACTACAACCACCCCCTCCCCCCCCCCCCCACACACACACAAACTTCCACAGCCCCTGTATTAGTACTATTTTGTTCTAGAACCATTTCATTAAACCACGAAACACGCTTTAGTCCATGTGTCACTCTTTAATACACCTTAATTCCATTGTATTCTTTTGTTATTATTTGACACTTATTATCACACTTAAGCTAATACACTATGTTTCATGGGTTAATGGAAACAACTCTATTTAATTAGTAATCTATATTTCAGTCTTATTGTTTGCACTCTAATTATCATATTGTTCTTTATCATCCCAAATAGTAATTACAACAGTACAACAACAATGATAATAATATTATTAACTTATTTTATATTGTCAAATTCTATATATACAGTCTTAAATGCTCATCAAAAACAATAACCTAAATCACCATATTAATATACACCTACTTGCAGTAAGGTTGTCATACAAAATAGAACATTTGTCACAAAGAAAATAGAACATTTGTGATTTAGTGCGAAAGGAATTAATTAAAAGACAAAAGAGAGAGTCCAGCTTGAGTGATCTTCTTTTGTCTTTTAATCAATTCCTATCATACTAAATCACAAATGTTCTATTTTCTTTATGACAACTGTTCTATTTCTGTATGACAACCTTATTCCAAGTAGGTGTATAAACAAAAATAGATAAATATGTATCTATCCAAATAAAATATCAATAACAATATTTCTTACTGCAGTTTTCAACTTTCTGTGAAACTCAGACATTTGATTGCATGCAAAAGACCTTTGCCATAAATGGCGGAAAATGGCTTTTACAGGTTAACAAATAATTTATTTTAGCTCTGTCATATGAAACAACTATGATCATGAATAGACAGACTTTCATGGAAAGTTTCACTGCTCTGTGCAACATGCTAATAAAGTTATGATCAATTACAAATGTAAAGATTTCTGTCATTTTGGTGCATTTTCCAATTTCTTAACTCTTATATAGTTTCTTGAAAATTTTTTTTATAACATTTCTTTTTCTCAAATTATTGCAATGGTGAATGTATATTCTATGATAGCTTTCTTTTACTTACATCAGCAATTTTATATATATTATGATAATTAGTTGGCTGCCGTTAAGACAAAGGTTTATTCTATTATTCATTTGGTAGTTCATAATTATTTTTGCCTTCCAAACCATAAATTTAGCCTGGCATTTGGCCATTGGCAGGCATCTATTTTGAGCCCTGATAGGGCATCACAGATAATACATCAGTTTAATAAATAGGTGGGGCTAGTACCTTGTAATGAGACAATAAAGCACAATAGCCAGGGTGACATGAAGGATATACCTAGTATACAGCTATTTCAAAAAACGTTGACACTGAATAGCGATTCCAAGACCAAAGGGCATTGTGGATCACATTAATTTGAAATAAAGATAAATATATAGACATATTTACTCCCCATAACTTGCTCGTATATTGTTTTGTATGGAATACACTAGAAATAAAATAAATAATTATTATTAATTTTAAACAATATTACATGACCCAAAATGCATTTCAGTATGCAATATACAGTATTCTATGTTTTTTTAAAATAGCTGTATACAGCTATTTCAAAAAACGTAGAATACTGTATAGTGCATACTGAATTGCAAGACCCAAATGCATCTTGGGTCATGTAATATTGTTTAAAGTAAAATAAATAATAGTTAGTTATTTTATTCTTAGTGCATTCCATTTAAAACAATATACGAGCTTGTTATGGGGAGTACATATCGTTGTATATGTATTATTTATCACGAATAAATGAGACCCACAATGCCCTTTGGTCTTGGAATGCACTATTCAGTATTCAACGTTTTTTGAAATAGCTGTATGTCGGCTTGTGAATACTGAATAGAACATATTCCAAGACTGAAATGCATTGAAAAGAGTAATAGGTTGATTTGCTTTCTACATGGATCTGACACATTGTTTTATCAAGTATGCACTAAAACTGAAGAAAAGATCAAAACATTTGCATTCAAAAATTGAATGTACAATGCATTTTGGTCTTAGAATACACTATTTGTTATCAATTATTCACAAGTCAACCTGGCAGATCTATATATTACAAGTTCGGAGTTCTAAATATTTAACTAGACAAAGAAACTCCTTGTTTCCGTAAATTTCTAGCTGTTCAACAGTTCCTTCTGGTTCATTTGACAACACCAAAGCCTGTTTTAGATCATGGTAGGGGTTTTGTTGCTCTTTGCTGCCAATAATGCGGTCATCCAGAATATGATACAGAATGGTCCTTGTATCACCATCATTACTGCAATTATGCACAAACACCATGTTGGAATGTGGCACAGTTGAAAGGCATGTAAATCTGCTAGATGTTTCAGGTAGTCTTATGTCCATGACAGGTTGACCTTGATTAGAGAAGACTCTGATGATGGTATCTAAATGACATTTATCTGCAATGTAGAATTGCCCGTTGTGAAAAATGGCTCTTGAGACTGGTTTTACTAACTGGCGCCTTCCAAACATCTTACTGGACACTCTACAGTCATTGTTGTAGACTACTATGCAAGGGACAGCTACATTATAATTTTCCTCATCACAATTAGCACTTGTGGAAGTAACAATCAATCGGCCTCCAGAATCAACAGACACATATGTGAACTTCAAAGAGTCCCTAGGTGTTTCAACTTCAAAGTTAACAAACTGACCATTTTTTTCATATAACAGTAAACGATTGTGTGCACGGTTAACAATCACAACTTCATCATCAATAGTAAAGCCAACATCCCAGAGATCTCCATATTTGATGAAAATCTTGTGTAAGTAGTCTCCATTACGGTTGTAAAGGTAAACTTCATTTCTTTCTTCCCATAATAGCGCTACATCACCACTTCGAGGGCAAACAGCCATGCGAAATGGTGTAAATTGTAGGGGTACTTCCAAAGGAATTTCTCTTGTGTCATTGTTTTTCGCTGGTTCAGATCTGCCGCTTCCTGAAGCTGTAGGTTCTGACCCACTAGACTGGAGTGGTTCTTTTTTGTCATGCTTAACCACTTTTCCAAGATCTTGCTTCACATCTAACTTCTCAAATGTCATTGCAAAGTCTTGGATTTCGTCTACCTCTTGAAGTGAGGGACAGAGAGGGAAACTTGTGTACTCATTCAGCTGTTCTACTAACTCTTTTCTCATTTCTCCCATTTCCTTTCTATTCATTATTTCCTCAGCACTTTTCACACATGCACAGGCCTGATCCATGTGATTTTTCCAATTGTTTCTTTGTTCTTCAAGACGTTCATGGAAATCCAATCCACAGTTTTGTGCAAGATATAAATCGACTTCTTTGAATAGATCTTGTTCCCACTTTCTGATTGAGTCTATTGTTTGCTGGGCATGTTCTGTGACATCTCTCTTTAGTCTTAACCCCTGCTCTTTGTTGTCTTGTATCTTTGCCAGCTTCTTTTCGAGTTGCTCTTGAACGTCCTTGTTCTTTGTTATCTCTTCCTTACACCGTGTTAGGGCTTTCACAACGAGTTCCCTCTCTTTCCCCCCTGGAATGTTATCAATGAGTCGAACTAGCAATGTGTTTGTAGCAAATCCTTCCACGCCATTTTGAGGCACATTTGACATCTTTCTACAAACTGGACAACAAATGTGACCATAATGAAAGCCACGAAGAGTCAATTCGCGAAGGCAAGCTTTACAAAAGCTGTGTGCACAGTTCGGTAGCAGCTTTGGTTCTTTAAATATATCACAGCACATGGGACACGTAAACTCTTCGTCTGCAACTGCCATATGAATACCCTTAGAGTTCGGAGCATATGTCATTATGTGACTGTTCTTGATACCTCACTTAATGAATCCTTAACTAGTAGATTCAATATAAAGAATTGATGGATATAGTAGCAAATAAAGTTGTCTATAACAAAATAACAAACCCCGCGAATTTACATACGAGTCACTACTGATAGAGCCTGCGCTCATCTTGTTCAGCGCAGTTACGGAACGCTCCCACCCTCACCCCACCCCCCAGGCGTCGAAGACAGGTTTAGGCTGGGAGTACCCTGAGTACGCAGAGATTTTTCATTGAACCTTTTCTAAAGTTCGAAAGCGGTAGGTCATTATAATATTATAAAACTTGAAAACTTGATTATAATTTTCGCCAAAACAAATTCTGACGGAGGTTTTTGTTTGTAAGAGTAAATTATTCTTATGGAACGAGTTCCCATTTAATTTTCACAACCGATTTGTGAAAAAAAAAGTTATGAAAACTTTGAGATGCATATCCATAATGTGCGCCTTTCGTCTTATGAATGACAACATTGCTAGAAATAGTTGTATAATTGGTTTCATGGAATAAAATTTTCATTACAACCGCTACATAACTTAGCAATGCAAATGTGATTTATAATTATCTACTCAAACTTGAATGCGCGCGCGGAGGGGGGGGGGGGGGGGGGGGGAGGGGGGGGGGGGGAGGGGGGCGGAGGGGAAGGGGAGGGTAAGGGGGAGACTGGAAATCGCAAAACCGCGCAAAACAGAAGATTGATAAAAACCGCACAATCGCACCAAAAGTTGCTAAAAACCGCAACTGCAAGATTTGTAAAACACAAATATCAATGAAAAAATCCGCATAACCGCGCAAAAAATAACGCAAAACTGCAAACCCTTTTACTAAAGACAACAAAGGTGTAATGTATAGGAAATACCATGCAGGTGAGAAGAATTAAGTAAGATGTCACGCATATTTAATTTTAACCAATTCAACTTCTATTATTTTTATTTTAACTCAAATACAAGTTGTATTTTTCATTTGTTCTTTCAAAAAATTTAGGTACCCTGCTTGTCCTGCTTGGCAGAGATTTCGTTATTTCCCCTTCTAGAAGAGAAGGAAAAGAAATGGTTTCTCTTTGAATTACATCAAGTGTAAAGTTCTAGGAAGTGTGCAATTTATTGCACTGTGCAATATTTATTTATTAGACAGATTAAGAAAAAAATCTCAATTACTCAGCAAATCAGAAAGGAGAATTTTACACACAGTAGATGTGTTATAATTACGTCTAATGACTGTGGCAGAATATTTTCAAACTGTACACTAATGAAATAAATAATAATTAGAAAATGATCACACCCACTCAGATGACTGTATTTTAGTGTTCTATATCCCATAGTATCTAAATATAGTATTCCACTGGCAAGGCCTTGTTTTTTATTGTTTTGCCACCTCGCCAGTGAAATAATATATAGAAGTTCACAATGCATTATAAGTACTATATAGTAAGCCATATAATAAGATGATGTTTTGCTATGATCACGTGATATTTAATTTTGACAACATTCTTCGCGGGTGTGATCATATTCAAGACAGTGAGACAAAGGGGGCTTGTGTCCTATGGGACATAGTCTCTCGCATTAGATAGAAGGCCATGCACTTGGGCCTTGCACTTGTGGCCTTCTATCTAATGCTCGAGACTCTATATCCCATAGGACACTCGTGTTCATTATCTAATCTTTACTTATTTTATTTTGGGGTATGGTACAGAATACGTAGAGCCAATGCCGACGTAGAGTACAAACACGAAAATACAGCTATTTCAAAAAATGTTGAATACTGAATAGCCAATTCCAAGACCAAAGGGCATTGTGGGTCTCATTAATTTGAAATAAAAAAAAATATATATATAACAATATTTACTCCCCATAACTAGCTCATATATTGCTTTGAATGGAATGCACTAAGAATAAAACAAATAATTATCATTTATTTACTTTAAACTATATAACATAGCCCACAATGTATTTTGGTCTTGCAATGCACTATTCTCATTTTTTGAAATAGCTGTATATAAAATAAAATTGTTACTGCAATTAATATTGGTAAGTATTATTTATTACAGTGCAAACAGTATATTTGTAAAATAGTCATGAATCCAAAACACCCCACCTCGATTAGTATGCTACCTGTGGGTATAATTGTATTCTAAATTTTAGTCTCATTTTTTGTGTAAATTTCATTATTGTTGTTTGTGCAATTTTATGCTAATTCTATTGTTTAATTGGCAGTATTTTGTACTATCTAGTAAATGTCTATTTTAAATAGAACTAGTTACTACTACCAGATAATTATTATTACTGTGATCAACAAAAAGTTAGTGAGTGCAAAAGTTTCTAAATTAAAGATATAAAAGAAAAAGCTTTTGCAATTAATAAGTAAAATCCATTATAAATTCAACTCATCATAGACAAGTTAATTAACATATTGCAGAAGTATGTAGGACTACATCAAGTAAAAATATCCAGTAACATTATATTTTTACATGTCTATGACTAGCCTTTCAAGTAAAAACATATTTTGCACGATAAAATAACAAAGAACATTTCTTTGGATGGTTGGATAATAAAAAACTTCTTAAACAGTTTGATGTGAAATATGACTGGATATTTTACTCTTTCACTTGAATTTTAATTTGACTAAAGGCTTAAAGCTTGTCAAAATACAGTGCCTCACTCATAAAATATTGAGCCATATTTACACATCAAACTGTTTAAAAACATATAAATATCAGTTTTGGTGTTCTACATGACGGTGCTATTCCTTGTCAACTGATTCCCATACACAGTCATTCATACATAATAATATTTACAAGTTTCAATCAATAATATTTAACTAGACAAAGAAACTCTTTGTTTTTGTAAATTTCTAGCTGTTCAACAGTACCATCTGGTTCATTTGACATCACCAAAGCCTGTTGTAGACTACGGTAGGGGTTTTGTTGCTTTTTGCTACCAATGATGTGATCAACCAGAATATAATAAACGCTATTATTTATACAATCATGCACAAACACCATGTTGGAATGTGGCATAGTTGAAAGGCATGTTTCATTGCTTGATGTTTCAGGTAGTGGTATGTTTATGACGTGTTGCCCTTGATAAGAGAAGACTTTGATGAAGGTTATAACATCGCATTCATCTGCAATGTAGAATTGCCCATTGTGAAAAATAGCTCTTGATGCTGGATGTTCTAACTGGTGCCTCCCAAACATCATACAGGACACTCGACAAGCATTGTTGTAGACTACTATGCAAGGAACTACTTCATCGCCATCATCATCACAATTAGTACTTGTGGAAGTAACAATCAATCGGCCTCCAGAATCAACCGACACATATGTGAACTTCAGAAAGTCCCTTGGTGTTTCAACTTCAAAGTTAACAAACTGACCATTTTTTTCATATAACAGTAAACGATTGTGTGCATGGTTGACAATCACAACTTCATCATCAATAGTAAAGCCAACATCCCAGAGATCTCCATCTTTAATGACAATCTTCTGTAAGTAGACTCCATCACTGCTGTAAAGGTGAACTTGCCTTCTTTTTTCCCATAATAGTGCTACATCACCACTTCGAGGGCAAACAGCCATGCGAAATGGTGTAAATTGTAAGGGCACTTCCAAAGAAATTACTCTTGTGTCACTGTTTTTCATCACTGACACAGATCCACTGCTTGCTGAAGCTGTAGGATCTGACCTTGAACTAGAAGGGATCTTATGTACAGAATCACTGTTCTCATTTTTGGCAGGCAAAAGGGGTTCTTTTTTTCCAGGCTTATCCACTTTTCCAAGATCTTGCTTCACGTGTAGCTTGTCAAATTGCATTGCAAAATCTTGGATTTTGTCTGCCTTTTTAAGTGAGGGACAGAGAGGGAAACTGGAGTACTCATTCAGCTGTTCTATCATAGCATTTTTCATTTCATTGATTTCTTCCATTTGATTCCTATTCAACATTTCATCAGCACTTTTTACACATGCACAGGCCTGATTCATGTAATTTTTCCACTTGTTTCTTAGTTTTTCAAGACGTTCATGGAAATCTAATCCACAGTTTTGTGCAAGATATAAATCGACTTCTTTGCATAGACCTTGTTCCCACTTTCTGATTGAGTCTATTGCTTGCTGGGCATGTTCTGTGATATCTCTCTTTAGTCTTAACCCATGTTCTTCATTGTCTTGTATCTTTGACAGATTCTTTTCGAGTTGGTGTTGAATGTCCTTGTTCTTTGTTATCTCTTCCTTACAGCGTGTTAGGGCTTTCACAACGAGTTGCTTGTCTTTTTGTCCAGGGATGTTATCAATGAGTCGAACTAGCAATGTGTTTGTAACAAATCCTTCGACGCCATTTTGAGGCACATTTGACATCGTTCTACAAACTGGACATGAAACTTGACCAGAATCAAAGCCACTACTAGTCAATTTGCGAAGGCAAGCTTTACAATAGCTGTGTGAACAGTTCGGTAGCTGCTTTGGTTCTTCAAATATATCACAGCACATGGGGCACGTAAACTCATCGTCTGGAACTTTCATATGAATACCCTTAGAGTTCGGAGAATATGCCATTTTGCGTCTGTTCCTGATACCCCAGTCAATGAATCACCCTTAAATAGATTCAATATAAAGAATTGAAGGATATAGTAGCAAATATATCAAGTTATTTATAAGTAAAATAACAAACTCTAGCCGGCGATAGATGCCGCTCTCCGCTTGTTCAGCGCAGTGTTGAGTCCATCCAAGACTTTCTCAGATTATTCTAAAACTTGAGGAAAGCAGCTGGTGGAAGATGTTTTTTTCAATAATACATTACTTTTATGAGTATGTAAATTTCCCATTTTCACTCTAAAGTTTCCTTAGAAACCGACTGACGCAGTCCATTAATGCATTAATAATTAAAAGCAGTCCACGAAACAGAATGTTATTGTAAAACTTGAAGACAGCATTATTCTTGTCAAAATTATTTTTTCCCTGCAGTACGTATGTTTTTTTAATAAATAGTTCTACTTTTATTTTATGTAGTATTTAAAATTCCCATTTTCACTTTAAAATTCTTAGAAATTGACTGACGCAGTCCATAAAGTCATCAATAATTTATAACAGTGAGTCAAGTTCAGCATTATTCTTGTCAAAATACTTTTATCCTGCAGGACGTCCGGATGACGTTTTTTTGATAGTACTAGTCCTCTACTGTTATGTAGTGTATAAAGTTCCCATTTGCACTATAAAGTTCTTAGAAATTGACTAACGCAGTCCATTAACTCTTCAATATTAAAGACAGTCCTTGTTATGAAGAACTATTCATAAGATGCATGCCCATAATGCATTTCCGTCTATGAATGGCTGATCAACATTGACTTAGCATCAGGCCTTCCGAGGGGAACTGGGGATAAAATGAGGGGAGAGTATTTAAAGTAGATGGATTGTGGAGAAGTAGCCTATTTCTGTCTTTCATATGTCTGTCTATCTGTACATGTGTACATATTGAAAAGATTCTGCCACAGTCATGTGACATAACAAGGCACAAGCTATGTAATTCAATGGAAGCATTTTTTTTTTGGTTGACAATTTTCGTTCTGGATATTGTTTTGTGTCTAAAGACCAGCCACGTACTTTTTTAAGGTCTTGAAATCCGTATTTTTGGGGGGTTTTCACATCTCCGAGTTTAGTTTTTGTTTCGATCCGTGTATCAGAAAATTATTCGTTTGAAATTATTTTCAGCAAGGCGTGAGTTCCGTTAAGAAACATACTGATAACAATAAAGAAGACAATGCAACAACATAATTGTTTTGAGGTATTTAAGTCTTGTATTTTTTTTGGTTCGAAATTTGCATGCCATGCATTTTTTTGGGTGTAAAATTTCAGGTTTGAGTATTTTTTTTAAACACTGTTAGAGTTTTATTAATTTTTACAGTTATTTCAAAAAACGTAGAATACTGAGTATTGCATACTGAATAGTGCATTGCAAGACCGAAATGCATTTTGGGTCATGTAATATTGTTTAAAGTAAAATAAATAATTATTTATTTATTTATTCGTAGTGCATTCTATTCAAAGCAATATACGAGCTTGTTATGGAGAGTAAATATCGCTGTATATTTATTATTTAATAAGAATCAATGAGACCCACAATACCCTTTGGTCTTGGAATACACTATTCACGTATTCAACGTTTTTTGAAATAGCTGTATATGCAATATAATTGTTACTGTGTAATATTGGTGAGTATTTATTGATTAGAGTGCAAACAGTATATCTGATATTTGTGAAACAGTAGTAATTATGATCAATTATACTATTTGTAAAATAGTCATAAATGGAAAACACCACTGTTCGATTAGTAGTCTACTTGTGTGTTAAAAATTATAAACTCTTCTATTTTTGTGTAAATCAATTTATTGTTGTTTGTACAATTTTATGGTAATTCTATTGTTTAATTAGCAGTACTTTGCATTATTTAGTAAATGTCTATTTTAAATAGAACTAGTAACTAATAGAGCGATTTCACATAACCATTTTAGTATGCTCAAGAGTAGAATAAGATAATGTAATGTAATGAAATTTGTAACACTGTAAAAAATGTTGACTTAACTGACATTTCGAGCTTAGCCCTTCGTCGGAGTAAAAGTAGAATAAGATGTATAATATGAGCTTTGCACGGGTAACCATACATATTTCACAAATTGCTTGCATAAATATGACAAAAAAAAGGGACAAAGTATAAGAACTAGCTGGCCGTTGTATTCTAATGAGTATTTATTAGATAGAATGAGAAACAAGATTGACATATTTATTTGCACTTAATGTGCATGCCCCAACACGAAGCTCATTAGCATTTTATTTTACTCATTAGCATACTAAAATGCATTATGTGAAAGCCCTCTAATAAATATTATTGTGATCATCAAAAAGTCAGTAAAACAAAAATGGATTTAAAATATAAAACAAAAAAGCTTATGCAATTTATAATATATTCATATAAATTTATATTATTATCCATCTAGTCAGACAAGTTAAAATATCGCAGGAGTAGGACTTGGTTGATATCTAGTGATATTTTTTACATGTTTTTTTTAACATGTTGCTTAACATTACTATAGCCTTTCAGGTAAAAAATATCTTGCTTTCATTATAAAAGAATAACATTTAACATTTCATCTGAAGGTTGGATAATAAATAACTTATTAGACAGTTTGAAGTGAAATGTCTCGTTGTTATATACCAACTGTCAACATTTATTTTTCTTGCACTTTGATTGGACGTGAGGGTATCACGTGAACAAATTTGGATGTTTCCGCGGCAACGACTCTCAGCAGGCAACAAAATGTTATTTACAGGGAAGTAACAAAACTTGAAGTCGATTAATTAAAAATCTTTGGTCATAGCTACGTTTTTGTTGTACTTTGACAGTTGGTATATAACAAAACACTTATAGATAGACTGAAACCTTGGTAAAGCAGTATGTTTTGTGGTCCTTTGACTGCGCGGGACCACAAAAAATACAGTTTCCCTCAATCCCAGTCAATAAGTGATAAATATTTTTATTACACATTAAGGGTTGATATCCATGTGATAAAGCCGTGAATAAAAACTGTATCTGCCGTGAAGTGATACGATATCATTTCACTAGTGAAATGATACGATATCACTTCACAGTGCACGGGTCCAATCAAATCACCCGATAGAAAGTTGTTTTAACCAATCACATTACCGGTACTATTTTGTGACGTCACGTTGCTATGTAGAACGGACGATGTAGCTTTGCAATGAATGGACGATATAAGGCTTAGATTTGTTCGTTTTTCTGAGGAAAATATTGCCGTTTTGGGGAGAAAAACGACCAGAAAAATACGTCGAGTAAAACGAGACAGCACAGAATTGCTTACTGATAGCCTTCTTAAGCGAAAAAAGTGACATGGAACCTGAATATCTCGCAAAAATTGGATTTAAATTGTCGTTTGAAAGAATTCATTCTTGGTGAAAGAAAACAAGATGTTTTTATAGGCAGTATCGAGAGACTTTTACAGAAAAAGAACTATGGTTAGTCCGTAATAAACTCGGCTCAAAGTCATTTCCGTTCAGCATTTAATATTTTCTTGTCTTTTTACAGTATGATTGATGTATTTTCGATGTAATATTTTAATTTACATTTATCAGTCTACTTGTAAAATGTATTTTATTCACGGCTTCATCACACGGATATCAACCCAATGTGTAATAAACAAATTATAACATGTTAAGAGCCTGATATCGTTATTATTCACTCGTTTTTCGAAATTAATCATATCGCTCACTCGCTCGCAAAGCCTCGCTCGTTCTCGATATGATTCGAAAAACTCGTGAATAAAAACGATATCAAGCTCTTAACATGTAATAATCTCTATTACTTGTTGATCTCTTGCACTTTTACTCACATAAATTAAAGTCTCGTCAAAATACAGCACTTCACTCATAAAATATTGAGACATATCTACACATCAAACTGTTTAAAAACATATATAGATATCAGTGTTGGTCCTTCTATATGACGGTGCTATTCCTTGTCAACTGATTCCCATATACAGTCATTCATACATAATAATATTTACAAGTTTCAATCAATAATATGAATTAATAACTCCCCTCCCTCCTCTTGCCCCAATCCCCCTCCTTTCCCCCTCAAACTCCCCCTCCCAGGAGGAACAGGCTAATATTATCAACTCTATAAACTTTAAGACATTCTTTGTTTGTGTAAATTTCTAGCTGTTTACCAGGTCTATCTGGTCCACCTGACATTACCAAAACCTGTTTTACATCATGGTAGAGGTTTTGTTGCTCTTTCCTGCCAACAATGCAGTCATCCAGAATATGATAAAGAATGCTCCTTCTTTCACCATTATTACTGCAACTATGCACAAACACCATGTTGGAATGTGGCAGAGTTGAAAGGCAAGTTACACTGCTACATGTTACAGGTAATCTTATGTCTATGACGTATTGCCCTTGATCAGAGAAGACTTTGATGATGGTTGTTAAATCACATTTATCAGCAATGTAGAATTTCCCATTGTGAAAAATGGCTCTTGAGACTGGTTTATCTAGCTTGCGCCTTCCAAACATCATACAGGACACTTTACTGGCATTGTTGTACACTACTACGCAAGGAACTACATCATCATCATATTCATCATCACAATAAGTAGAAGTAACAATCAATCTGCCTCCAGAATCAACTGACACATATGTGAACTTCAAAGAGTCCCTAGGTGTTTCAACTTCAAAGTTAAAAAACTGACCATCTTTTCTATATAAAAATAAACGATTTTGTGCACGGTTGACAACCACAACTTTATCATCAATAGTAAAGCCAACATCCCAGAGATCTCCATATTTAATGACAATCTTCTTTAAGAAGACTCCATCACTGCTGTAGAGGTGAACTTTCCTTCTTCCTTCCCATAATAGTGCTATATCACCACTTCGAGGGCAAACAGCCATGCGAAATGGTGCAAATTGTAGGGGCACTTCCAAAGTAATTTCTCTTTTGTAACTGATTTTCGCTGGTGCAGATCTGCCGCTTCCTAAAGTTACAAGTTTTTGTTTTTTTCTGCCAGGTTTAACCACTTTTCCAAGATCTTGCTTCATATCTAATTTCTCGAATTTCATTGCAAATTCTTTGATTTTGTGTACCTCTTGAAGTGAGGGAGAGAGTGGAAAACTGGAGTACTCATTCAGCTGTTCTATCATAGCATTTTTCATTTCCAGAATTTCTCCCATTTCATTTCTATTCATCATTTCGTCAGCACTTTTAACACATGCATAGGCCTGATCCATGTAATTTTTCCATTTGTTTCTTTGTTCTTCAAGACGTTCATGGAAATCCAATCCACAGTTTTGTGCCAAATATAAATCTACTTCTTTGCATAGATCTTGTTCCCACTTTGTGATTGAGTCTATTGCTTGCTGGGCATGTTCTGTGATATCTCTCTTTAGTTTTAACCCCTGCTCTTTATTGTCTTGTATCTTTGACAGCTTCTTTTCGAGTTGGTGTTGAATGTCCTTGTTCTTTGTTATCTCTTCCTTACAACGTGTTAGGGCTTTCACAACGAGTTGCTTGTCTTTTCGTCCTGGGATGTTATCAATGAGTCGAACTAGCAATGTGTTTGTAGCAAAACCTTCGACGCCATTTTGAGGCACATTTGAAATCGTTCTACAAACTGGACATGAAACTTGACAAGAATCAAAGGCAAGAAGAGACAATTCGCGAAGGCAAACTTTACAAAAGCTGTGTGCACAGTTCGGTAGCAGCTTTGGTTCTTCAAATATATCACAGCACATAGGACACGTAAATTCATCGCCTGGAACTGCCATATGAATGGCCTCATAGTTCGGAGACTGATATGCCATTTTCCGTGTGTAATAGATTCAATACAATGGATGATGAGGATATAGTAGCAAATCCAAGTCGTTTATAAGCAAAATAACAAACTACAGAATTGAAGTCGAGTTGTTCATCGAACCTTGATCATGATCTAAAGTTGTGAAAGCGGAAGTGGTCTTTCTGAAACTCGTATCAAATTTTCTGCATGTAAGAAACTTTGTGGAAAAAACTCCATATATGGTAACAACTGATTAAAATTTGATGGGTTGAAACAAAAACAAAAAACAATAGTTTCTTCCCGAGCAGTAAATTTGAATATCACGGTTCTCTAAATTTGAATCTTCGTCATCAGTCCGTAAAGGGTACAAACTTAAACGGTTGGGGGTAGGTCATCAATATGAATCGTTATTTATGCATCAGGATTGGGATATTTTTTTCTAATAAATTGCAGAAACATGAAAAGACAGGTTTCTGCACTTTCTTTGAAAACGAACCATGTTATTTAACTAATAATATATACAAATTGCAAACAGAATATCTGTGAAACGATAATACATCATTAATAGTAATAAAGTACAGTGTTATCTACTTGACGTAATTTTTTATAGACAACTTTATAAACAAGTACTTTCTGAAAAAAATATATAATCATACATATTTATTGTTAAAAAGTAAATCAACCTTTATTTATTTAAAACAGCCATAAGCTAGGCACTAACATTAATAATTGATATTTTTGGATATTTGTTTGTAATAATAATATAATAATTTCTATAAAAAAATAATTAAATCATAAAATAGGGCTCATCTTTGACTACTTCTGACCACAATATACGTTTCTCACGAAGCAGCTAATGATATGCAAATGCACGGCAAGCCTCACTTTGAATAACAAAAGCACCATATAATGATGTCACTGTTTTCAGTGAGTCAGAACGAGGCTTAATAATGCTTCAAATAATAATTAAAATTTTTTGAATCTTTGTTTGTAATAATAATTTCGATAAAAAAATCAATAAAATCTTATAATTTGTCTCATCTTTGTTTGACTACTTTTACCACAATATACCTTTCTCACGAAGCAGTAATGATATGCAAATGCACGGCAAGCCTTGCTTTGAATAACAAAAGCACCATATAATGATGTCACTGTTTTCAGTGAGTCAAAACGAGGCTCACCAGGCATTTGCATATGATTAGCTGCTTTATGAGAAAAGTCTATATCTTAAAAAATAGTTATTGTATTGGTGTTAATATATAATAGATACTGGCTGTTCGAAATGAAAGTTACATTGGGAAGGCGCCATTGTAAAGTCCATACAGAACATACGTGAATGATGCATATTACTTGTGAAATGCCCAGGTTGTAATAGAGTACAAACACTAAAAGTGTGCAATACTTTGTACTATTTACCACTAAATAGTGTTGATTAAACAATAGAGAACAAAAGAATTTGCATAATTTAGCAGTATTTATGTTGCACACTTTTAGTGTTTGTACTCTACAATTTTGAAGATAAAGTAAATCTTTCTGAGAAAATTCAAGTTAAAACTTATGCAATCATTGTTTCAGGTATACAACCTTCTCGGTTATGATTTTCTATTGTTCTCCTTTTTAATTATTAATAGGTTTTATACCTTGGAATATTCTGTTACCTACATGTGTCAGTTGATTTAAGAGTTGCATGTACCGCCGCGAAAATGATCCCCGCCGCAATAATGATTCCCACCGCAATAATGATTCCCAAGTCGCCGCAATATTGATCCCCGCCGCAATAATGATTCCCAAGTCGCCGCAATATTGATTCCCGCCGCAATAATGACTCCCAAGTCGCCGCAAAAATGATCCCCAAGGAATTATAAACTTGGACAACTCGGGATCGATGGAGCATGGACTATTTCTATATTTTTCCATGCATTTATCCACATATATGTGAATCCCTTTTTGTGTTTTCGTTTAATATTCGTTTCTCTTTTAATTTCTTTTTGTTTGCTTTTTCTTTGTGTCATGAAGTGTTAAATATAACGCATTTTAGCTATCATTTCAAAAGTTATTTTATATATTGAAACCATGTCATTATCTATATACTGCCTTTCATCTTCGTTATCTATGTAGTGCTGTATTTTATCTTTTTTGTACTATTTTTGAAGTCTAAATAATTTCTGTGTAGCTCATGTAATCAACTACAAAGTTGGAGTTTCAATTCAAATGATATCAGGGTTATCTGTTAAGGTCAAGCTAGTAAAAGAGTTAAACGAGATTAACTTCGCTTCAACAATATGTGAGATCAAATTCAAGTTTGACCGAGTTAGATTTTTAAAGCGGTCTCGTCATAGAAATATTAAATTAAAATTAATTATTTGTAGTAAAGCCAGTTTTTATCCAGCAATCCCCATTGTCGCACAGTAGTTAGAAGTGATGCCGATAATAGGAGATTTGTGGAATTTTATGACAACCTCAACAACTATGATTGTTCTATAAACATATCCTGGTCATCTTTGTCCAAAGTACTTTGCTCATTTAACTCCCAGTGATAATATCAACATGAGCGAACAGCAGAAGAATGGAAATGTAATATAGTTTAAAGAAGTCCATACTACAAGGCCTCCTACAACGATGTCCAGAAAGGAATCCACGAGGTAGAGAATGAAATTTGATATGTATGTTTTAAATGTGACATGCTCCATCGATCCCGAGTTGTCCAGGTTTATCATTTCCATGGGGATCATTTTTGCGGCGACTTGGGAGTCATTATTGCGGCGGGAATCAATATTGCGGCGACTTGGGAATCATTATTGCGGCGGGGATCAATATTGCGGCGACTTGGGAATCATTATTGCGGCGGGATCAATATTGCGGCGGGGATCACTTTCGCGGCGGTACATTGCAAAGGAGAACAAGGTAGCTCTTTTTGCCAATCAATACAGACTATCTTGGAATAAACCTGTTACTAATACTCCAGTTTTGTGTTATCTGGTACCGCTGTACTGTTTGTACAAAAGGCGCATTTGAACAGGGATATTAACCTCGATTCAGCAAAAATTCAAATGTGATTTCCTATGTGAAGGGATACCATTTCAATGCTTTGCTTGGAATTTGTGAATATTTTAAAAACAAATCAAGGCTTAGACTGTACAAATGCACCTTTTGTCAAAAATTACAGCGGTGATAGATAACATGAAATTGGAGTATTCTTGAAACAGAATCTACCTAATTGGCAAAGGTTTTAACTTGAATTTCTAGCACAGATTTACTTATTATTTTATAAATATTAGTAAAATAGAACTAGTTGGACTTTTTTTTGTTGCAGCCTGATGAATACTGACTGGGTGGAGTTGATAGTAGTAATTGATAATAGTAAATATCAAAAAGTCAGTAAAAACAGAACAACCCAAATAAAAATATGTAAGAACTAGTTTGTGCAATACTCCAGTTTCATGTTATCTAGCGCCACTGTACAATATGACAAATAGCATATTTGCACAGCGATTATCTTGATCCTGAGTAAATTTGAATGTTGTTTTCTATTGTTTCATGGTAATATTTTCCCTTGCTTGGTCTGAAATTTGTGACTTTTTTACAACAAATCAAGGCTCAGCCTGTGTAAATGTGGCTTTTGTCAAATAGTACAGTGTTACTAGATAACATGAATATTGTGTATATTACAACTTGTTTGTAATTCTAATCAATGATATTTAACTTGATAAAGACGCTCTTTATCTGGATAAATTTCTAGCTGTTCAACAGGTCTATCTGGCCTACCTGACAACACCAAAGCCTGTCCTAGGTAGCGGTAGGGGTTTTGTTGCTCTTTTCTACCAATAATGCAATCTTCAAGAATATGCTTCTTTCATCATCACCACATAAACTATGCACAAACACCATGTTGGAATGTGGCACAGTTGAAAGGCATGCAAACCTGCTAGATGTTTCAGGTAGTGGTATGTCTCTGACGTGTTGCCCTTGATTAGAGAAGACTCTGATGATGGTTGTTAAATCACATTTATCTGCAATGTAGAATTGCCCATTGTAAAAAATGGCTCTTGAGACTGGTTTTACTAACTGGTGCCTTCCAAACATCTTACAGGACACTCTACAGTCATTGTTGTAGACTACTATGCAAGGGACAGCTACATTATAATTTTCCTCATCACAATTAGCACTTGTGGAAGTAACAATCAATCGGCCTCCAGAATCAACCGACACATATGTGAACTTCAGAAAGTCCCTAGGTGTTTCAACTTCAAAGTTAACAAACTGACCATTTTTTTCATATAAAAGTAAACGATTTTGTGCACGGTTAACAACCACAACTTCATCATCGGTAGTAAAGACTTAGACTTTAGACTTTTATTTATTCACACACAATTTATATTTGACAGGTATTATGAAAAAAAAAAAGGTACAAATATATATTTACATCAGTAAATAAATTACATTAAAAAAAGTAATTTATAGTATGGTGTGTGTGGCTGCCGAAATAGTACAAACTTTCGGGTCGACAGCCACTCAAGTAGTAAATTTACAATGATAATGATAGTGGGCAAGATGGTAGATCTATTTACAAGCTAATATTATTAGATATTTACAAAACTTACAAAACTAAATATATAGTTATACGGTTATACATAATTTTATACACACACAAACATACAACAAACATACATAATTTTATACACACACAAATGTAAATATTTACACACTAGTATTTACATATCTAATTAATATTGTTACAAGGAATTAGAATAGAGTTTTGAGTTCATATTCAATTCTGAGTAGAGATCAAAAATGATTGCAACTGGGTCTTGAAAAGTTTGATGGAACCACTAAAGCCAACATCCCAGAGATCTCCATATTTAATGACAATCTTCTGTAAGTAGACTCCATCACTGTTGTAAAGGTGAACTTCATTTCTTTCTTCCCATAATAGTGCTACATCACCACTTCGAGGGCAAACAGCCATGCGAAATGGTGTAAATTGTAGGGGTACTTCCAAAGGAATTTCTTTTGTGTCATTGTTTTTCGCTGGTTCAGATCTGCCGCTTCCTGAAGCTGTAGGTTCTGACCCACTAGACTGGAGTGGTTCTTTTTTGTCAGGCTTAACCACTTTTCCAAGATCTTGCTTCACATCTAACTTCTCAAATGTCATTGCAAAGTCTTGGATTTCGTCTACCTCTTGAAGTGAGGGACAGAGAGGGAAACTTGTGTACTCATTCAGCTGTTCTACTAACTCTTTTCTCATTTCTCCCATTTCATTTCTATTCATTATTTCCTCAGCACTTTTCACACATGCAGAGGCCTGATCCATGTGATTTTTCCAATTGTTTCTTTGTTCTTCAAGACGTTCATGGAAATCCAATCCACAGTTTTGTGCAAGATATAAATCGACTTCTTTGAATAGATCTTGTTCCCACTTTCTGATTGAGTCTATTGTTTGCTGGGCATGTTCTGTGACATCTCTCTTTAGTCTTAACCCCTGCTCTTTGTTGTCTTGTATCTTTGCCAGCTTCTTTTCGAGTTGCTCTTGAACGTCCTTGTTCTTTGTTATCTCTTCCTTACACCGTGTTAGGGCTTTCACAACGAGTTCCTTCTCTTTCCCCCCTGGAATGTTATCAATGAGTCGAACTAGCAATGTGTTTGTAGCAAATCCTTCCACGCCATTTTGAGGCACACTTGACATCTTTCTACAAACTGGACAACAAATGTGACCATAATGAAAGCCACGAAGAGTCAATTCGCGAAGGCAAGCTTTACAAAAGCTGTGTGCACAGTTCGGTAGCAGCTTTGGTTCTTCAAATATATCACAGCACATGGGGCACGTAAACTCTTCGTCTGCAACTGCCATATGAATACCCTTAGAGTTCGGAGCATATGTCATTATGCGTCTGTTCTTGATACCCCAGTCAATGAATCCTTAACTAAAAGATTCAATATAAAGAATTGATGGATATAGTAGCAAATAAAGTTGTCTATAACAAAATAACAAACCCCGGCCCGCGAATACACGAGTCACTAGTCATAGAGCCTGCGCTCATCTTGTTCAGCGCAGCCAGTACGGAACGCTCCCACCCCCACCCCACCCCCCAGGCGTCGAAAACAGGTTTAGGCTGGGAGTACGCAGAGATTTTTCATCAGAACCTTTTCTGAACTTCGAAAGCGGTAGGTCATTATAATATTCTAAAACTTGAAATGCATTATAATTTTCGCCCAAACAAATTCTGACGGAGGTTTTTGTTTGTAAGAGTACATTATTTTTATGGATCGAGTTCCCATTTAATTTTCACAACCAATTTGTGAAAAAAAAAAAGTTATGAAAACTTTGAGATGCATATCCATAATGCGCGCCTTTCGTCTTATGAATGACAACATTGCTAGAAATAGTTGTATAATTGGTTTAATGGAATAAAATTTTCATTACAATCGCTACATAACTTAGCAATGCAAATGTGATTTATAATTATCTTCTCAAACTTGAATGCACGCGCGGAGGGGGGGGGGGGGGCATAGGGGGAGGGGAGGATAAAATAATAATATGATAAAAACCGCACAATCGCACCAAAAGTTGCTAAAAACCGCAACTGCAAGATTTGTAAAACACTAATATCAATGAAAAAATCCGCATAACGGCGCAAAAAATAACGCAAAACTGCAAACCCTTACGCCCCCTCTTTACTAAAGACAACAAAGTTGTAATGTATTGGAAATACCATGCAGGTGAGAAGAATTAAGGAAGATGTCACGCATATTTAATTTTAACCAATTCAACTTCTATTATTTTTATTTTAACTCAAATACAAGTTGTATTTTTCATTTGTTCTTTCATAAAACGTAGGTACACGGCTTGGCAGAGATTTCGTTATTTCCCCTTCTAGAAGAGGAGGAAAAGAAATGGTTTCTTTTTAATGTACATCAAATAGGAGTTTCTGAAGTACTCTTGTTCATGTGTAAAGTTCTAGGAAGTGTGCAATTTATTGCACTGTGCAATATTTATTTATTAGACAGCTTAAGAAAAAATTCTCAATTAAATCAGAAAGGAAAATTTTACACACAGTACATGTGTTATAATTACGTCACATGACTGTGGCAGAATATTTTCAAACTGTACACTAATGAAATAAATAATAATTAGAAAATGATCACACCCACTCAGATGACTGTATTTCAGTGTTCTATATCCCATAGTATCTAAATATAGTATTCCACTGGCAAGGCCTTGTTTTTTATTGTTTTGCCACCTCGCCAGTGAATTAATATATAGAAGTTCACAATGCATTATAAGTACTATATAGTAAGCCATATAATAAGATGATGTTTTGCTATGATCACGTGATATTTAATTTTGACAACATTCTTCGCGGGTGTGATCATATTCAAGACAGTGAGACAAAGGGGGCTTGTGTCCTATGGGACATAGTCTCTCGCATTAGATAGAAGGCCATGCACTTTGGCTATACCCTTGTGGCCTTCTATCTAATGCTCGAGACTCTATATCCCATAGGACACTCATGTTCATTATCTAATCTTTACTTATTTTTTTGGGGGGTCGGGTACAGAATACGTAGAGCCAATGCCGACGTAGAGCACAAACACGAAAATACAGCTTTTTCAAAAAATGTTGAATACTGAATAGCCAATTCCAAGACCAAAGGGCATTGTGGGTCTCATTAATTTGAAATAAAAATATATATATATATAACAATATTTACTCCCCATAACTAGCTCATATATTGCTTTGAATGGAATGCACTAAGAATAAAACAAATAATTATCATTTATTTACTTTAAACTATATAACATAGCCCACAATGTATTTTGGTCTTGCAATGCACTATTCTCATTTTTTGAAATAGCTGTATATAAAATAAAATTGTTACTACAATTAATATTGGTAAGTATTATTTATTACAGTGCAAACAGTATATTTGTAAAATAGTCATGAATCCAAAACACCCCACCTCGATTAGTATGCTACCTGTGGGTATATGTATTCTAAATTTTAGTCTCATTTTTTGTGTAAATTTCATTATTGTTGTTTGTGCAATTTTATGCTAATTCTATTGTTTAATTGGCAGTATTTTGTACTATTTAGTAAATGTCTATTTTAAATAGAACTAAGTTACTACTACCAGATAATTATTATTACTGTGATGAACAAAAAGTTAGTGAGTGCAAAATTTTCTAAATTAAAGATATAAAAGAAAAAGCTTTTGCAATTAATAAATAAAATCCATTATAAATTCAACTCATCATAGACAAGTTAATTAACATATTGCAGGAGTATGTAGGACTACATCAAGTAAAAATATCCAGTAACATTATATTTTTACATGTCTATGACTAGCCTTTCAAGTAAAAACATATTTTGCACTATAAAATAACAAAGAACATTTCTTCTGATGGTTGGATAACAAAAAACTTATTAAACAGTTTGATATGAAATATGACTGGATATTTTACTCTTTCACTTGAATTTTGACTCATAAAGGCTTGTCAAAATACAGCGTCTCACTCGTAAAATATTGAGCTATATTTACACATCAAACTGTGTAATAAGATATTAGTATCAGTGTTGGTGTTCTAAATGACGGTGCTATTCCTTGTCAACTGATTCCCATATACAGTCATTCATATATATTAATACTTACAAGTTTCAATCAATAATATTTAGCTCTACAAAGACATCTTTTGTTTTTGTAAATTTCTAGCTGTTCAACAGTTCCATCTGGTTCATTTGACATCACCAAAGCCTGTTTTAGATCATGGTAGGGGTTTTGTAGCTCTTTGCTGCCAATAATGCAGTAATCCAGAATATGATACAGAATGGTCCTTGTATCACCATCATTACTGTAATTATGCACAAACACCATGTTGGAATGTGGCATAGTTGAAAGGCATGTTTCATTGCTTGATGTTTCAGGTAGTGGTCTGTTTATGACGTGTTGCCCTTGATAAGAGAAGACTTTGATGGTTATAACATCGCATTCATCTGCAATGTAGAATTGCCCATTGTGAAAAATAGCTCTTGATGCTGGATGTTCTAACTGGCGCTTTCCAAACATCTTACAGGACATTCGACAAGCATTGTTGTAGACAACTATGCAAGGAACTACTTCATCACCATCATCATCACAATTAGCACTTGTGGAAGTAACAATCAATCGGCCTCCAGAATCAACCGACACATATGTGAACCTCAAAGAGTCCCTAGGCATTTCAACTTCAAAGTTAACAAACTGCCCATGTTTTTCATATAAAAGTAAAGAATTGTGTGCACGGTTGACAATCACAACTTCATCATCGATGGTAAAGCCAACATCCCAGAGATCTCCATATTTGATGAAAATCTTCTGTAAGAAGACTCCATCACTGCTGTAAAGGTGAACTTGCCTTCTTTCTCTCCATAATAGAGCTACATCACCACTTCCAGGGCAAAAAGCCATGCGAAATGGTGTAAATTGTAGGGGCACTTCCAAAGTAATTTCTCTTGTGTCACTGTTTTTCGCTGGTTCAGATCTACCACTTCCTGAAGCTGTAGGTTCTGATCCACTAGACAGGAGTGGTTCTTTTTTGTCAGGCTTAACCACTTTTCCAAGATCTTGCTTCACATCTAACTTGTCAAATGTCATTGCAAAGTCTTGGATTTCGTCTACCTCTTGAAGTGAGGGACAGAGAGGGAAACTGGAGTACTCACTCAGCTGTTCTACTATAGCTTTTCTCGTTGCCAGGATTTCTCCCATTTCATTTCTTTCCATCATTTCCTCAGCACTTTTTACACATGCAGAGGCCTGATCCATGTGATCTTCCCACTTTTTTGTTTCTTCTTCAAGACGTTCATGAAATCCAATCCACAGTTTTGTGCAAGATATAAATCGACTTCTTTGCATAGATCTTGTTCCCACTTTCTGATTGAGTCTATTGTTTGCTGGGCATGTTCTGTGATATCTCTCTTTAGTCTTAACCCATGTTCTTCATTGTCTTGTATCTTTGACAGCTTCTTTTCAAGTTGGTCTTGAAAGTCCTTGTTCTTTGTTATCTCTTCCTTACAGCGTGTTAAGTCTTTCACAACGAGTTGCTTGTCTTTTCGTCCAGGGATGTTATCAATGAGTCGAACTAGCAATGAGGTTGTAACAAATCCTTCGACGCCATTTTGAGGCACATTTGACATCGTTCTACAAACTGGACATGAAACTTGACCAGAATCAAAGCCACTACTAGTCAATTTGCGAAGGCAAGCTTTACAATAGCTGTGTGAACAGTTCGGTAGCTGCTTTGGTTCTTCAAATATATCACAGCACATGGGGCACGTAAACTCATCGTCTGGAACTTTCATATGAATACCCTTAGAGTTCGGAGAATATGTCATTATGCGTCTGTTCCTGATACCCCAGTCAATGAATCACCCTTAAATAGATTCAATATAAAGAATGGAAGGATATAGTAGCAAATATATCAAGTTGTTTATAAGTAAAATAACAAACTCTAGCCGGCGATAGATTCCGCTCTCCGCTTGTTCAGCGCAGTGTTGAGTCCATCCAAGACTTTCTCAGATTATTCTAAAACTTGAGGAAAGCAGCTGGTGGAAGATGTTTTTTCAATAATACATTACTTTTATGGAGTATGTAAATTTCCCATTTTCACTCTAAAGTTTCCTTAGAAACCGACTGACGCAGTCCATTAATGCATTAATAATTAAAAGCAGTCCACGAAACAGAATGTCATTGTAAAACTTGAACCTGCAGTACGTATGTTTTTTTAATAAATAGTTCTACTTTTATTTGATGTAGTATTTAAAATTCCCATTTTCACTCTAAAATTCTTAGAAATTGACTGACGCAGTCCATAAAGTCATCAATAATTTATAACATTGAGTCAAGTTCAGCATTATTCTTGTCAAAATACTTTTATCCTGCAGGACGTCCGGATGACGTCTTTTTGATAGTACTAGTCCTCTACTGTTATGTAGTGTAATATACAAATTAGGTAATACCTAATAGCGGAGCTCCCAGTTTAAATTGTTCTTTCAACATCAATATGTGCATGTAAATAGTTTTTGTGCATGGGCCATGCCCAATCTAAACTGTAATTATTTTAGTTATATAACCGCAAAAGACGACTACAAAATCATACATATAGGTGGAACGGACTTTTAATTTTATTTACTTTATGAGCAAATAATAATCTGCGATATATATATTTTCGATAAAAATTCAAAAATCTTATTTATCACGCATACAACGTACTATATTTTTCAATAATTTTATGCTCAAATTATGAAAAAGGTATTTTATGTGCAGTGCATGATGAATTATTGACTAAAAATCCAAACCAAACAATTTTTGTTTATAAAATATGAGCCTAGAAAAAAACTTCGATATCACTATAACTTTTCTAGAGAAACAAAATTAGGGGTATTCACGCGTTTTTGAAAGATATTAATTTTTAGATTTTACTTTTTGAGTTTCAATCACAGAAAACTTCGTGACAGCGTGACTTTGTGTCACGACACGCGTACATTGGCGTGTTTGCGAATGCCAAGGCACCTTCAAATTCGATTCAAACACAAGACAAAACGCTGAGAAAAATCAAGATTTTGAGCTTCATATTGACAAAAACGTTACTTGAACAAGTACTTAATAGGATGGTAACTATGTATTGAAAGGAAAAAACGGATTTCTAGAACATTTCTATATAAAAAAAACCCTTTTCATCGCATTAGATTTACTATTAAAAAAAGTAGTTATGGCAAATCTTCAAAATTCAAACAAAACACAAACGACCTGAAAGTGCTTTTGAAGTGGAATTAAAGACTTCAAGTATCAACCAACACAGGATCGATTTGAAAAGAAAATGATCTTAAAACAAGGTATTTTATTATGAAAAAGTTTGTGTAAAACATCATTTTGTTCTGTAAAAAAAAAACAGGCTCGTTTAGGAACCATAAAATAGTCAATATTGCTAAATAAACAAAAGTTATTCAACCAATTTTGAATTATGTTTGTATTTTAATTAATCTTTAATGTTTACCGTTTATGAGTTTGTAAAAAGTACGTAATGAATAAGTTAAATCCCTTTTTGAATCGAACAAATGCAACGAAATAAAAGTAAATCTAAAGCTAGGACATAAAACTTTTTTTTTATATATATATAATAAAAAAGAGAAAGGAAAGTTTTTAGGTGTTTTTTCACGCTCGTTATCAAACAATTTTTCTCTCAAAAAACTGACTTGAAAAAAATAATTCGTTGAACTTACTTTATCGGTGATTATTTTCCTGAGGTTTTCATCTTCTCAATGACATTGATAATATTTTGACGAATACATGTATATGTACTTGAATCAGTTTTGATGAATTAAACATGGGTCATAGTTAAACTGCCAAGCTTGAAAATCCATAAATAAACTGTGCTGAAGGAAGCATTTTGAAGATAGTTTTCATAACGAATAAAGTCGCTTCTTTTTCAATTCTTTTACGTTGCTGTATATCTTCTACGAAGTTGTATCCACAGACACGTGTTCTTGGCCTTTCATTATTTTCCTTTTCTTTAGTTAAATTTCCTCATTTTTGTCTCCTTTAAGTTTATTTTCTTCTTTGGTACTAAGTCTTTATTCATCCAAGAAGCTACAGAGACGTTTTCTTGGACTTTCAGTCGTTTTCTTTTCTACTGTTAAATTTCTTCATTTTTGTATCCGGCCCAAGTTTATTTTCTTCTTCGGCCAAAACTATCTTTGTTTTCTTCGATGTTCATCTTTCTCAGTTGATATTTTAAATATTGTATTTTGTTGTTGTTTGTTTGACTTTTTTTGTCGATAAAAGAACAACCTGCTTTCGATCGGGCTCTGCTATTCGGCGCGCGCGCATCACTTTCCCGCCGAAATGTAACAGCCAATCAGTATCGCGATGGGCACGGACGGACGTGCGCGCCCGCGATCCTATGTGGTGTCCATGAAAAATCAACTCGATGGGTTACCATTTTTTCTTAAGTATGGTGCTCCGCTCGCACGGGCCTTCGGCCCGCGCGGGAGCTCCGCTATAAATTAAGTTCTTGGAAATTGACTGACGCAGTCCATTAACTCTTCAATATTAAAGACAGTCCTTGTTATGAAGAACTATTCATAAGATGCATGCCCATAATGCATTTCCGTCTATGAATAGCTGATCAACATTGATTGAAATAGTGTATTGGTTTCATGGACCGTATAGCCTGAGCATCAGGCCTTCTGAAGTGGAACTGGGGATAAAAATGAGGGGAGAGTATTTTACATAAAGTAGATGGATTGTGGAGAAGTAGCCTATTTCTGTCTTTCATATGTCTGTCTATATGTACATGTGTCATATTGCAAAAATTCTGCCACAGTCATGTGACATAACAAGGCACAAGCTATGTAATTCAATGGAAGCATATTGTTTTTCGTTCTGGATATTGTTTTGGGTCTAGAGACCAGCCACGTACTTTTTTTAAGGTCCGTATTTTTGGGGGTTTTCACATCTCCGAATTCAGTTTTTGTTTCGATCCGTGTATCAGAAAATTATTCGTTTAAAATTATTTTCAGCAAGGCGTGAGTTCCGTTAAGAAACATACTGATAACAATAAAGAAGACAATGCAACAACATAGTTGTTTTGAGGTATTTAAGGTAGTTCGGGACCCAGCCGTAATCACATAATTTGGTTTTTTAGCTTTTATTATTTTCCGATTTGAAAATTATGGGAACGTTATGCATTCAAAAGACAAGCACATCATCTCTGCAAAAAATCTCCTGAATTTAGACCTGCATTCACGAGAAATCAAGATTTTTCGTTAAATTCATGATTTTTTCGCGTTCAAATCCGCGTCGATTTTTGGAACTATAATGCGTCACATAAATTAGTGTTTTGGGCAAGAATTACGAATTGAACTGGTCATAATTAGCTTTACATCGATTCTAGAGATACTAGCGGACCAAAAAATGTTAAAGTTTGTTTCGATAATCTTATAGGGAACTAGTTACCAGTCCCGCACGGACAAAAAACATGTTCACGAAATATACATTTTAAAGGGTTTTCGTGCTATAACTCGGAAAAGAGCTCGGTGTCACCCCATTTTTATTTTATAGATGGATTTCCCTTATCAGAACTCTTCATTCCGTGAAATAAAAATGATATGGTTTTCGAGCGCAAAATGTGGTATTTTTCACATTTTGAGTTTATTTTTGTATCAAAATTCTCGACATGCACATACTTTTCGCAGTATTTTTTTGCCCAAAGGATTTTCTTGAGTAAAACATGGCAAATAATATGTTTGTTAGGAAAGTGTCTTTCTTTTGCAAATGCTTGTTAAAAAGTTTGTTATCGGGAAAAATAGAATAAATAGCGTTTTATGTTTCAAATTCCGACACTTTCTGTCACAAAAAATGACCAAAATGGGCCCCAGTCTACCGCCCTTATCTCCGAAACGAGCACGGTGACCCATTATTTTTATTTTAGTTTTGAACTTAACTTAGTTTGCTCTTTTTACATGAGAAGTTTCAAAAAGATCTAACGATAGAATCTATGACGCCCGAACTACCTTAAGTCTTGTATTTTTTTTTGGTTCGAAATTTGCATGCCATGTATTTTTTTGGGTGTAAAATTTCAGGTTTGAGTATTTTTTTTAAACACTGTTAGAGTTTTATTAATTTTTTAAGGCAAAAAATGGAAGTTTGAAAAGTATCCATATATATTTTAGTAAATTAACACAAACAGTGACCTTGGGCTACCTGTGGTTTTGATAACACTGTGAAACCATGCAGCTTCTTTAATAATTATTTTATTCTGGAGTCAAGTACAGGGTACAAAGAACCAAACATTACATACAGTTATTTCAAAAAACGTAGAATACTGAGTATTGCATACTGAATAGTGCATTGCAAGACCGAAATGCATTTTGGGTCATGTAATATTGTTTCAAGTAAAATAAATAATTATTTATTCATTTATTCGTAGTGCATTCTATTCAAAGCAATATACGAGCTTGTTATGGGGAGTAAATATCGATGTATATTTATTATTTATTAAGAATCAATGAGACCCACAATACCCTTTGGTCTTGGAATACACTATTCAACGTTGTTTGAAATAGCTGTATATGCAATAAAATTGTTACTGTGTAATATTGGTGAGTATTTATTGATTAGAGTGCAAACAGTATATCTGATATTTGTGAAACAGTATAGTAATTATACTATTTGTAAAATAGTCATAAATGGAAAACACCACTGTTCGATTAGTAGTCTACTTGTGTGTTAAAAATTATAAACTCTTATATTTTTGTGTAAATCAATTTATTGTTGTTTGTACAATTTTATGTTAATTCTATTGTTTAATTAGCAGTACTTTGCTGTATTTAGTGAAAATCTATTTTAAATAGAACTAGAGTACAAACACTAAAAGTGTGCAATACTTTGTACTATTTACCACTAAATAGTGTTGATTAAACAATAGAGAACAAAAGAATTTGCATAATTTAGCAGTATTTAGTGGTATTTATGTTGCACACTTTTAGTGTTTGTACTCTAGTAACTAATAGAGCGATTTCACATAACCATTTAAGTATGCTAAAGAGTAGAATAAGATAAGGTACTATAAGGAAATTTGTAACACTGTAAAAAATGTTGACTTAACTGACATTTCGAGCTTTAGCCCTTCGTCGGAGTAAAAGTAGAATAAGATGTTTAATGAGCTTTGCACGGGTAACCATACATATTTCACAAATTGCTTGCATAAATATGACAAAAAAAAAGGGACAAAGTATAAGAACTAGCTGGCTGTTGTATTATAATGAGTATTTATTAGATAGAATGAGAAACAAGATTGACATATTTATTTGCACTTAATGTGCATGCCCCAACACAAAGCTCATTAGCATTTTATTTTACTCATTAGCATACTAAAATGCATTATGTGAAAGCGCTCTAATAAATATTATTGTGATCATCAAAAAGTCAGTAAAAACAAAAATGGATTTAAAATAAATAAAACAAAAAAGCTTATGCAATTTATAATATATTCATAATATTATTATCCATCTAGTCAGACAAGTTAAAATATCGCAGGAGTAGGACTTGGTTGATATCTAGTGATATTTTTTACATGTTTTTTTTTAACATGTTGCTTTACATTACTATAGCCTTTCAGGTAAAAAATATCTTGCTTTAATTATAAAAGAATAACATTTAACATTTCATCTGAAGGTTGGATAATAAATAACTTATTAGACAGTTTGAAGTGAAATGTCTCATTGTTATATACCAACTGTCAACATTTATTTTTCTTGCACTTTGATTGGACGTGAGGGTATCACGTGAACAAATTTGGATGTTTCCGCAGCAACGACTCTCAGCAGGCAACAAAATGTTATTTACAGGGAAGTAACAAAACTTGAAGTCGATTAATTGAAAATCTTTGGTCATAGCTACGTTTTTGTTGTACTTTGACAGTTGGTATATAACAAAACACTTATAGACTGAAACCTTGGTAAAGCAGTATGTTTTGTGGTCCCTTGACTGCGCAGGACCACAAAAAATACAGTTTCCCTCAATCCCAGTCAATAAGTGATAAACATTTTACTTGTTGATCTCTTGCACTTTTACTCGCATAAATTTAAGTCTCGTCAAAATACAGCACTTCACTAGTAAAATATTGAGACATATCTACACATCAAACTGTTTAAAAACATATATAGATATCAATGTTGGTGTTCTACATGACGGTGCTATTCCTTGTCAACTGATTCCCATACATACAGTCATTTATATATGATATGATATTTACAAGTTTCAGTCAATAATATTTAACTCTACAAAGACATTTTTTGTTTTCATAAATTTCTAGCTGTTCAACAGGTCCATCTGGTCCACCTGACATCACCAAAGCCTGTTTTAGACTACAGTTGGGGTTTTGTTGCTCTATTTTACCGATGAGGTTAACACCTTCAAAACAATTATAAATTATTTTTCTTTCATCATGACCACTTAATCTATGCATAAATATCATGTTGGTATGTGTTGAAAGGCATAACAATATCATAGGTGATTCGAGTGGACGGAAGCCCATTAAATGTTGTCCTTGAGAAGAGAAAACTTTGAGCTTACATTGATCTGCAATGTAGAAATACCCACCATGAAAGATGGCTCTTGAGACTGGTTTTACTAACTTGTATCTTCCAAACATCTTACTGGATACTTCACTGTTATTGTTGTAGACTATTATGCAAGGAACTACTTCAACACCATCATCATCACAATTAGTACTTGTGGAAGTAACAATCAATCGTCCTTCAGAATCAACTGACACATATGTGAACTTCAAAGAGTCCCTAGGTGTTTTAACTTGAAATTTAACAAACTGACCATCTTTTTCATACAAAAGTAAATGGTTGTGTGCACGGTTGACAACCACAACTTTATCATCGATAGTAAAGCCAACATCCCAGGGATCTCCATATTTAATGAAAATCTTTTGCAAGGAGACTCCATCACTGCTGTAAAGGTGAACTTGCCTTCTTTCTCTCCATAATAGGGCTACATCACCACTTCGAGGGCAAACAGCCATGCGAAATGGTGTAAATTGCAGGGGCACTTCCAAAGTAATTTCTTTTTTGTAACTTTTTATCGCTGGTTCATATCTACCACTTCCTGAAGCTGTAGGTTCTGATACACTAGACAGGAGTGGTTCTTTTTTGTGAGGCTTAACCACTTTTCCAAGATCTTGCTTCACATCTAACTTGTCAAATGTCATTGCAAAGTCTTGGATTTCGTCTACCTCTTGAAGTGAAGGACAGAGTGGGAAACTGGAGTACTCATTCAGCTGTTCTATCATAGCATTTTTCATTTCCAGGATTTCTCCCATTTCATTTCTATTCAACATTTCGTCAGCACTTTTCACACATGCAGAGGCCTGATCCATGTAATTTTTCCATTTGTTTCTTTGTTCTTCAAGACGTTCATGGAAATCCAATCCACAGTTTTGTGCAAGATATAAATCGACTTCTTTGCATAGATCTTGTTCCCACTTTCTGATTGAGTCTATTGTTTGCTGGGCATGTTCTGTGATATCTCTCTTTAGTCTTAACCCCTGCTCTTTATTGTCTTGTATTTTTGCCAGCTTCTTTTCGAGTTGGTCTTGAACGTCCTTGTTCTTTGTTATCTCTTCCTTACAACGTCCCAGGGCTTTCACAACGAGTTGCTTGTCTTTTTGTCCAGGGATGTTATCAATGAGTCGAACTAGCAATGTGTTTGTAGCAAATCCTTCGACACCATTTTTGGGCACATTTGACATCTTTCTACAAATTGGACATGAAACTTGACCAGAATATACACTACGAAGAGTCAATTCGCGAAGGCAAGCTTTACAATAGCTGTGTGCACAGTTCGGCAGCAGCTTTGGTTCTTTAAATATATCACAGCACATGGGGCACGTGAACTCTTCGCCTGGAACTGCCATATGAATGTCCTTTATAGAGTTCGGAGAATATGCCATTATGCGTTATTCTTGATATTCTTATAAAAGAATATTATAGATTCAATATAACGAATGAAGGATATTGTTTATAAGCCAGAGAAGAATCACAACCACAGGAAATAATACGTACAACAAAAACGATGGAGCCAGCGCTCCATTTGGTCAGCGCATTAAGTGGGAGCTTCCGGTAGGTACTGCATGTATCGTTCTTGAATTGTACTGTACTGTTATGTACTGTGTACTATATGGGCTATATATGTCCTAAGTACGTGTAGTACATGTAGTACGTGTAGTACGCGTAGTACCTGTAGTACCTGAAGAACCTGTAGTAAGTTTAGTAGCTGTAGTAGCTGTAGTATCTGTAGTAAGTGTAGTACGTGTAGTATCTGTAGTATCTGTAGTACCTGTAGTACTTGTAGTACCTGTAGTACGTGTAGTACCTGTAGTATCTGTAGTACGTGTAGTGCCTGTAGTACCTGTAGTATCTGTAGTACGTGTAGTGCCTGTAGTACCTGTAGTATCTGTAGTACGTGTAGTGCCTGTAGTATACGTGTAGTACCTGTAGTATCTGTAGTACGTGTAGTACGTGTAGTATCTGTAGTACTTGTAGTACTTGTAGTACCTGTAGTACGTGTAGTACGTGTAGTACCTGTACTAGCTGTAGTACCTGTAGTACCTGTAGTACGTGTAGTAGCTGTAGTAGCTGTAGTACGTGTAGTACGTGTAGTACCTGTACTAGCTGTAGTACATGTAGTACGTGTAGTATCTGTAGTACCTGTAGTAGCGGTAGTAGATGTCGTAACTGTAGTACCTGTAGTACGTGTATTAAGTGTAGTACCTGTAGTACCTGTAGTATCTGTAGTACCTGTAGTACGTGTAGTATCTGTAGTACCTGTAGTAGCGGTAGTAGATGTCGTAACTGTAGTACCTGTAGTACCTGTAGTACCTGTAGTACCTGTAGTACGTGTAGTACGTGTAGTAAGTGTAGTACCTGTAGTACCTGTAGTACCTGTAGTATCTGTAGTACGTTTAGTACCTGTAGTACCTGTAGTACCTGTAGTATCTGTAGTACCTGTAGTACCTGTAGTACCTGTAGTACCTGTAGTACGTGTAGTACCTGTAGTACGTGTAGTACGTGTACTACCTGTAGTATCTGTAGTACGTTTAGTACCTGTAGTATCTGTAGTACATGTAGTACCTGTAGTACCTGTAGTATGTGTTATATTTGTACTACTTGTAATAGACGCAGAAAGTTTTGTTTTCGGCCAACTTGTGTTCATCTGTTCAAACGAAGCGCAAGTCGCAAGTTATTCATTTTTATGACGAAATATCCACATGCGCACCGTGATTTCAAATAACAGTTTTCTTAAAATGTCTTTTAGAAAGCGTAAAACTGCCTTTTTTATTGGATACTCTTGGCGATCTACAAAAATATGCAGAAACTTAGGAATACTAACTTGCATCACCTTGCGATTATAGCACGATCAAAATTGTGCACAAGCCAATGCAAGTAGCTGCAATCTAGTGGTCAAACGATTCGCAAGCAAGAACACTTGCGGCAACGCCATGTTCGCCATTGTGTTATCTTATTGATAAAGTTACTCTTATCCTTCTGAAAATATTAGAACTTGTCATATTTTCAAGCTCAAATGATCACAAATGAATAAATATACTGTATAATTATTGGACGATTGACGTGCGTCTTTCAAATTCATTGTCAGGTAGTGAAAATCTGAGCATGTTTCGAAAAATGTCCCATTTTACCTCCAAAGTTGCATGAAATGACATAATACTTTCTTAAGTTATAGTTAAGGATTCAAATTAAAATATTATTTAGATAAATTTTCAAAAAAAAGCAAATAAATGATGGAAAACGAGATGCGCGAAATGGATGCGCAGTAGCAAGTATCCGGTACTACCTTAAAGTCAATCTAACTTGTACTGAAAGAAAGGTGACTTTATTTTGAAAAAAAAAAAAAAAAAAAATCGATAAAAAAACGATAAATCAATGTACTGTCCTTTGCAGCCGTTTTTGAGAAGCGTTGCGTGACAACACTATAAACGGCAGCGGGGCACTTATATATTAAAATTGCAGATCTTGGATGCTGTCAAGTACACACGAGTGACCACGAGTGACCACGAGTAACCACGAGTGACCACGAGTGACCACGAGTGAAAAAATGAAAATATGAAAAAAAAGGAAAAGTGAAAAAAAATTGAGAAAAAGGAAAAAAATTGAAAAAAAGGAAAAACGACAAAATAACAGTATAAAATAACAAATATAGAAGCAATAGAAAAGAAAAATTAATTACATATAAAAAATGATCATTTTGCTATATATATATTCATTTTTTGAAAACTCAAAAATGTGACGGATTTATTGTTACTATTAGATAATTTAGACATTGTTGCTGTTTTAATAGAGTACTAACACTACAACCGTGAAACAACTTAAATAAATATTGTCAAATAATAGTAAAATCCTTTGCTTTTCGGTTGTCTATTCTATTGTTTCTATTTTAGTGTTAGTTAGTGTATGTTTCACCGGTAAATAGTTTTTACTCTGTGTTTACGTAAATTATTTATTGATGAAATAAGGTTACGATCGGTAGCAACTGAAATGAATGAATAAAGCTTTTAAAATACTTCTTGTAAAAAAATGTTTTTCTTTCACGTTTTCATTATTTTTCATTTTTCATCCAATTTTCATTTCTTTTACTCTTCATTGTAGAAAATTTTGCCCAATACTTTTACGTTTATTATTATTCTCTTCGTTGAATTTTCTGTTAATTTTTAAATTTAATTCATGTTTCTTTTCTATTGCTTCCATATTTGTTTTTTTATACTGTTACTCTATTTGGTTGTTTTTCAGTTTTTTCAATTTTTTTTCAATTTTTTCTTTATTTCTTTTTTTCATATTTTCATTTTGTCACTCGTGGTCACTCCTGGCCACTCGTGGTCACTCGAGGTCACTCGTGGTCACTCGTGGTCACACGTGTGTACTTTTAGGCAGCATCCAGATCTTGTAGTTTCAAAAAGCTTTATGCTTTGGAAGGTAATGTAGTTTCAGAGCCTGAACGGAAAATGCTGATTGTCTAGAATGGAAATGAATGGCGTCAAGGTGAAGGTCACGTTCTTACAGGACATATAAAACAACGTTTAACTAATGCAACATTTTTACGACAAAATAACCACTGGAAAAAAATTATAGGCAATCGTGGATTAGTCACATACCACGACAGCTAGCTAGGCAGCTCAGGTCAACTCACAAGTTCACCATAGGGTTGCTAGCTTTGAGTGAGTGACTCAACATCTACTAAATATATAAGGTATTACTTTTTAAAACTATGTTTTTTGATGGTCTTTGATGGTTTTTGTTCCAACAGACACTGTGTAGGTAATTGAATAGAGAACATTTTAACAAGTAGGTGGTAATTGGTAAAGCTTAGTAGTACCTTGTAATCGAGACAATCAAGCACAATAGCTAGGGTGACTATATGCCTTATTAACATGCGGCCACGGTTATTTGCAACCTCGTTCCCAGGGCCCTCTTCCTTCGCTTTTGGGTAAGGCGCCCCACCCAAAAGCGAAGGGAGAGGGCCCTGGGAACGAGGTTGGGTTATTCGTTAATTTGATATTCAATATTCAAAAATACGAATTCAATTTTCCAAAATCAAATTCAAAGTGCAAACTACGAATTCACTTTTAAAATTATGGTTTTGATTTTTTAATTTTGACTTTTAATTTTACGAATTTTTATTTTCGATTTTCGAATTTCGCCTATCGCCGAGGGCGGTCATCAGCCGAGAGCGGCCAACTCAGGAAGCCCAACCATATTTACAGAGCAGAAGCAGAGCAGATAGAGAAGCGTGCACGTGGTTTACTTATCATCATGCATGGACACCAAGTTCTGGCAATATCTGAACAATAACTTAATTCAGAAGGGAGTACACTTGTACTTTGATGTAAATAACGTATGTAGAGTTGAATTGAACTACCTTTTAGTATTAAAGTAGTGATTATTTTTTATACACTGCAACTATGTCTTTCTTAAAATAGATAGACGAAGATGCGTTTTTGAAGCTGACCATCAAGGATCTTAGTGATGTTTTGGGCATCAAATATTGATTCGGATAGAATGAAACTTGTTGGTAAGTTTAGATGAAAAACTGCCATTAATACTTGAATGAATTGAGTGTATTTTATCCCGGCCTAATTAATCGATATTTCCGATAATCGATGTTAATCGATACTAATCAATACTAATCGATATTAATCAATCGATTAATATTGGAAATCGATGACTAATCGATGACCAAGATCATTGTGACCTTTTATCGATTAATAATCGATCATCGATTATCATCGATCGATTAACATCGATTAGCATCGGTTTTAAAGGAGAATCGTAACAGGTAATAATACAGCTCATTTTGAAAATAATATCGTTTGACTGTACAACGTACGGTTCCGTGCCGTGACCGTGCCGTAATTTGTATAAGAAGATTCGAAGTTTCTGCCGTGACCGTGTCGTGCTTTCACGGCCGTGCCGTGTCCGTGCCGTAGTTTCTATAAAAACATTCGAAAAAAACTGCCGTAACCAATCCGTAGCGTTTTGTTAGGCACACGAAAAACTCTATAAATTTAGTTTGTACTGATGCCGTGCCGTGTCCGTGCTGTTTGCACAGTCATAAAAAATCCACTCTATTTATATACTATTAAATACCATTTTGTAAAAAAAAAAACAGTGTGTCAATTAAACAATCGCAAATAAAGCAATTTGTAATATGTCCACTATTTTGTCAGAAACGTTTTTCACCGATATAGTGAATGCACGCTTAGACTATTCTTTGTGTCAGGCTTGGTTTCGCAAAAAAAACCGATGTTAATCGATGTCAATCGATACTAATCGATGTAATTAGTGGCCGAACTTTGTGTGACTATCGATTAATCATCGATCAACCGATACTAATCGATATCAATTAGGTAATTTCATCGATTAATATTGATTTATTGATTAGTTTCCGATTACTTTTAATTAGGCCGGGATTTTATTCATCGCATAGATGCCCAAAAACGGATTAGAAACACAAGAGGGCCAGAACAAGGTAGGTCTTTGTCTGTCAATTTTTAAAGAGCTTTGTCTGGAAGGGGTCAAATTGAAGGATTTTTTATGCACCAGCCAAAATAACACTGGTCGCCATTTTTGAATTTTTGATAAAAATCCTCACTAAAGCCCCACATGTCGCAGAGTGGGGGTGTGTGGGTTTACTTTGACTGGTGCCCTATTAATATCCCAAACCCTTGGACTAATAATGGAAGGTGTCATTAAACAGACATAAGAAACGTTGATGTTTGTAAGAAGATAATTTAAATCTTAATTTATATTTAGGAATAAGTAAGTATATCAATTATATAATTTATCTTTTTTATTTGAACATTTTTTTGAAGCATGGAAGGCTGTAGAGAACTGGAGAACGGCTCAGAAGTTTCATACACATCATCACTTGATCTCTAATAATTTAACACCAAGAATTGTTAATTATTACAGAAGGATTATGGTTCGAAACAGCAACATTGATTTGCCAGTACATTGTACATAATATATTTTTTACCACTATGAGGAAGCCTTTTAAAACCCTTTCATCAATGACAAAAGTGAAGTTTGTTAAAATTTCCCACCTAAAAATGAAAGTGTTAAATGGAAACTATAGGCTGATACTAGAAATGAAATATTTTTTTTTGGAAATATACGGCCTTTGTTGAAATTTTAATTGAATAAAAACCCTCTATGTTGATTATTTTTTTGTTCTGTCATATTTGGAACTTTTCTAGGGTTGCTTCTTAGGAGAGATTAAAATAAAATAACCCAATTCAAGATCATACCTTATTTTCACATCTTCGTCCGCGAAGAAGGAGAGAGAGAGAGAGAGAGACGTTTCGAGCACTAATAAGGGTCTGTTTACGCAGGTTAGATAATTTCAAGCATAATTTTTTAATAAAAACAACAATCCTTTTCTACAAAATGCATTGACCCCAAATGCTACATGTAGCTTACCAACAGACATATTAATTGTATGCATGCAAAAATACCAAAGTCATCAGTTTTAGCATTAAATCACAACATATTAAGGTACTCGGGACTCATGGATTCCTTCGAAGCTTTTTCTACATAAGGGACTGTGCAATAATTATCGGGAGGGGGGGGGGGGGGGGGGGGGGGGGGTTCTAAAATTAATAGGGGGGGGGGTCAAAAGTTAAATCGAAGTGTAGGGTAGGGGGGGCTAGAAGTTAATTGCTTAAACATGGAGGGGGGGGGGGTGCATAATTTATGTTGGGATTTTGTTAATATAGAATTGAAAATATGCATATAAATATATTCAAAATAAATATTCATTGTTATATTTTTTTACTGTATCAAGAACACAACTTGTCACAGGTGCAAGCTCAAAACCATATATTGAAATATTATATATAAAGTGTTACAACTTCCCCAATAGAGATAGACAGTATCCTTCCTAGTGTCCAAGTGAAAAAGATGGTACTAATTGAAGGAGAGTTGTCCTCTTTGGACAAAAACGCTGTACATAAAGCATGTTCAAAGCTAAACGTTGCCGTAAACACATGTATAGAATATATTCAGCACCTTGAATTTATTGCTTTAAAGACAGAAAAACGAAAAAGCGAAAGAAACTCTATACCAGATATATGTAATTGGGAGAGCAAAGAAGACGTCGAAAAACTGACCAATATAAGCAACTGCAACTATATCTCAAACAAATAGGTCATAAAGTATCTGGGAACAAAACACAATTAGTTGAACGTGTATTAGTTGAACGTATGCTAGAGGATCTAGAACACTTGAAACTGAAGATCTCGAGAAAGAATATGATGAAAACATGTCCGCTGATGATAACTCGGGTGATTCTGAAGACGAATCAAGCGAAGATAGCTCTGACGATGTGGGATATGTCGAAGAAAGCTTTCAAGTTTTGTTTGTGGCAGATGAAGATATAGGACAAGTAAATGTGTAAAGGCAAGTAGAGGAATATATGTGTGCTTTTTTTGGGGGGGGGGGGGGGGGTGGGGGTGGAGAGAGAGGGGGGTTGATAGTTATTTATTTTCAAAAGGTGGAGGTGTAAGAAGTTATTTATACATTTAGCACAGGGGGTCTAGCTTCAATTTAAGCCCAATATTTTTTGGGGGGGGGGGGGGGGGGTGGGGGGGGAATGGCGGAGGGGGGAGGGGGGTGGAGAGAGAGGGGGGGTTGATAGTTATTTATTTTCAAAAGGTGGAGGGATAAGAAGTTATTTATACATTTAGCACAGGGGGTCTAGCTTCAATTTAAGCCCAATATTGAGGATTTTAGAACCCCCCCCCTCCCGATAATTATTGCACAATCCCTAAACTGTGACATAGGTAGAACTCTAGAACTCTATATAGAGTTGTTAATTTCTAGAAAAAATCACATCTAATAACTAGTTTCATGGACTGAAAGTGTTCTAAGTTTGTTTAGCTAGGGAAGCGCTTCTTAGAAACCTTTACTATAGGAGACGGTGTTTTGTTCGAACGCATGAACAAGGTGACGGGAACTGTTTTCGAAATACTAGAGATACCCGACAGTCGAGAAATTTTCTAGAAATTTTAGTAAAGTAGCGAAGACGTCTAAGTCCTATTGTTATGTATTTAGTTATGGATATTGGATTCAATTATTCACTTGTTTCAGGTATTTAATATAGACATGAGTGTACTAGTGTCAAAAAGCTTCATGCTTTTTGAAGAAGGTAATGTATTTTGAGGGCCTGAACGGAAAATGATGATTGTCTAGAATGTCAAGCTAGGTATGACGTATAGCAAAGGTGAAGGTCCCATTTTTTAAAACAAGACATATAAAAGAATGTTTTTTTTTTTCTAATCAAGCGCAACCATGTTATTTAATGAATATATATATATAGTGGAAACAGTATATCTGTGAAACATCTGTAATAGTAATGAAGTACTTGGACAGTGTCATCTAGTATTTGACGTAAATTTCCATTAATTCCTGAATGGAAGCCCATGAAACTCGGAAACTCCACAGAGCAACTCGCACCAACAAACTTGCTCCTCACATTTCCACGAATTTCGAAGTCTTTGGCGAGAAAATGGTTTCACTTAATATGAAAGAAGACGTCGAGAGGATGTCAAAACTGAAAACAAAACAAAACTTCAATTCCACGCAAACGAACAATTTTACGGTGTTACAAATTTCATCATATTACCTGTCAATCAAGAATATTTAACTCTATAAAGACATTCTTTGCTTGTGTAAATTTCTAGCTGTTCAACAGGTCCATCTGGTCCAGCTGACATCACTAAAGTCTGTTGTAGACTACGGTAGGGGTTTTGTTGCTCTTTGCTACCAATGATGCCACAACCTTGAAAACAATGATAAATGCTTTTACTTTCACCATGGCCATATAAACTATGCACAAACACTATGTTGGAATGTGTTGAGAGGCATAACAATATGCTAGATGTTCTGTGTAGAGGTAAGCTCATTACATGTTGTCCCTGATAAGAAAATATTTTAATTGTCGTTTTTAAATGCCCTTGATTAGAGAAGTCTTTGATGATGGTTGTTAAGTCACATTCATCTGCAATGTAGAAATGCCCATCATGAAAGATTGCTCTTGAGGCAGGTTTTTCTAACTGGTGCCTTCCAAACATCTTACAGGACACTTTACTGGCATTGTTGTAGACTATTATACAAGGAACTACATCGTCATGATCACCGTGACAATACGAACTAGCAGAAGTAACAATCAATCGTCCATCAGAATCAACAGACACAAAAGTGAACTTCAAAGAGTCCCTAGGTGTTTCAACTTCAAATTTAACAAATTGCCCATCTTTTTTATACAAAAATAAACGATTTTGTGCACGGTTGACAACCACAACTTTATCATCGATAGTAAAGCCAACATCCCACAGATCTCCATATTTAATGCAAATCATCTGTAAGTAGACTCCATCACTGCTGTAAAGGTGAACTTGCTTTCTTTCTTCCCATAATAGTGCTATATCACCACTTCGAGGGCAAACAGCCATACGAAATGGTGTAAATTGTAAGGGCACTTCCAAAGTAATTTCTCTTTTGCCACTGTTTTTCGCGGGTTCAGATTTGCTGCTTACTGAAGTTGTAGGTTCTGAACATATACTAGTGCCAGACACGGAAGGGATGTTAGGTACAGAATCACTGTTCTCATGGTTGGCAGTAGTAGGGACAGGAAGCCCGACACTGATAACGGCAGGGAGGGACACTAGTTTGGAAGACGAAATTGTTCTTTTTTTGCCAGGCATAACCACTTTTCCAAGATCTTGCTTCACATCTAACTTCTCAAATGTCATTGCAAAGTCTTGGATTTCGTCTACCTCTTGAAGTGAGGGACAGAGAGGAAAACTGGAGTACTCATTCAGCTGTTCTATCATAGCATTTTTCATTTCCAGGATTTCTCCCATTTCATTTCTTTCCATCATTTCTTCACCACTTTTGACACATGCAGAGGCCTGATCCATGTGATTTTCCCACTTGTTTCTTTGTTCTTCAAGACGTTCATGGAAATCCAATCCACAGTTTTGTGCAAGATATAAATCGACTTCTTTGCATAGATCTTGTTCCCACTTTCTGATTGAGTCTATTGTTTGCTGGGCATGTTCTGTGATATCTTTCTTTAGTTTTAACCCATGTTCTTTATTGTCTTGTATCTTTGACAGCTTCTTTTCGAGTTGTTCTTGAACGTCCTTGTTGTTTGTTATCTCTTCCTTACAGCGTGTTAGGTCTTTCACAACGAGTTGCTTGTCGTTTTGTCCAGGGATGTTATCAATGAGTCGAACTAGTAATGTGTTTGTAACAAATCCTTCGACGCCATTTTGAGGCACATTTGACATCTTTCTACAAACTGGACATGAAACTTGACCAGAATCAAAGCCACGAAGAGTCAATTCGCGAAGGCAAGCTTTACAAAAGCTGTGTGAACAGTTCGGTAGCAGCTTTGGTTCTTCAAATATATCACAGCACATAGGACAAGTGAACTCATCGCCTGGAACTTTCATATGAATGTCCTTACAGTCATTAGAGACCTTAGAGTTCGGCGAATTTCCCATTATGCGTATGTTCTTAATAATCCACTAAATGAATCCTATATAGTAGCTTGTTCGGCACAGTGTAGTCCACACTAGTCGAGTAGTTTTAATTCATGAGAACCTTTTTCTAAAAATGCGAAAGCGGAAGCGGTCTTCTTCTGAAATAACCTGAGTATCAGGCCTTCGGGGAGGGGGCGGGGAAGGACTGGGGGAGAGAGAAGAGGGAAAAGGAGGGCCTGACACAAAAGCCGTTTTTTCCTGTGTCAAACATTCAGAATATGAATGTTTTTGTGATTGGTCCATTGAACAATTGAACAGAGTGAAACTCTAAACGCGCTAGACGCGAACTAATACTCGATCGAAGCGATCGAGGTTGCAATGTTATTTGGTTATTTATATGGTATATCTAGTATTCGTTTTCGGAAAAAAAAGCTTGTAATGAATCACAAAGAATTTGATGATGCTCTCAAAGAAGCACTCGAGGTATTCCCTGGAATAACTCTCAAAAAGAAGCAGGAGTTATGCCTTAAAACATCAGATCAAGAAGAAGGACGTCCTCGGTGTCTTTTCAACTGGGTATGGAATGAGCACATTTATCAGCTCTTGCCCAAAGTTTTGAGTAGCCATTGGTTTCAAAAGACAGGGGAAATTAACGAAGTCAATGAAAATCATTGTCGTGAACTGATTCGAAAACAACAGACTAAACTTGTGTGGTAGCGGCATTAAAGCCGAAAACATCGAGGAGCTAGAGATTGTCTTCGGTAGCGCAGAACGATGGTTATCGCACAAATAGAGTCAGGCTTTGAAGTCGGGAAGTCTTCAAGACGTAAATTTTCTAGTACTTGATTTGTTTGTGTATTAAATTCAGCCTTCTGCCTGATTCTGAGTATATATTTCAGTGTAAAGTTAAGCTTGTAGATTTAATATTTCAGCCTTCAGTTTTATAACTGGTATGAGATTATTTTATCCAGTAAATGTTTGCATTAAAGCCCGGGGGGGGGGGGGGGGGGGGGGGGGGGGGGGGTACTCCGCTAGGATTTGGGTAGGGGTGTTCCGCTGGGATCCTAAAACGGTTACCCTGTTTATGACAGAAAAAAACAAATTCTTATACCCTGTTTATGACAAGTGATAAAAATGGGACCCTGTTTATGACAGTTTAGGACCCTGTTTATGCCGCGAAAACGTGCTGAATTTCGATCCCGAAAGACGAAAGACCGCGCTGCTCATCATATTACCTAATTAATATACCTGATTATGACAAAAAAAACTAAGGAAATTGGCAAATGGGGCAAAAAGGATACCCTGTTCATGACAGAAAACTCAAAAAAACATACCCTGTTTATGACAGAAAGCTCTAAAAACCATACCCTGTTCAGCGGATCATCCCCGTATAGTAAATATATGGGAGTACCCCCCCCCCGGGCATTAAAGCCGTGTTTATCTGTTTAAATTCATAACATTGTTGTTTCATTAGCGACATTGCTGCTAGCCTGCGTAGCTGGCATGGGGGTGGGGAGAGGGGGAAAAGGGGACGGAGGGGAAGGGGATGGGGAGAGGAAGGGAAGAAGGGAAGGGCCTGCATGCAGTAGCCTGCGTAGCGGCTCTCTAGGGGGAGGGGGGAGGGAGAGGGGAAAGGAGGAAGAGAGGGGCTCTCTTCCTCCTTTCCCCTCTCCCTCCCCCCTCCCCCTAGAGAGGCGCTACGCAGGCTAGGCCTGCAGCGAAGACCCTTGATTTTCCATTACGCCCTCTTCCTAGCACTGTTTGTTGTCTGGTTTAGCTGTCATAATTGTCACCTCCATTACTAGTGTTTCCTAACATAAAAACTTCGTATTTCAAAATATATTACTATTATATATATGTGTGTCCCAAATTTTCACAATCAAAATTATCATTATAAACTTGTCTAATAAAGTTCCAAAGCTCAAAACTCAAAAGAAATGAGCGTGTTTACTTCACAAACGGAAATCAAGTCTATTTTACATGACCTTCAAAGGTCAAGTAAACAATGCAGCATATCTTGCTTTATTCAGTCAGAAAGCGTATTTACCTTACCCAATGTGAAATAAACCAAAAATATTTATCAGTTTTGAACTTCTGATGCCAAGGTCTCGCTTTTAGATATGTTATAGATCGAAATTTCTTGATCTCACTTGCCTTAAATAGCCGTTTGTAATTAGAGCTACTCGTTGCAGCTCAAGCTACCGTTGGTCTGTTCAATATTGACATGTCACAATATAGCTAACAACAGCCAATGAGATTTCACCTGGTCGCTCTCGACCAATGGGAATTTCGCGCACGGAATCCGTGCGCGAAATTATGGAAAATCAAGGGTCTTCGCTGCAGGCCCTCCCTTCTTCCCTTCCTCTCCCCAATCCCCCTCCCCTCCCCTCCCCTCCCCTCCCCTCCCCTCCCCTCCCCTCCGCTCCTTTCTCCCTAGGGCCGAGCTATGCAGGCTACATTGCTGCTCGTGTTTTGACATGACGACATGACAACCGGAAGCGATTTTGATTGGCTTCTATGTAATATCATGCTGTGGGTCAAGCGAGGGGGCGGAATGGCTTAAATCGCGTTTCGTGTCAGGCTCTCCTTTTCTTCCCTCTCTCCCTTCTTTCTCTCCTTCCCCCCTCCCCTAGAGCCTGATAAGAAACTCCATATATGGTAACAAGTGATTCAAACTTGATGGGTTAAAACAAAAGACCCTAAGCAATAGATGCTTCCCAAGTGGTAGATTTTATTATGACGGTTCACTAAATATGAATCTACGTAACGAATTAAACAGTCCGTAACTGAGTACAAACTGAAACTGTGGGGGGTAGGTCATCAGTATTACGGTATATTGCCCAGTTTCGTGACACTTTAGTTTGTAAATAATATATCTTCTCTACGGTAGCCTGAGTATCAGGCCCTCTGGAGAGGGGATGGGGAGAAGGACTGGGGAGAGGAAAGGAAGGAAAGGAGGGCCTGACAACACAGCGGTCAAACGACTGCGCATGTGTGGCGATAAATGCAAACGCGGCAAATTTGTTTAGGTAAACATAAGATTGTCCGAGTATTGAGTGCAAAGTCTATTTTTAAGAAATTCCCTTGATATATAAGCTCCTCATTTTCTGTACACAATAGTTGTTATCTTATCAAGCCAATCAATAAGGTTGCATCGCCGGTTGCATCGCTGTAAAAATCGGCGAAGTAAACGCACGTGTGAACAACCGGCGATTTTACTGCAGCTTTTATAAACTTTTGCTACAATTTCTGCGAGTTTTATGAAGATATAATCATTTTTGATCCATACTCCAATTAGAATCTTATCTTCTTCATCTTTCCATGACGGAAAATAGCTACACATTTCCTATTGGGCCGGACTCCTAGTTCTAATTTTCGCAGTTTTCTGAAATAAATCGCAGCTGAATCGCGGTAATATTTGAACATTCTCAAAACCCCTGCACTATCGCGGCGACGTGAATTTTGAGAATCGCAGTAAAATCGCCGGTTGTTCACACGCGCGAATTTGCATCGCCTTAATTAAATATCGCTGCGACTCAGGAAGGTTAATGCCTGGGTCTCAGATGCTTTCAAAATGGCGGCCATAAAAGCTAAGGGGGTGGTCTATATTCAATAATTTTAAAAATTTCACTTTAAAACATCGTTAAGAATGTTTAGGGTCAGCAAATAAACAAATTTTGTTTGTTGTTTCCATGGAAACGTGGAATGTGACCTTTGAACTCTAAGTTAAAGCAATTTTTAAAAACTGCCTCGTGAGGAAAGTAAAGGCTAACAAATATGAAAATTTTAAAACGTGATGTTATTAATGTTCGGACAGGTATTACTGATCCAACTAGATATGATGTCCATTTTATCAGGAAACCCATTTTAGGACACATGAAATATGATACTTTCTAAATAACTTCGTAGTCAAAATGGTTGTGCACGATATCTAGTTGTACTGATAAGCACTAAGGTATGTTATATTACTTCCACTAGTTTAAATCCAGATTGTTTTGCGCTTTGTTTTCCTCGCGAAGCTTTAAAACAAAATTCCTTAAAATAGAGGTCAAAGGTTATGATTTGGTTTCCATGGTAACATTAATGCATCAAATCGTTAAGAATAACGAGATCTTTGAAACTGAATAGGAATTAGCAGTTCAATTTGCTCCTAACAAAACTAAGGACTGATTGAATGTTCAATTGGGCGTGGTTCCATTCACCCAGGCATTAACTTGCCTGAGGAAAATCGCATCTCAAATCGCCGCAAAAATCGCCCGTGTAAACCGGCCTTTAGAGTCCATAGAGTTCGGAGAATTTCCCATTATGCGTCTATTCTTAAAAGCCAAGTCAATGAATCCTTAACTAATAGATTCAATAGAGATTTCCGAGTTAGCGGATTTAGATTAGTATATTCCAAAGCCCCCTCTATAATTGCGCCATTTTTATTTTAACATTACAAAACATTGAAAACACTATTTCTTCTATATGCCTATTCCACTATTATATGCCTATTCCGCCTATAATCCGCTAAATCGGAAATCTCTAATATAAAGAATGGAAGGATATAGTAGTAAGTCAAGTTGTCTATGCAAAATAACAAACCCAGAGAATTTGCACATGATTCACTACAGATAGAGGTGTTTAGGCTGGGAGTACGCAGAGATTTTTCATTGAACCTTTTCTAAAGTTCGAAAGCGGTAGGTCATTTTAATATTCTAAAACTTGAAAAATACATTAATTTCGCCCAAACAAATTCTGACGGAGGTTTTTGTTTGTAAGAGTACATTATTTTTTATGGATCGAGTTCCCATTTAATTTTCACAACAAATTTGTGAAAAAAAAAGTTATAACTTATAACATTTGCATAACTAGCAATGAGCGCTATGATCTATTCTAGAGATATAGCGCTATATAAATGAGGCATATTATTATTACTATTATTATTATAATTATCTTCTCAAAGCAGTTAATGAGGGGGGCGTAGTGGGGAGGGGAGGGTAGAAAGGGGGATCGAGATTGGAAATCGCAAAACCGCATAGAAAAAATCGACAAAAACCACATTATCGCACCAAAAGTTGCTAAAAACCGCAACCGTAAGATTTGTAAACTGCAAACTATAAAGTGTCATCCTGAATGCATGATTAATTCAATATAGTGAGGTGTATCTACTCAGCCGTTTTTGCAGTGTACACATGTACAGATAGACAGACATTTGAAAGACAAAAATAGGTTCCTTCTCCATAATCCAACCTATGTAATTGAATGGAAGCAACAAAAGACCCCCAAGATAGACAGTGGAGAAAGCAAATATAATATTATACAATTTTACAGGATTCCAATACATGCAGAAGGACCCCAAAAATTACACAGACAAACTCTAAACACTCTTACGCACCATCAAGCCTCTCTATACAAGAACAACCAACGTCTAAATATTATCTTAAACCAATATGCTGTAATATATTATTTACAAATTTTCTTATCAGGACACACATAGACAATTTATAATTTGTTTCTTTTTTTTTAATAAACTTTGATATATGGGATCTTTCCATATAACTAATATATCCCATTTCAAATACGAGAGTGGGAACAATGCGAGTCGAGGAGTTGCGAGTTGCGAGTTGCAAAAGATAAATTCAAAATACTTTTTGGTTTATCTCAAAAACATTTGAAATAATAATGATAACAATAATCCCGGCAATAATTCACCATACTCCAATTATAAAATTGTGTTATAGTTCATTTATACGCTGCACCTAATGAAAACCTAATATAAGATAAAGAGAAATCTCTAACGAACTGAACAGTCAAAACAAATTATCAGGAAATCTCAAGCATGTTAAGGCCTGGGTCAGCAAGCGCATTTCCCAAAATTATTAAAATTGTTATATGTCTTCCAATATTACAAACATTTTTGATCTGTAGTGACAATCAGTTTCCTTGATATTTTGATTTAAGAAAATCGAAATTTGGTAATCACGTGACCAGTTATCTAATGTAGAAATGCTTGAGATTTCAACTGAACAAAATGGAATAGATAGAACCTCTACAATGAATTATACAGACTGGATCATTTGATTGCTCTTGTGCGAACAAGATAAGCAATTTGGCTATTATAAGAAACTACAAACTGTAACAATCGAGCTCCGACCAAAAATTCGATGTCAGTGGTGCAAACACGATATGATAGATTAGCGTAAGCTACAATCATGTGCAAAATTGTTGGGACAATTTTTTTTTATGGGCGTTTTTGTTTGCGTTTGAAAATATATGCAAAATCTATCCCTTTGATGTATAAACCCCCTCCCCCCTAAGCAATGTTGATTGGTCTTTCAAATGAAAACCGTTTCACATTCCCACAATTCAACATTGAAACGGGGGAGAGGGGGAAACATTAAAATTTTATACAAAACTTTTACATGTAAAAAACAGCGAATGTCCCAAGGTATTTTGCACATGATTGTAGATTGCTTCTTTGTTTTTGCAAATTTTGATATTTGCTATTACAGAGGCAAATATTATTTGAAAGAATAAAGGAATAACCAGATGGCCCGAAAACATTGAAAATAAATATTTAAAGACAGCACGATTTCGCAACTTGCAACTCCATAACTCGCAGTGTACCTACTCCCTTCAAATACCATAGGCTGATTAGTACAATAATTATATTGTGTAAACCAAATTAATTTTATTTACTGGAGCCTTTAGTACAGTGTTTTGCTATTCAACCTATTGTGCAACCATGCAGCTCCTTTAATAATTATTTTATTCTGGGATCGAGTGCAGAGATGTAGAACGCAAACATGACATATAGAAAATAAAATAAACTTGTTACTGCGTAATATTGTTAAGTATTATAAATTAGAGTGCAAAGTTTATTGTAAAATAGTCATAAAGCCAAGACACCCGCCTAGATTAGTATGCTACCTGCGGTTGTGTATTCAAAATTGTAATCTCATTTATTTTGTGTAAATTGATTTATTGTTGTTTGTGCAATTTTATGCTAATTCTATTGTTTAATTGGCAGTATTTTGCACTATTTAGTAAATGTCTATTCTAAAGAGAACTAGTTATAAATTACAACTACCAGGTAATTAATATTCCTGTAATCAACAAAAAGTCATTAAAAACAATTCTAAATTAAGAATATGAAAGAAAGGGCTTTTAATTTGCAATTTATAATTAAAATCCCTTATTATTCAACTAGTCATAGACGAGTTAACGTATCGCAGGAGTACGTAGGACTAAATCGAGTAATAAATAACTTATTAAAGTAAAAAAAACAGTTTGACATGAAGTATGACTGGATATTTTACTCGTTCACTTGAATTTTGAATCATAAATTCTTGTCAAAATACAGCGCCTCATTCATAAAATATTGAGCCATATTTACACATCAAACTGTTTAAAAACATATATAGATATCAGTGTTGGTGTTCTACATGACGGTGCTATTCCTTGTCAACTGATTCCCATATATACAGTCATTTATATATGATATGATATTTACAAGTTTCAGTCAATAATATTTAACTCTACAAAGACAATTTTTGAATTCATAAATTTCTAGCTGTTCAACAGGTCCATCTGGTCCACCTGACATCACCAAAGCCTGTTGTAGGCCAGGGTAAGGGTTTTGTTGCTCTTTGCTACCAATAATGCAATCATCCAGAATATAATTAAGGCTGCTCCTTTTACGATTATTATTGCAACTATACAAAAACACTATGTTGGAATGTGGCATTGTTGAAAGGCATGTAAACCTGCTAGATGTTTCAGGTAGTTTTATGTCTCTGATGTGTTGCCCTTGAAAAGAGAAGACTTTGATAATGGTTGTTAAATCACATTCATCTGCAATGTAGAATTGTCCATTGTGAAAAATGGCTCTTGAGACTGGATTTACTAAGTGGTGCCTTCCAAACATCATACAGGACACTGCCCTATCATTGTTGTAGACTATTATGCAAGGAACTACATCATCATCTTCATCATTATCATCATAAGTGGAAGTAACAATCAATCGCCCTTCAGAATCAACTGACACATATGTGAACTTCAAAGAGTCTCTAGGTGTTATAAATTCAAAGTGAACATACTGCCCATTGCTGTCATACAAAAGTAAACGATTGCTTGCACGGTTGACAACCACAATTTCATTATCCATAGTAAAGCCAACATCACAGAGATCTCCATGTTTAATGGCAATCGTCTGTAGGATTACTCCATTACTTCTGTAAAGGTGAACTTGTTTTCTTTCTCTCCACAATAGAGCTACTTCACCACTTCGAGGGCAAATAGCCATGCGACATGGTGTCAATGGTAGGGTCACTTCTGAATTAATCTTTCCATTGTACATGTCTCGCGCTGGTTCAGATGTTCCGCTTGCTGAAGCTGTAGGTTGTGACCTTAAACTAGTGCAGAACACAGGAGGATCATTAGCTGCTTCTTTTTTGGCAGGCTTTAACACGCCTGTAAATGGTGTAAATTGTAGGGGCACTTCCAATGGAATTTTTCTTATGTCACTGTTTTTCGCTGGTTCAGATCTGCTGCTTCCTGAAGCTATAGGTTCTGACCTACTAGACAGGAGTGGTTCTTTTTTGTCAGGCTTAACCACTTTTCCAAGATCTTGCTTCACATCTAACTTGTCAAATGTCATTGCAAAGTCTTGGATTTTGTCTACCTCTTGAAGTGAGGGACAGAGAGGGAAATTGGAGTACTCATTCAGCTGTTCTACTATAGCTTTTCTCATTTCCAGGATTTCTCCCATTTCATTTCTATTCATCATTTCCTCAGCACTTTTTACACATGCAGAGGCCTGATCCATGTGATTTTTCCATTTGTTTCTTTGTTCTTCAAGACGCTCATGGAAATCCAATCCACAGTTTTGTGCAAGATATAAATCGACTTCTTTTAATAGATCTTGTTCCCACTTTCTGATTGAGTCTATTGCTTGCTGGGCATGTTCTGTGATATCTCTCTTTAGTCTTAACCCATGCTTTTTACTGTCTTGTGCCAGCTTCTTTTCGAGTTGGTCTTGAACGTCCTTGTTCTTTGTTATCTCTTCCTTACAACGTCCTAGGGCTTTCACAACAAGTTGCTTGTCTTTTTGTCCAGGGATGTTATCAATGAGTCGAACTAGCAACGTGTTTGTAACAAATCCTTCGACGCCATTTTGAGGCACATTTGACATCTTTCTACAAACTAGACATGAAACTTGACCAAAATCAAAGCCACGAAGAGTCAATTCGCGAAGGCAAGCTTTACAATAGCTGTGTGAACAGTTGGGTAGTAGCTTTGGTTCTTCAAATATATCACAGCACATAGGACAAGTGAACTTATCGCCTGGAACTTTCATATGAAAACCCTTAGAGTCCTTAGAGTTCGGAGAATTTCCCATTATGCGTATGTTCTTGATACCCCAGTCAATGTATCCTATATAGTAGCAAATCCAAGTTGTTTATAAGCAAAATGAAACTCTATTTCTGATAGATCCCGCTCTCCGCTTGTTCGGCGCAGTGTAGTCCACACTAGTCGAGTAGTTTTAATTCATGAGAACCTTATTCTAAACTGCGAAAGCGGAAGCGGTCTTTCTGAAAATCATATCAAACTTTAATTTGTGGTAGAAACATTGAGAACAGAAGAAACTCCATATATGGTAACAAGTGATTAAAACTTGCTGTGTTAAAACAACTGACCCTAAGCAATAGATGTTTACCGAGTGGTAGATTTGAATATGACGGTTCGCTAAATATGAATCTACGTAAATTAACTTCAGTTTGTATATACTATCTTCTCTACGGAAAAAAAAAAATTCTATGAAATTTTGTCTTACAAAGGCAAATTTATCAGGTAAAATAATGATGTAGATATTTTCTTCGAATCCTTTAATTGGATAAAATAAAAGGAATATTTCAACGGCAACTTAGGTGCCCAGTTTCGCGACAGCTGGCATGGCCCAGCAAGTTCGTGATACGTTGTAATAATAATAATAATAATAATAATAATAAAAATGGCTTTTATTTTGACACGATAAAATTACAGCGTTGCTGATGTGGTCGTGTATCTAAGTAACACACTCACTCATAAAATTACAAAAATCCAAATTCCCAACCCACAAGACTCCAATAACCACCCTCTACAATATTTACAATAATTATTAAACTATATACACAATATACAAAATGCAGATGGAAGTATTAAATGATGTCTGAAAGATTTTTAACAGCTAATTTAAATGAGTTATGATAAGATATAGATCTCATTTCGTTTTTCAGTGAGTTCCAAAAAGTTATCGATTAAAAGTAATAGAATTCTTTAAATAGTTAGTTTTAGGGGACGGCAGGTGTAATGTAAACTTTCTTCTGAAATTATAGCTATAGTCGGTCTTATTAAATAAAGATTGTAAAGATTTCGGTAATAGAGCGTAGTAAGATTTATGAGCCAGGTATAGTAGACGTCTATTGTACATGTTTCTGATATTGTTCCATTTAGCTTTCTGTAACACTTGATCACTTGGCATACACCAGTCAAACTTGTGAATTTATATCTTGGCGGAACAAACATGAACTCTTTCAAAATCGTCCATCAGCGTTATGTATTGCATATTCCGTATTGTTTTTTTAGACATTTTGAATATGAAACTATTTGAAATGTTTCAAAGTCCTGCTCTACTTTACAACTTAATTTGCATTGAAACGATCTGCAAAGGCGACTTTATCTGCCGATGTGTTACATAGCAAAAGCAAAACTTGATTCACTAAACGAACAGAATTCATAACATGTGTGTTTTTAAACAATTTCCAGCCATGATTTTGTTTAAAGCCAATCACGGCTTGTCAGCGTATTCGGGCTTTTTGTAATCACTGGTATTTGCGTGTCACATAACTGGGCACCTAATCTTAAAACGGACTAAATATTATGCATCTAATATTTTTGCAAACTTTTTTAATCCTCCTATTATTATGTTAAACGATACGTCACAACTGTCTCATACCACAGGAATCCCGATACAAACATAATATTTAACAATTATTCGCCGAAGGCGAAGTGATTATCGATGAATATTTACCGAGCGGTGAGTCTTCGAGCTGTGAGGTAAATATTCACCGATAATCAATTCGCCTGAGGTGAATAATCGTTTTAGTATAAATACAAAGGTGATTATTTCAAAAAAGAAAGAAGGAAACAGCATTGAAAGTGAAAATATTTTATTTTTTAAAAGCGCGACCGTTACGCGTAAAAATTGTACACTTTGTCTCGCATATAATGACAATAAAACAACGTGAAAATTTACTATGATACCTTTAAATAGCTTGACACCAAACTTAGTAGCTTATTTTGTCGATTTTGGGACAGCATTTTCTTTAAAGTTTTCAATTTCATCTTCGCTAACAGTGACAAAACAACTACTGGCAGCCATTTTGTCTGAAAAGGTGATTATCGGCTGATAATCCGAGATAGCAAACCAATCAGAGCGCGCGATTTTGTATAATTACCTTTGTATTTATACTAAAGCGTATTATTAGCGTAATAAAGAGAGAAAGAATCGAAATAGAAAAGAAAGGACAAAAAGCCGGGCTCCCTGTGGGAACTCTTCCACTACTCTGTCAACAATAGCTTCTCTTCGAAGAATCCGTGCATGTAAAAGCCCGTTAAAACATGCATACTGAAGCTAAATGTTCAGTGTTTTCTCTGTAGTCTTTGTCTTTTTTGAAATATCAAACAGCCGTCGCTAAAATGAGTTTACATTTTTGATGGCACGATACTGGTACTGTCACGAAACTGGGCAACATACTGTACCTATCGTTATGCATCGGGGTTGGGATTAGCCTCCGTTGCAGACGTCTTATGTGGTTAAGACATCTGCAACGGAGGATAGGTTGGGATGCTTTTTTCTAATAAATCGCAGAAACGGCATGAAAAGACAGGTTTCTGCACTTTCTTTAAAAACGAACCATGTTATTTAACGAATATATACATAGTGCAAACAGAATATCTGTGAAACATCATTACATTAATAGTAATGAAGTACAGTGTCATCCACTTGATGTAATGTTTTGTAGACAACTTTATAAACAAGTACTTAATGAAAAAAATACACAATCATACATTGTTAAAAAGTAAATCAACTCTTTATTTAAAACAGCCATAAGCTAGACACTAACATTAATAATTGATATTTTTGGAATCTTTGTTTGCAATAATAATTTCGATAAAAATCAATAAAATCTTAAAATTTGCAAATGCAGGGCAATCCTTGCTGTGAATAATAAAAGCATCCTATAATGAAGTCACCATTTTCAGTGAGTCAGAGCGATGCTTAATAATGCTTTCATTAATAATTAAACTTTTTTTAATCTTGTTTGTAATAATAATTTCGACAAAAAAATAATACAATCTTAAAATATAGCTCATCTTTGACTACTTCTACCACAATATACCTTTCTCATGAAGCAGCTAATGATATGCAAATGCACGGCAAGCCTCACTTTGAATAACAAAAGCACCATATAATGATGTCACTGTTTTCAGTGAGTCAGAACGAGGCTCACCAGGCATTTGCATATGATTAGCTGCTTTGTGAGAAAAGTCTATATCTTAAAAAATAGTTATTGTATTGGTGTTAATATATAATAGATACTGGCTGTTCTATATGAAAGTTACATTGGGAAGGCGCCATTGTAAAGACAAGTCCATACAGAACATACGTGAATGTTGCATATTACTTGTGAAATATCCAGGTTGCAATAGAGTACAAACACTAAAAGTGTGCAATACTTTGTACTATTTACCACTAAATAGTGTTGATTAAACAATAGAGAACAAAAGAATTTGCATAATTTAGCAGTATTTATGTTGCACACTTTTAGTGTTTGTACTCTACAATTTTGAAGATAAAGTAAATCTTTCTGAGAAAATTCAAGTTAAAACTTACGCAAACATTGTTTCAGGTATACAACCTTCTCAGTAACCTTCTCTTCAATATTAAAAACAGTCCTTGTTATGAAGAACTATTCATAAGATGCATGCCCATAATGCATTTCCGTCTATGAATGGCTGATCAACATTGATTGAAATAGTGTATTGGTTTCATGGACCGTATAGCCTGAGCATCAGGCCTTCCGAGGGGAACTGGGGATAAAATGAGGGGAGAGTATTTAAAGTAGATGGATTGTGAAGAAGTAGCCTATTTCTGTCTTTCATATATCTGTCTATATATGTACATGTGTCATATTGCAAAAATTCTGCCACAGTCATGTGACATAACAAGGCACAAGCTATGTAATTCAATGGAAGCATATTGTTTTTTTGGTTGACATTTTTCATTCTGGATATTGTTTTGGGTCTAGAGACCAGCCACGTACTTTTTTAAGGTCCGTATTTTTGGGGGTTTTCACATCTCCGAATTCAGTTTTTGTTTCGATCCGTGTATTTAAAAATTATTCGTTTGAAATTATTTTCAGCAAGGCGTGAGTTCCGTTAAGAAACACACTGACAACAATAAAGAAGACAATGCAACAACATAATTGTTTTGAGGTATTTAAGTCTTGTATTTTTTTTGGTTCGAAATTTGCATGCCATCTATTTTTTGGGGTGTAAAATTTCAGCTTTGAGTATTTTTTGGGGGGTTGCAATATGAAGCTCCATCTGCCTCTTAAAACACTGTTAGAGTTTTATTAATTTTTTAAGGCAAAAAACGAAAGGTTGAAAAGTATCCATATATACTTTAGTAAATTAACACAAACAATGACCTTGGGCTACCTGTGGTTTTGATAATACTGTGAAACCATGCAGCTTCTTTAATAATTATTTTATTCTGGAGTCAAGTACAGGGTACAAAGAACCAAACATTACATACAGTTATTTCAAAAAACGTAGAATACTGAGTATTGCATACTGAATAGTGCATTGCAAGACCGAAATGCATTTTGGGTCATGTAATATTGTTTAAAGTAAAATAAATAATTATTTATTTATTTATTCGTAGTGCATTCTATTCAAAGCAATATACGAGCTTGTTATGGAGAGTAAATATCGCTGTATATTTATTATTTATTAAGAATCAATGAGACCCACAATACCCTTTGGTCTTGGAATACACTATTCACGTATTCAACGTTTTTTGGAATAGCTGTATATGCAATAAAATTGTTACTGTGTAATATTGGTGAGTATTTATTGATTAGAGTGCAAACAGTATATCTGATATTTGTGAAACAGTATAGTAATTATACTATTTGTAAAATAGTCATGAATGGAAAACACCACTGTTCGATTATAGTAGTCTACTTGTGTGTTAAAAATTATAAACTCTTTTATTTTTGTGTAAATCAATTTATTGTTGTTTGTACAATTTTATGCTAATTCTATTGTTTAATTAGCAGTACTTTGCTGTATTTAGTGAAAGTCTATTTTAAATAGAACTAGAGTACAAACACTAAAAGTGTGCAATACTTTGTACTATTTACCACTAAATAGTGTTGATTAAACAATAGAGAACAAAAGAATTTGCATAATTTAGCAGTATTTAGTGGTATTTATGTTGCACACTTTTAGTGTCTGTACTCTAGTAACTAATAGAGCGATTTCACATAACCATTTAAGTATGCTAAAAAGTAGAATAAGATAAGGTACTATAAGGAAATTTGTAACACTGTAAAAAATGTTGACTTAACTGACATTTCGAGCTTTAGCCCTTCGTCGGAGTAAAAGTAGAATAAGATGTTTAATGAGCTTTGCACGGGTAACCATACATATTTCACAAATTGCTTGCATAAATATGACAAAAAATAAGGGACAAAGTATAAGAACTAGCTGGCTGTTGTATTATAATGAGTATTTATTAGATAGAACTAGACGCTCTATGAGCGTGAAGTCGGGCTAGTTGAGGATTATGCAGTTTAGTCTATATAGGATTATATAGTTTAGTCAGAGATAACTGGAGCTATAACACTGATGCCCCTTGGATATACTCTAAAGATATTAATAATCTTAATGAATACTCCAGTTTCGAGATCTCTTTTACTCAGTGTTAGCCTCAATTGTGTGTAAAATATGCAGAAATTTAGATAAAACTTGTGAGATTTCGATATATTTTTATTGTCTTCTATGCTCACAAATCTCTTTCATTTGCACGGACTGTTACTGAACAAAAGAATATATTACATGGTTTTGAGGCTAACACTGAGTAAAAGAGATCTCGAAACTGGAGTATTAATCTTAATTGTCTGTTCAAGACAAATTTGTAAAATGTGTTTAGACCACTTTTAATGTTGACTTTGTAAGTTATATTTAAAGAAATCTCACAATTTCATATGAAAATAATGATGTTAGCATATTGAAAAGATATGGCATTGATTTCAAACAAATAAAACTTTATTTATAATAGATTTGAAGTTGATGTAATTCTGAACTTTCTATAATAAACGTAAGATATCATTAAATTACAATAATGTGTTGGTACCTATTCTCGGGCACCAAAGCAAATTACACGAAAATAATGCGATTCTGTTTAGTTTTTTTTTTTACTTACCATGTTAATAATATTCACTGTATTAGACACTTTTATAAGTTTTTTTGTGTAAATATATTATTTCGCAAACAGACATTTGAGCGAAGTTTATTCATGCACTCGGAGTACTTATTCTCGGGCGCCGAACCCATTCTCGGGCAACCGAAACTTATTCTCGGGCGACCGAAAAAAAAATCCCAAAATAACATATAAAATACTTACAATTAACGCAAAGACCGTTCTATTTACTTTTTATGTTCAATTTACTTTTTATTCTTCGTGACATGGTTTTTAAAGCTATCGTTTTCAACGTTTTGTGTTAATCCGTGAGTTGCTATCTTGCTACGTCTTTTCGGTATTTCGTTCAACAACAACACAATACGATAATTTTTAGAGATTGAAAACTGAGTTTGAAATCACCTTGAGCTACTTTTACCACAGCGGATTGAAAAGAAACAGCTGAAAACTTTCAGATCTTTGGCTGCCCGAGAATAGGTTCACGGGATTGCTGTGGTGAGAATACTTTTGGTTTGCGGTAATTGAGTGAATACAGCGACCCAAACAGTTTCATTGGATTCAAGATGGCCGGTTTTACGGCTTTACGTGAAAAGTTATGACTTTCAAACCGGATTTTCTGCTATTTTGTTCCTTTTTTCTGAATTATAATCGAATATTCGAATCAACGGCAATGGAAGCCGGTAAGTTATACTATTGTAAACTTGTGATTTTACATAGATTTAACACAAACTTTCAAGACTTTCAATGAAAACATGCAAACATCAACAAAATAAACACGAAGGAAAAATATCAATGTTGTCATTTGTGTATTAATATTATTTTTTCGTGGTGCCCGAGAATAGGGACTGCCCGAGAATAGGTACCAATACCTTATATATATGTATAAATCTTAATTGGAAGGCCCACTCCGGGCCTTAAAATCGCCGTAATTTTAGGCGATCTAAAGCGATTTTAGCAAAATGTTCCTAAACTCTAAGGCGATCTTAGTCGATGTTAGGTGATTTTAGCAAAAAACTCTTAAATTCTTAGGCGGTGTTTAATAGGTGATTTAAGGCGTTCTGAGCGATCTTATGAACCGGAGAAGGCCTATTGTAGTACATGTAGATTAACTATTAAAAAGATGAATTATGTTTTGAAAATATTGATATTTATCAAAAAACGTATAATTATATTAGTTACTTGTTTCTTTGCTTTGGTGGCAGTTCGTATTGGAATAATCCAGCTTTCATGTCGTTGTTTTTATCTACTTGGCTGATTAATCTGCTTTCTGGGAATTCGAGTATCGAGTTGGCTCGAGTATAATGCACTAGTCAATTGAAACCCCCGCCCCCCGACCCCCGGGAAATACCGGGGAATTTAACGTTTGGGTAGTGTTAAAATCAGACATTTCCCCTGGTAGTCGGGGGCACATTCACTGTTAAAGCCCCCGCTATTGTGGCCCCGCTATTTTGGTCTAGTAGTAAATAACAAAACAAACACATTTCACTCCAACTCATGGCCAATTTCCTGTGCCACGTATAGCTAATCTTTGTGTGTTCCATTCTGATTCACAAATATTTAATGTCCAATATTTTCAGGGGCGTCAGTTGGGTTTCATAATGTCAACGACAGGGGGATTAGCTAGTTGCACTCGCTAAAAGCCATGTCTTGACATGGCTTGAAAAATTAAGACTTCCGGTCATTTTTCCTTTGTTAACGGCGACATTCCTTGGATGCCGTACAACTTTCTAGCTAGCTATTAAACGAAAAGCCGTTCACACTGGTAATTTACTGTTTAGCTAGCTAAATGGTGCCTCATTTTAGCTAGCTAACAAGTCCTAGTCTGAACGGGCCCTAAGTATAAAATGAACGGCAATGCTTGTAAATATTGCTTAATTAATAGTGGTTTTATTTGCACTTTTGACAAAGATTAACGGGTTAGCTCAGTTGGGAGAGCACGGCCTGTTAACCGGGAAGTCGGGGGTTCAAACCCCAGCCAGACCATCACTCAGGGTCTTAAAATAATTGAGGAGAATGTTATAACTTTTTATTTATTTCGGTTTATTATAATTGTTAGGCTTCGCGTCCTCTCGGATAAGGACTCACACACTGACCATTAATCGGGGGAACAAGAAAAACTAAAAGAACGACTGAGGACGCAGGTCACGATCATCCTCAGTGAAAGGCCTACACTTACACTAATATATACTAATTACTAACAACTAACTATAATGTGTAAAGCGCATTTGAATATATACACATAGAAAGTGCGCTATATAAATGCATTATCATTATCAAAGCCATTTTCCCTAAGGGGCAGCTCTGAGGCCCACACAGGAGAGATGATACCACATTATATCACACACTTTGCTGTCACATGCATGATTACAGAGGCAAAATTTCTCAGGATCATCTACAAACAAAATTAACCAAAACAAATTAATGTAAGATATATCAATAATGGCAAAATATCATGGATAAAATCTTCAACATTCGTGATTTGTTTTCATTAAAAGTACGCATGTTGACTCACGTACCTTTCGTTTTTCCATTCTAGCAAAGGATCGGAATATTAATATCATCCACACCTAGAATACCGATGTTAGAATACCAATGCTTTCTGGGTATTTTCCAAGATGGCCGACCTCTAGTTTCCAGGCCCTTACATATTCAAACGAGCGTTAAAATCCCCGCTCGCTGCCCCGCTGCGAAGACAATTAGTTAAAATCCCGACCCCCCGGTGCAATATTGCTGTAAAAGCACGTTAAAAACGCGTCACGTCCCCGTTCAGTGCCCCGCTAGTCCCGGGGGTCGGGGGGCGGGGGTTTCAATTGACTAGTGCATAACTGACTGTCTGATATTGACATGTTTTAGAAAACCTCTTTCCGTAAAAACGTTAGAAAATAACAGCTAGCAATTGTATAATGACTTGAGCAAACAATATACCCAAATCCAACGCTGATTTGGAAGAGTAAATCGATGTGAAGTACGAGAAATCCAAATGAATTCATGAGGCTCAAATCCAAGATGGCGATTTGCTTGGGCTTCCTGTGGTATTTGCGCATGCTCATGACGTAAGGTGGTCAAAACGCGACATGATACATAGATAGATACATAGATACATAGATTGACGAAACTGTAGAACTAAAGTCGGGCCGCCTATGGCTAGCCCGACTAATGAGAAACAAGATTGACATATTTATTTGCACTTAATGTGCATGCCCCAACACCAAGCTCATTTGCATTTTATTTTACTCATTAGCATACTAAAATGCATTATGTAAAAGCGCTCTAATAAATATTATTGTGATCATCAAAAAGTCAGTAAAAACAAAAATGGATTTAAAATATAAAACAAAAAAGCTTATGCAATTTATAATATATTCATATAAATTTATATTATTATCCATCTAGTCAGACAAGTTAAAATATCGCAGGAGTAGGACTTGGTTGATATCTAGTGATATTTTTTTACATGTTTTTTTAACATGTTGCTTAACATTACTATAGCCTTTCAGGTAAAAAATATCTTGCTTTAATTATAAAAGAATAACATTTAACATTTCATCTGAAGGTTGGATAATAAATAACTTATTAGACAGTTTGAAGTGAAATGTCTCGTTGTTATATACCAACTGTCAACATTTATTTTTCTTGCACTTTGATTGGACGTGAGGGTATCACGTGAACGTGAACAAATTTGGATGTTTCTGCGGCAACGCCTCTCAGTAGGCAACAAAATGTTATTTACAGAGGGAAGTAACAAAACTTGAAGTCGATTAATTAAAAATCTTTGATCATAGCTACGTTTTTGTTGTACTTTGACAGTTGGTATATAACAAAACACTTATAGACTGAAACCTCGGTAAAGCAGTATGTTTTGTGGTCCCTTGACTGCGCGGGACCACAAAAAATACAGTTTCCCTCAATCCCAGTCAATAAGTGATAAACATTTTACTTGTTGATCTCTTGCACTTTTACTCGCATAAATTAAAGTCTCGTCAAAATACAGCACTTCACTCATAAAATATTGAGACATATCTACACATCAAACTGTTTAAAAACATATAGAGATATCAGTGTTGGTGTTCTACATGACGGTGCTATTCCTTGTACACTGATTCCCATATACAGTCATTCATACATAATAATATTTACAAGTTTCAATCAATAATATGAATTAATAACTCCCCTCCCTTCCCTCACTCCCCTTGCCCCAATCTCCCACAAACATTCTTTGTTTGTGTAAACTTCTAGCTGTTTACCAGGTCTATCTGGTCCACCTGACATTATCAAAACCTGTTTTACATCATGGTAGAGGTTTTGTTGCTCTTTCCTGCCAACAATGCAGTCATCCAGAATATGATAAAGAATGCTCCTTCTTTCACCATTATTACTGCAACTATGCACAAACACCATGTTGGAATGTGGCAGAGTTGAAAGGGAAGTTACACTGCTACATGTTACAGGTAATCTTATGTCTATGACGTATTGCCCTTGATCAGAGAAGACTTTGATGATGGTTGTTAAATCACATTTATCAGCAATGTAGAATTGCCCATTGTGAAAAATGGCTCTTGAGACTGGTTTATCTAGCTTGCGCCTTCCAAACATCATACAGGACACTTTACTGGCATTGTTGTACACTACTATGCAAGGAATTACATCATCATCATATTCATCATCACAATAAGTAGAAGTAACAATCAATCTGCCTCCAGAATCAACTGACACATATGTGAACTTCAAAGAGTCCCTAGGTGTTTCAACTTCAAATTTAACAAATTGTCCATCTTTTTTATACAAAAGTAAATGGTTGTGTGCACGGTTGACAACCACAACTTTATCATCGATAGTAAAGCCAACATCCCACAGATCTCCATAATTAATGCAAATCTTCTGTAAGGAGAGTCCACCACTGCTGTAGAGGTGAACTTGCCTTCTTTCTTCCCATAATAGTGCTATATCACCACTTCGGGGGCAAACAGCCATGCGAAATGGTGCAAATTGTAGGGGCACTTCCAAAGTAATTTCTCTTGTGTCACTGATTTTCGCTGGTTCAGATCTGCCGCTTCCTAAAGTTACAAGTTTTTGTTTTTTTCTGCCAGGTTTAACCACTTTTCCAAGATCTTGCTTCATATCTAATTTCTCGAATTTCATTGCAAATTCTTTGATTTTGTCTACCTCTTGAAGTGAGGGAGAGAGTGGAAAACTGGAGTACTCATTCAGCTGTTCTATCATAGCATTTTTCATTTCCAGAATTTCTCCCATTTCATTTCTATTCATCATTTCGTCAGCACTTTTAACACATGCATAGGCCTGATCCATGTAATTTTTCCACTTGTTTCTTTGTTCTTCAAGACGTTATGGAAATCCAATCCACAGTTTTGTGCAAGATATAAATCGACCTCTTTGCATAGATCTTGTTCCCACTTTCTGATTGAGTCTATTGCTTGCTGGGCATGTTCTGTGATATCTCTCTTTAGTTTTAACCCCTGCTCTTTATTGTCTTGTATCGTTGACAGCTTCTTTTCGAGTTGGTGTTGAATGTCCTTGTTCTTTGTTATCTCTTCCTTACAACGTGTTAGGGCTTTCACAACGAGTTGCTTGTCTTTTCGTCCTGGGATGTTATCAATGAGTCGAACTAGCAATGTGTTTGTAGCAAAACCTTCGACGCCATTTTGAGGCACATTTGAAATCGTTCTACAAACTGGACATGAAACTTGACAAGAATCAAAGGTAAGAAGAGACAATTCGCGAAGGCAAACTTTACAAAATCTGTGTGCACAGTTCGGTAGCAGCTTTGGTTCTTCAAATATATCGCAGCACATAGGACACGTAAATTCATCGCCTGGAACTGCCATATGAATGGCCTCAGAGTTCGGAGACTGATATGCCATTTTCCGTGTGTTCCTGATACTCCACTTAATGCGGAATCCTTAACTAATAGATTCAATACAATGGATGATGAGGATATAGTAGCAAATCCGAGTCGTTTATAAGCAAAATAACAAACTATACACAAGTCGAGTTGTTCATCGAACCTTGATCATGATCTAAAGTTGTGAAAGCGGAAGTGGTCTTTCTGAAACTCGTATCAAATTTTCTGCATGAAAGAAACTTTGTGGAAAAAACTCCATATATGGTAACAACTGATTAAAATTTGATGGGTTGAAACAAAAACAAAAAACAATAGTTTCTTCCCGAGCAGTAAATTTGAATATCACGGTTCTCTAAATTTGAATCTTCGTCATCAGTCCGTAAAGGGTACAAACTTAAACGGTTGGGGGTAGGGCATCAATATGAATCGTTATCCATCAGGGTTGGGATATTTTTTTCTAATAAATCGCAGAAACATGAAAAGACAGGTTTCTGCACTTTCTTTGAAAACGAACCATGTTATTTAACGAATATATACATAGTGCAAACAGAATATCTGTGAAACATCATTAATAAGTAATGAAGTACAGTGTCATCTACTTGACGTAATTTTGTATAGACAACTTTATAAACAAGTACTTTCTGAAAAAACAATACACAATCATACATTATTGTTAAAAAGTAAATCAACTTTTATTTATTTAAAACAGCCATAAGCTAGGCACTAACATTAATAATTGATATTTTTGGAATCTTTGTTTGCAATAATAATTTCGATAAAAAAAATAATTAAATCATAAAATATGGTTCATCTTTGACTACTTCTGACCACAATATACCTTTCTCACGAAGCAGCTAATGATGTGCAAATTCACGGCAAGCCTCACTTTGAATAACAAAAGCACCATATAATGATGTCACTGTTTTCAGTGAGTCTGGATGATGCTTAATAATGCTTCAAATAATAATTAACATTTTTTGTATCTTTGTTTGTAATAATAATTTCGATAAAAAAATCAATAAAATCTTATAATTTGTCTCATCTTTGTTTGACTACTTTTACCATAATATACCTTTCTCACGAAGCAGCTAATGATATGCAAATGCACGGCAAGCCTTGCTTTGAATAACAAAAGCACCATATAATGATGTCACTGTTTTCAGTGAGTCAGAACGAGGCTCACCAGGCATTTGCATATGATTAGCTGCTTTGTGAGAAAAGTCTATATCTTAAAAAATAGTTATTGTATTGGTGTTAATATATAATAGATACTGGCTGTTCGAAATGAAAGTTACAATGGGAAGGCGCCATTGTAAAGTCCATACAGAACATACGTGAATGTTGCATATTACTTGTGAAATGTCCAGGTTGCAATAGAGTACAAACACTAAAAGTGTGCAATACTTTGTACTATTTACCACTAAATAGTGTTGATTAAACAATAGAGAACAAAATAATTTGCATAATTTAGCAGTATTTATTTTGCACACTTTTAGTGTTTGTACTCTACAATTTTGAAGATAAAGTAAATCTTTCTGAGAAAATTCAAGTTAAAATGTACGCAAACATTGTTTCAGGTATACAACCTTCTGGGTTATGATTTTCTATTGTTGTCCTTATTAATTATTAATGAGTTTTATACCTTGGAATATTCTGTTACCTACATGTGTCAGTTAATTAAAGAGTTGCAAAGGAGAACAAGGTAGCTCTTTTTGCCAATCAATACAGACTATCTAGGAATAATCCTGTTACTAATACTCCAGTTTTGTGTTATCTGGTACCGCTGTACTGTTTGTAC